>JAHQIW010001958.1:0-50973 GCA_019055375.1 Parelaphostrongylus tenuis
GGCTGATCCATCCGTTCCTTGTATATGCTTCTGAATCCTGAAGATGGTAATATTCGCAGATGCGAGCTGCGCCTGCTAAACAAAGGCACATTAAATCTTCAAAATATTGGACTAGAATCCCTGCTGTCTAATATCATATAGAATCACTACAGCATGAATAAGAAAAACCACTGAACGTAAATGTTGATCTATGAATCTTTCCTGCGGTACATTTAAGGTCGCTGCTTCGACTCCAGGAATCGAACAAACCAACCCTTCAGCATTCCTACGGTCGACAAATCGGTACCGGACCTCTGAGGATAAAAAAGTTTAATCGATATATTTACAGCCCTCTCTGAGTCACCGTATTTTCCTTACATGTGGTCAGTTACTACTGGGAATGGAGATGAATGCATAGTTCATCTCCTTACATAGAGCTAGCACTAAACCCTTTACTCATATTCATCAGGAAAAAAAGATCTTGTACTTTTATTTCATTGAGTTTACTTTTATGTTGAGATTATCCCGAAATTCATGAATTTTTTTCTTTACAAGCAAGCAATTTTGATATTCGTAGACTACTAGAAGTGCTCATTTCAAAACTTTACTTATTCTGGCGCCACACTAATAAAAATTAAGGAAAATTGTATGAAAAAACTTCAAGTAGACAGATAAGAAAGAGTTTAATGGGCTGTTTCGCTCCTACCTGACTAAAGATGTGCATTCGCCGACTACGTCTTACTGCCGACAGTACCAGTGAGCTGAGAATGATGAGTAGGCTGAATTATACCACATACATCACTATAGTGTACGCCCATCCAAAGAAGATATTTCTAAAAACGATAGATCATTCACTGTCCGTTCCACAAAGTTATTTTGAGTATTAACAACGCGGAACATCGATACTGAAACGTCTCTCATAAAAAAAACGTTCAAATCAGAAATTTATCTATAGTTAAGTAACCGAAAAACCGAAAGCGTAGTTCACGTTTTTAGACCATTTTTTTACAACAGACCTAGAAAATCAGCCACGGACATCTGACATCCATATAAACTGTGGTATTCCTAGCTTATCACTCCTTTCTTATGCCACCGGTAACAATGATTATCAGTGAATACAAACCATTTAACAAAAAGAACATAAATAACAAGCTGTCCCTTAATTTCTCTCCCCACTATTGTTTTATTTAGACCAAATGGTGAACCCCAAACTCCGTGCTCACCTCGATTCGACAGTCCATCCAGCTCCCTTGTATGCAGCGGAGACGTGGGCTGATACTACAACCACGTCAAGAAGTCTGCGTACCTTTCATAGGGTGCTTAAGTGAAATCTTCTAAAAGTCAGCCGGTACTCACAACGTTTAGCCACTTTGCACAGCTCTGATCTTCAAAATCTGTCTTGTCGCCATGGTCCAGAAGTATATACATAGACAGCGAAATAATGATGGGGTCATATAACAAAAAGAACAGATGGAAAATAGACAAAAGAACAAAGGAGAACTTCAGGGAAAGGTAAGAGCCCTCTTGGAAGAGCACCCAAACGATGGGCGGACGTGTTTGTGGCTAACGTCAACCATCTGCATCCACAGATGGCAACGAGTTTGGACACATGGAATTAGTTTCGAGTACGACACCATACTTGAAGCGCACCACCACCATGGACGACAGTTGTGCGAGAGAGAACCGAACGGAAACAATGCTGAAGCCCGCACTGCCAGTAAAGACGGGCCTTCCAAATACTCAAGTAAATAAGTAATGTTCAGTTCGTTTTTTTTCTATTTCATACTTAGTTAATGTCAAAAGGCTACGTTGGAGAATACTCTAATAGCTTTTGACATGACCTCTTGGCACCATCGTTCGTCAAATCAGTGAAATGGGTTACTGAAAAGTGATGTCTCGAGGGACAAATTTGGCATGCTCGGAAGATTATGCTCTCGGTTTTCTGGAATTGGCAAGGCATGCTGTTTTCGAAACTGTTTAACTATAAGCAAACAATCAATGGTCGGTATTATGCGAGAAACAGCTCCGGAAGTTGGCTACAGCCGGCTGAGAGAAGCGTTCAGAACGACTCAGTGTCACCTTTCTCCAGGAGAACGTGCGACGTCACATTACAAAGTCAACTCGTCGCTTCTTGTGGGATCTGGCCTGAACTACGTCACAACACCCACCGTATAGCTTCGATATTGTTGCATCGGATTATTTTCTCTTCCGCAACCTGAAATAGCATATGCGAAAGAGAAATTCTGAAACTACAACCAACTCAACAGTGATCTTACAAACTTCTTTGATCGGCAGCCCTATTTTTCCTAGTACGAAGACTCCAATCTTTGTCAAGCAAAGTTGCATATCATTTTGGTCATGACAGCGATTATGTTGTTGATTGATTAATTTCTTTAAATGAATCATAGAAATGTCGAAATGCGAAGGGAATTATGGGACAACCCATTACAAACTCGAGCACTACAAGAAGAGCGAAAAGTTCGCTCCTGATAACTCCTCATTTTTCAGAAACATCATCTATAACACCCTGTCTCTTCAATCGACTGCTTTCGCAGACCCCCTCAGAAGTAATAATTATCTGAAAATAAAATAGCATGTTTTCAGTCTTTCATGAGGTCTGATATAGCACTTATAAAGGAATAGACAAGCATCTGTTTTGCCCTTTCAGGCTCCTCAGTAGTACGGTGCCTCGATTCAACCGATTTCTTGCAGGGTGATACGCCTTTACTTATAAAGGACTAAAAGCAGTCAAATGGAGAGGTACGACTCATTTTCCCGGCCGCGAGCTCGACTGTCCCTAACTATGATGTAGGAGGATTTCATCACCCGGCTTGCGGTGATTTGTTATTCGGCGTGGTTTCTTTTATAAATAAGAGTTTCTCCTCCTCCAAGGAATCGGCTGAACCAAAAGGCACCGTACTACTGAGGAGTCTGGAAGGGCGAAACAGGCACCTGTCTAGTACTTCATAGGTGCCACACAAGACCCATAAATAGCTTAAAACTTGTTATGTGATCATCATAACACCTTAGTGAAATACCGCTCACTGTAGCTAGAGCTTCATGGATTTCTAAACTTCAATGTGCAACACAAGAACAATGCTCGCTCTTTCCACAGAAACAAGTTTTGTGAGAAGAAATTTGTAAGTATCATCCACAAGCCATCAAAAAGTAGATCCATGTTGCAGTTGAGCACGGAGACACACTGACAGTTACTTTATCGTTGAGAATAAGGATCAAAATGAGAAATGAACTTTACTTGTGTCGCTTCTGTTCACTCCAGATTAAAAGGAATAAAACGGTGATACAGTGATATATATTACCTATGCAAAAGCAGCCGGTTGTAGCAACGGGATGTCGTAGTTGGTGTTGAGACGATAGCAAACATTTGAGACATGAACCTAGAAATAGGTCAAATAACAAGAAAAATGTAACAATCTAAAATAAGAGTTCAAAGGTTTTGGCGTATACTTTCAATAAAGTGTGAAATCAAATAAATTTGAGAATTAAACACATTTAATCGAACAGAAACAAAAGCAAGCGATCACTGTGATATCTGTGGATGGAGCGTACAAGAAGAGTGCATGATTTATTAAAGAATATTGAATTGAAAATTTGATTCTGGAAGCTGTGCGACTTTTTTCAAAATTCAGCACCACAATTTATTGCGTTCCATCTCTCATCCATGTATCAAGAAATGATTCGTTTACAATTCTTCGATACATTCCTTGTAAATTAAACGATTCATGTCTATTGAACAAGGTGTACAGACAGTTTGGAGAAATCGATCTTAGTCACGTCTAGAACTAACAGCGATAGTATTTCAGTATCCACAAAGAATCATCGACCTTTGACAAAAAAGAGAGCAAAATTCAAATGAACAGAGTAGCGCTTGTTATTTACAAATGATCTCATACTATATATCACTAATGTACCATTAATGAAAATAGGGACATCTATGCGAGCTGCAGCATGGCGCCTAAAACCAGCTACAGTTTTGTTTTACATGAGTATTAACAGCTAAGCCCACTCCTCTATACATATCAATGAGTTTTACTCCTTACTTTTAGGGATAGCTGAATAAATGGATTGAATAAATCTTTACTCAATCACTACTTCGAAGTCACTCTACCGCCTTTATGACGTTGTCTGAAGTTCAAACACTTATTATACATGATTCAAGACTACGGGAAAACCTCAAAAAAATTGTGTCGTATTGAAGAGTATGCTGAAGACAACAAGACTGATGATGAACGTAGTGACGCGTGTCTTTGGGAACATTCCACCGCTTTATATGGGTGACATACACCAATATAACGACGAACGGATACTTCTATGGCAATGAATACACTGAAAATCATTTGGTCAATCAATAATCGACAGGAAATTTTTGTGTGCTCAACAAGAATTTCTTAAAAACTATTTTGAATTACATCAAAGAAACAAGCGAACCTCACTATTGTGCAGATCATAACAATGATTTTTCTTTACTCAATGTTGTCTTTTCGTACCATTTGTTCCGACTAGCTATCTTCTGCTTTAAATACTCGAGTATTATTCTGTGAAACATCATCACTTACCTCACTGTTTGTGCTGTCATCATAAGCGCATACATATACGGTGCCATAGAACAACTAAATATCAAAAAATATTGAGAAATATACAGTTTTCAACCCCTTTCTCTACTTCTGTCAACTTTACTCTTTTTCCTTCTTTCCCACTCTATTCGGCTTGTGAGATTGACAACTTCACCTCAATACTGAGTAATGAGACCAGCCGATAGAAAAGGAAAGCCCTATCAAAAATCTTTAACAACCTCAAAAACCATCTTTCCGAGAAAAAGTAGCATAAAGTAGAGCGATATTCACCGGCCAAGTTTTCACAGGCCAAAAATTTGTTATTGAAACTTATTCGGCCATCTATGATGGTTTACCGTTTATTAACAAATTTTGAACACCCAGATTCTAGCTAAGTTCAACATAATGTTCAGACTATAACGGACGAATGAGCACGTGTCGAAGTGATTAAAGGTGTTCTACAACAGACATGCCGCCATAGAGTAGTCAAGAATCACCAAGCATTCATGTGTTTGACAGAAGCAAACTACGATGACCAGTGGAGCTCTAAAAAACAAGGAAGATTCTTATACTTACAACTCCAAATTCGTTTCGATCCACGATATTTGAAAATGAAAAAAAATTCTACAAAGCAGTCTGAAAGTGCGCCGTAATCCAGTTCCGGTCATTACGTCATTGTATTAGTTAACAATTTCTTAACGGCACATGTTGCCTGGTCCGTCATTTAATAATCAAGAACAAAAGCCCTTCAAATTTCTCAAATACAATGAGATTATTGGAATTTCTAAAGAGAAACGGATAGAGAATTAATCATCTCTAATAAAAGTCGGCCACATTAAATGACTCCAGTGCCACAAAGGAGAAAGCTGAGTTGGACATAAAATGTTCACATTGTTGGCGAATCATGAAAATTTTGACTGGACTATTTTATTTCTTATTTATTTGAGTTCTTTGTACAGCTCTCAAGAGAATTCAGCTATCAGATTGAAAAAGTTTGTCACCGTTTCACTTTGCCGCGCCAAACTCCTATGCAAAAAGTCACAAATCGATGGAGAAACGTATCTATATGTGAAAAGGACTGCGGTAGGTGTACAAGACAATGTTAAATTGAAATTAGTTATGGGATTCTGATTACGATTATTAATGGCTTTCAAATATAATACCCTTTTACTTGTCATGTGTATACATGAATAGTCAGATCGCTCCGTGGTTCACCCTAGGTGGTAGATAGAAAGGCGAACTAGGATGGAAAGAGACAGCTTATCTGTGAAGCATGCAAAAGTTAAATACAAAGCTCAGTGATCTCTTATCAAGTAATGCTTACGGGAAAAAATATAGTGGCGAGATGGGAAGACCACTTTATGCCCAGAAAAAGAAAATCTAAATGGTAAACCCAATATCTGACAAAGTGCTTCTTTAGGTGCGCATAGGATATAAAAGTACAACAGTGACGATTTCGAAGTGACTGCCGCAATCCTGGGGCAGGAATCAGAAGCACCAATGCGCAAACCTCGCAAACGTGTCGGTAAACTTCAAAAATGCAGAAGTGAAATGGACTGTAAAGACGAATATTGACTTCAGTATTTTAATTTCGACTTCTTCAATGTCAGCTGACAGAAGCTTATCTATTCAGACGGTGTATTTTCTCTAGGGCACCATTCTTCAAGGACATCATTAACAGAAAATCCCTTAGTCCTTCGGATACTCAATTCGCCTACGTTCAAACCATTCATACACATGATGGAACAAAAGTCACGGTGTTTCCAACGCATAAGAAATTCAACGAAGGTTTTTTTTATCCGCTTGATGGCATTTCACTTTTCGTGGAACAAGTGATAATTTGCAGATCTTTGGTATGGATTGATGGCGCCCAGTCTCAGAACATCACTTAGTGTGGAAACGTGCAAAGGATCTTGGAACACAATGTGATGGCAGCGAGCATGTCAGTTTTTTCGTCGAAGTATCGGGATGATTGAGCATTTTACTACTGTCTGCAGCTAAGCTGTCAGTTTTTACGTAAATGACATTACCGAAGTTCAGCTACCTACGGTAAAATTTTTGTAGCAATGAAGATCATTCTAAGTGGGGTGTGTCGATGAACAAATCAACGCCGTTTGTAGGCATTGGTGATATTAACAGACAAGTAAACGCTGCAATTTCTTAGTGTTCTTGCTTCAGTTTGCTTGGAGTAACCAATAAGCATAAACAATCCGTCCGTCTTGGTTAGCGCTACCATTGTCACATACGCCAAAATTTCCAGAAGTCGCTATTCAGACGCGGCTGTGGTGCCCCATGCATTAGAAACAAAGCTCTTTGGACAGAATTTTATTGTTCAGCAGCAATTTTGAGGGATGTATCACCAAAAGTCGACAACGGTATCTTCCCAAGAGCCGACTAATGATTTGAATACATCCCAGTTGGAGTTTGGGAAGATACCGTTGTCGACAACATCGACGAAGAATACGGTCGACTCGTTGAATATCTTCACGTTGGCGCTAAAAAAGCCGAAAGTCCTAAGGTCACGAAGAGACGCTTGTCTCCGCAGACACTCGAGCTGATACGTCAACGTGGAATCGCACGAGCCGCAGGCAACCGAAACCTTACGTCCGAACTTGCGAAACGATGCAGAGAAGCGATAAAAGAAGACCTTAAAGAGAGAAGAGCAGCAGTTATGGCAGAAGCTGCAGAAGCTGGGAAGAGCATTCGCAAAGCCCAGCGAGGCTTCGCCAACTATAAGACCAAGATGATTGCACTCCGATACCCTGACGGGACACTTACAGCTTCCAGAAGGGCTATGGAGAAAATCATCCACCAGTACTACTCGGATCTCTTCGCTAGCCATGTTCTCTTACCGTCATATAAATTGAAAGAGGACGAATATGTCGTTCCACCGGTCCTTCCTTCCGAAATCCGACATGCTATATCGTCGGTGAAAAATAGAACAACACCCGGTCCAGACAGGATTAGACCAGAACACCTGAAGAACCTGCCGCCAGTTCTCATCAACACCCTGGCTCGGCTCTTCACTCGCTACCTGTCAGAATGCAAGGTCCCTATTCAATGGAAAACCAGCAAGACCGTATTGTTGTTCAAAAAGGGAGACCTTCACGACATAGGCAATTATCGCCCAATCTGCTTGCTGTCCGTTGTTTATAAACTCTTTACTCGAGTCATCCTGAACAGGATTGACAGAACACTGGACGAAGGACAGCCATGCGAACAAGCAGGGTTCAGAAAAGGATTTAGTACCATGGACCACATCCACACGATCACAAGACTCATTGAAGTTTCGCGAGAGTACAAACAACCACTCTGTCTCACTTTCATCGATCTGAAAAAAGCCTTTGATTCAGTGGAAACAGAAGCGGTTATAGAGGCTCTGGATAACCAGGGCGTCCCTACTCGGTACATAATGATCCTTCGTGAGCTTTATAAAGATTTCACGACCAGAATATCTCCATTCTACAACAATATCACAATTGACGTAAGAAGAGGGGTTCGACAAGGCGATACAATATCGCCAAAACTATTCACTGCCACCCTACAAAACGTCATGCGAACATTAGAATGGGACGAAATGGGAGTGAAAATTGACGGTCGACAATTAAACCATCTTCGCTTTGCTGACGATATCGTTCTCATAACACCAAACATCAGCCAAGCGGAACGAATGTTGACTGATTTCGATAACGCCTGTGGAAAGATCGGTCTTCAACTGAATCTAACGAAAACAATGTTCATGAGGAACGGATGGGTTTCTAATGCCCCATTCACGCTCAACGGAACGACAATTTCCGAATGCTCCAGTTACATCTATCTAGGTCGTGAAATCAACATGATGAACGACCTAGCCCCAGAGTTGAGCAGGAGGAAACGAGCGGCTTGGGGAACGTTTAAGAGCATCGAAGATGTAGTGAAGAGGACAAAGAACATCCGACTCCGTGCCCACCTTTTCGACTCGACAATTATCCCTGCCCTAATGTATGCAGCAGAAACCTGGTCGCTACGTAAGCAGGATGAAAGATCACTTGCCGTTATCGAACGCGCAGTCGAAAGGTCGATGCTAGGAGTGTCTCGTATTTCGCAAATGAGACAAAGGATCCGAACTTCCGACCTACGTCAACGATCGAAAATCAAAGACGCCGTTCTACACGCCAGGATATCGAAAATAAGGTGGGCCGGACACGTGATGCGCTTCAACGACAACCGATGGACGAGAGCCGTTACCGACTGGATTCCTCGGGACGTCAAGCGCTCTAAAGGAAGACCACTGACCCGTTGGTCCGATTTCTTCACGAAAGCGATGGAAGAAAGATATGATGCTCAGCGAATTCCTAGAGCAAGGAGGACCCACTGGGCTACTCTTGCACGCGATAGGGAAAAATGGAAGAGTTGCTGGTACCCGCTCGAGTCACTCGACGATCAACGGGACGACAGGTGATACAGGTGATCACCAAAAGTAACTGAACTACTAAAGAAGTCAGCGAATTGATCGATAAGGGCATTGCTTGTTTAGGGAAAGAAGACATGTAACAAGACGAAAGTAACCAAGAAGAAGGTGCTGCGCTGAAACATCTCTAATGAGATTATCTCCCATGGACTCATTGTAGCTTCCACGTATTCATAGTAAATCATACCTTTCGTGTACAAAAATTTTCAAGAAAAATTATAAGAGTTTAGAATTTAGAAATAATTGAAGAGAATAACACTTCTATAATAGCCTTGAGTCGATATGCGCTAGGAATATTAATATAAACTCTAACTGAATGAATATGTGTAATACTGCAACGATTTCGTGAGCGACCAAATCACTATTTGGCAGTAATCATCTCAACTGCAGCAAGAATATCGTCTTCCGTCATCATAGCATTTCCAATTGAAAATTTTCTAACTAAGGAGAATCTAGTTAAATAACCTGGCTGAATCAAAATTTTTTTCAAAATGTTCATGATATTTCCAAAAAAGAATGTTCTAAGCCCAAACGAGGCCGGTACGCCAGGGTCATACACCGGTGTTTCGGAGGTTTCGGCCTCCTCGTCAGTGACACCTGCTCCACATTAAGCCCTGCACTGTAGCAACGAGGGAGGCGTATGTGGTGATGGCACAGTGTACGAAGACACTGGTCCATCACCACCTCTCAGTCGATGGATTTTGGCGGTCAGATAAAAACTGATGCATCAGATCGACTGCTTTTGAAACCTCGCAAAAAACATTCAAAATAATTCCAAAAAAGAATGCTCTAAGCCTAATCGAGGTTGGTACGCCAGGGTCATACACCAGTGTTACGGAGGTTTCGGCCTCCTCGTGTCCAAGATATTGTGGGATTGCGGGCTACTTTGCCATCGTAAGGGGTCAAACGAGAAGCCAACGGATAGTGAACAGACAATGTTAATAAATGTTGCGTGTACTATAAATTCTGCTCTTAATCAAATTATTGTGGTCCCCATATTTTAAATATCGATGCCTTCACATATCAGAAACGAAGAAAAATCATCTACAGAAGCATATCTTATGATTATTATTTGGGCCAGATATCATGGGTCTGTTAATGAGCTCTTATGCAGCACGATACACGTGTTTTGTCCTTGCATCCTTGTCAGTCGGGCAGTTCTTTCGTTTTCTGCCAATCCTCTAGGGAGCCCCACATCTCCCTATCAAAGAGTAAGCGACAACGAACGATTTGCACATGCCGTCAAGTGAAACAAATCACTGTATCGGCAGTGTTGTTCTTTTCTTTCACTTGACGCCAATTGTAATCGTTCGTCGCTGCCTACTCTTTGATAGATGTATGAGCGGACCCGAAATGGTTGGCTAAAAGACGAAGGGTTCTGCCCGACTGACGAGACAACAGGGCTGAGACACGTGTATCAGCTTTGCAAGAGCCCATTAACAGGTTACATGACATATGGCTCAAAGAATAATTGAGAGATATATTGAAATTTGAGCACACCCTTTAGAAAACACTCAAAACGAACGGTATAATATTTACAGAGGTGCAGCGGTTGGTTTTTCGCCTCGTTTGGAATCCGATTAGTTCTATCTTCTTTGTTGGCTAAGCCAATTTCATCAAGTTATCATAAAGCGAATTGATTCGGTTCACGTTCTCGATGCCTTTCGTCCTCTGCAGAACCCACTGATCCGAGGTGATGCTCTCCACAGTCATTCGTCCCCTTTGTACTCATCACCTTTGTTGTCGATCGAATCGCATCTTCTTCGGTGGTCACTGCTCAAATATAACCTCTCTTCAGCGATGCCCACAAGTGCAGAATGGTTCTTCACTTTAAAGGTGCTTCATCGAGGAAGATACGACTCGATTGACGACGAAGACTAAGACCACAACAAGAACGAATTACACTGGGGAATCAGGTCGAAACACTGACACTGATGTAGATCGCGTCGAGACATTAGAAGAATAAATGATACAGCACTTGGCACTGACAATCTGCGAAGGATGCGTCATGCATTTATTCAATATCGTTCGAGGTGATTGAATGCATACTCGCTTCACAATGACTCTTAATGAGTCCAACGATGTACCAAGTCAGTGCTGTTATTCTCTCAGACAAGCCTGGTTGTGTGCGCGGGATCGAGCCAATATTCATCGAAGGACTGACTACGTGTGCATCGCGAAGCACTTTTAACCACTGCGCCGCGCACGCTTCAATGCACTACCCCTTCCAGTGAGTGCGTAATAATTATAAGCTCCCGTTCTAGGCCTTCCACCTGTTCAACCAATCAAGCATTCGTAAAACAACCTTGTGTAACATAACACGTAGTTTGCATGAAAATTCGGAATCAAATCCGCTATGGAGAGAATAGAGAAAGGTCGGATTGGACAATGAAGGGACATTACCATCACTTCCACTCTCACAAATGGTCTTCACATGAAAAAATTCTGATAACAGGTTGATTCAACTCCTGCTTATTTTCTTACAAAATTCTGCGTTCACTTGAATTCTGTAAACAAAAAAATCACTTCGAAATTCACTCTTAAGCAGAGACGTATGCACCAAATTCGGTAGTTGATGAGATAGAAGACCACTGACTTATAGCGACACAGGAGAAATTATGGTGATTCAACGTCTATCTTATGTTGAAATATCGGGAAGGCTTCTCCATACGTTCTCCTGTATTTCCATTTTGTGAAAGGAAATATAGTAGTTATTACCGGAAATTTTTTTAAGAACGGAACAAAACAGCAGATACAGTTTCTCTACGTCGATCAATTACTCGTTCATTTGATTCATTTACCATGTGTTCCGTCCAATACATGCATATCAAAATACATAACATCACCAATAATAATTACGTCGAGCGATCCATAAACATTCTAATTAAGCGGATCTTCAGCTGTGCAGGTGGACTGATAGGTAGAATAACAATCTGGGCATCGAACTATAGCAATCGTTAGAATTTAATCAGCACATTTACCTAGCACAAAAACTTCACATCTGTGTCGTTTGTAAGCAAAGCGCACGCAAACGATGGAGTCATTCTATGTCATCGCAATCTATGCAAACGTCTTGATCCATGCGGCAATACAGCCATTCACGAACTTCTGATAGAAAATAATGAGTGGGTAATTCAAGTATGGCTTGTTTATTTGAAACCTCAATATTTTTTGAAAGGAATATCTGAGATTTTCAATCTCTAGGTGGTCTGGAAGACATTATGCTCACCTAGGAGCGCTATCAATGGATCGAAGACTGCTACCGAGCCCTACCTTTGCCTTCATGTCTAGGATGGAAGCTCCACTTCTTACCCATCGCCCCATTGCTCTACTGTCGATATATAAATGAACGTCTTGAGTGTTCTAAACAAGAGGATATGACAAAGTGTTTCGAACTGCTGAATGAGCAGTCAGGTTATATTGAGCTCGCACGGCAAACCAAGAAAGAGCTGGTTTCCATTACTAAACATTCAAATACACCATTCCGAAAGTGGCCACATTACGAATTGGCGATGAAAACTAGGTAGTAATTATGATGAGACGTTAACCCTCTTCGTTCCTCACATACAAATAAGCACTTGTAAGAAAAATGTATTGAACAGAAACAAGTGTTTGCACGGGAGAAGAAGGAAAGGAGTTACTACATTCAACACGAGAAACACTCATCTCAAATGACCACGAAAGAATAGCCACTGATCTCAGTCCAAGGAGAGTGACAGATTCCAAAACGAAAACAATGGCATACTATGCTCAAATAAGCAGATACCATCAAAACTACACTTTATAAAAAACGAAGTAAATTCCGTTACTACAGCACGTCAAAAAATAGTGGTGTGGGAAAGCTGCAAGAATAGTAGAAAGCCCATCTAAGTCATTATCTTGTCAAGTGTGAAACATCCCAACGGTGGAAACGTTGACTGAATGAGTATAGCTACAATACAGCAGATCTATCTAAGTACTCTGAGGTTGCAGTAAGAATCTTGGAGTAATTGTCGAAAACGTTGGTCGGAAAACCTATGAAGTTTTTTGAATAGACTTACGAATCTCTAAATGAATGGAAAAGGAGAGTGTCCTAGTACAACAACTGATCTGACACGTTATGTCAGATTTATTTTCTAGTTTCAGTAGAGTTCATTATTGGTGAGTGTGACATCACACCGACAACTTTGCCCCAAACCATATCCAGTCATTTGGAGTTGACGTATGCAAGGAAAAGTCGGAAACTTTTGAACTGTAGAAAAATTTGTGTGTGGAGAAAAAACCGCGTTCTAGGAGAATTAGTAAGTACTGCACTTACCAACTGTTCAGTGTTTCGACATACCAACCTTATTCAGAGTTTAGGTCTGCACTCCTGTTTTTCAAAAGCAGCCGAAGCCTGATATATCAGAAATTCGTTGGACCGGCTGTTGCATCAAGACCACAAAATATGCTGAGTTCACATTTGCTACATTGCTAACCACCGATATTGTAAGAGATGGATATACTGAGAAATGTACATTCTATGATGCAGTTGCGCATTGTATAGGAGTGTGGGCATTGTAAAGTTGCTCATAATGGCTGTAGATTGTATTCTGAATGTGTTCTGTGAATATTCTTATGTCGTAAGAAGATTTATACAGATTATTTCGAGTAAAAGCAAGTGAACTTCAGCAAAACTTGAATTTCGCTTGAACACTTTCTCCAAAGACATACTGTGAAGTATTTCGCTGACATCGTGAATCATATGCATTGCTAAGGCTCAGAAGAGAAGAAGTGAATATTTTATTCAGTCCCGTTGATGTTAACGTCTTCATCACCTGGCTATCATATCGTTACCACTTTCGTAGCTTAGCTGTCTGTCTTCCCTTCCCATTTTTTAGCTTATTTTCATGTGAGTTCAGTGTTGCAACCACAACTTGATGCACTTTTTGCAATTCTTCGAGAACTTGCCTTTTAGTGCCGTCATTTAGAAAAGAGAAGTGGAAAACTACAGTCGTCATGTTGTCTGAAGAAGATGCCTAGGAAACCATGGTCAATCTCTTGGCAGTAAGTTCCGGTGATGTTTGTGAGAAATCGCGTGCGAACATGAAGAGAAAGGTGCGCACCCCAGTTGGTGGGCTGGAGATGGTGGTTGTCACAATGACGGTCCAAAGAGTGAACCACGGATGTGAGGACACCCACCACGCTGTGATTTAATAAGAGTAGAAGGGTGTTTGAGCCGAAATCGTGCCCCCTCGCCAAAGACCAGTCGATTTTTACTATTTGTTCATGAAAACTGAAGGCAGCTCGCGTTTTCGCAAATTTTCTTTATATAATTGGAATTTTCAAGATTTCAAAATTTACCGTACAAAAATCGTAGACAAAACTCTGCCTATCGCTTCGTGGGCTTAAGTTTTTCATTTACATTTTTTATTATTGAATAAATCTGCTACTGAGCCAAAACCGAAGCAGGCTATGGATGAAAGACTTGTTAACCAACAGAGAAACTTTTAAATAGAGTTATCCGTCCTATATAGGGTTTTTTACAAAGCGGAGAAAGAGCCCCAATTTAATAATAAAATCGCGCATCACATCATTCGTGATCGATCAACCAGTCTCGATAAAAGCGATAACGTTGAGTGTGAAAAGTGATCGTTTTCCCCTGAGCATTCTAATGAGGCTTTCGTGGAAAAAATTACAGCATTGAAGTCTTTGAGATCGAACTATCAAATGTATAACAGAAGTCTAAAGAAAAAGCTCGAGAGAAAGATGCCTCAAAACTCACCAATGCAAAACTTAATCTTATTTTTGTGCTACGATTGCATAAAAAGGCTAGTCAAAAAGTGGAGTGTACAATCAAAATTATTCAAATTTTAGCTACCAAATGACTATTAAGACTCTAAAAAACAAAGAACGCGCTGTACCAGAAAAATCTATAATGACTAGCGATAACGGAAAATTGTCAGAGATTTCCATGTGACCCTACATTATCTCAACATAACCATTTTTTTCACTTTCAAAACAAAGTTGTAGAGAAGCAGGGCTATAGATTTTGAATATAAATCAATGAGAAATGGTCGCCAATGTTGAACGAGATCAAGAAAAAAGCAATCTCTCTTTCTTCTCGACGAATTGACAATACAACTTCTGTTCCACAATGGCTAATATTGTAGTGGTAGAGAGGAGAATGTCGTAGAGTTTGAACTAGTTTGTCAAGCGGAACTTCAGTGACTGCATGTGTATCACACTCCCGTGTCTGAATTTCAACCTTTTTTGTTGCAGTAACAGCCCAATTATAGTAATGTAGAAATATATGAGCAGAGTACAATGAGACAGTGCTCAGAGCGAACACAGCAACCAAGATTGAGACCAAGTGGAAACCCAGCTGAAATGGGTCGCTCATATTCAGTGTAAGCTTTGAAGTTGGCGTAAAGAAAAGTTGAGGTCAAAGAAAGAGATTTTAGAGTAAGAACACAGAACATACATTCATCATCTGTTTACGTGAATAAGGGCAGTTACTAAATTAAGGTCAGCTATGTGACAAATACAAAAGTGCAGCTAAAGTATACCCGGTTGTCACGAGGGGACCGATGTGTATCTAAAGTACAGTATCGAAAGAGCATCAAAAGTGCGATCGGCTTTTGGTAGAAACATTACGTACGACGTCAAACGAAATCCTGAGGTTAAATCGCAGCTGTGTAATAGGCGGATAGACTCTGCTTTCATGCATGGCAATTGCACATGAAGGAGACGCTTAGGAAAATTGTGGGCTTCACACGTCCGATGAGATCGGTTTATCGAAAAATCTAGGCAGTCATAAGCAATCGAAACAAGTGAATTGTTAGGACCATTGCTTCTCTTAGTGATCTATGTTATACAAGTGCACCAAACGTTTAAGGAATTTCGATTCAGCGATTGCATACCTATAGACAAAAAATTCGTTCAAATCAAAAGGCCTACGATGTGGCACAAATAGAATGTTCAGATCTGATAGAGGGAAGAGAAAAAATTCAACGTCATGGCGCTTATCAAGACTTGAGCAGATACTATAAGTATTAGCATAAGCTGAAACAACCGTATACCGATGTAGCCCGAATTATATCCAGTTTCAGAATCAACGGAATGAGTAGTGGGCAAGACATGGATTCATCATGAAGTAGCGAGACAAAGACGTGGATTCCGGAAATGAAAAACCCGCTATTTGACAAGAATATGTAAGCCTATAAGCGCTTATATTTCGCAGATTACAGCAATTTCAGAGCGCATCAGAAAAATCATCAATGAAAATTGGTCCATTTTACCGAATCAAATTAGCGGGATGTATAGATAATTCTTACAAAAAGCTCGAAGTCAGAATGGCACTACATAACGACGTTTCCTAAGACCTCGACAAGGTGGTATCACTGTAAGAATGATGAGGAGGCCGATGACATAATAGGGAGATTTCAGATTAGTTTCTGTAAATTTCGCAAACTTCTTTCTCTTTCATCACCATTTTGACCTTCGTGGCTCTAGTTCGTTCTATGTGTACTGCACGCTGATCCATCAGGAGGACGTTGCACTCATTTGTACTAATAACTTTATGAAAAGTTTTTCAAATCCTATATAAGCTCTCACATATAGCATTCATTGTAATTTCAGTTTTGCACTCTGTTCATACAGTGGTTCTACTTCCGCTGGATATGTCAGTGTACTGTAAGGTCAACATCCGCAACTTATGGTGCTATCTCATCCTGACGATCACCATCATGCGCGTCTATGTCAACGCTAGAATAAGTTGCCGCAATATGGAAGGAGAAGATGTGGACTGGTATGTTATAATCTATCAACATGCAGCATTTATTGATGCTCGAAAGTACTGTCTCATGTGATTAAAAAGCTTCACCCTTGTTCTGCTGCCTATTAAGTGCAGCAAAAATCGTAAAGAAAGTTTATAACTATACATGCTCTCAAGTTGAGTGAAACTACTATAGTATATGCTTCAAGGAGGAATTCTTTGAAGGTATGCCGCCATCAAACTGCCGTCAAGTGTTGACGACTTCGAAGGACATGGCTTTGTGTATTTTGATTCGTCTCAGACTGAGTGGATGCTAAGCTCGAAACCCATCAATTCTCCATCATCCGCTGTAGGAGCTACTGTCAAACAACTTTATTCAAAGGACAAAGTAATAACGTCATTTACGTTTCAACATAATAACTTTCTGAGTCTCTTGATTTTGTACTTTTAGGATTTATTGAAAATCGCTTACAATGATGATTGGCCAGGTACACGTAAAGCGAACAGCGGTCGTGGTCACACCAAAGGTGTAGCTGTGGCGAATCTCCAAGGAGGATTTTGGCTAATACATAGCATACCAAACTTCCCTCCATACCGTAAATTTTTCTACCACACTCTTCTTTAGCTTGTGAAAGACCTTCTACTTGGCCGTTATCACTCCTTATTTGATCCCAAGTCATATTTCGAGATATAGTTCCAGATCGAAAGTTAAAGACATTATACGAGTTTTAATGAAAAGAAAGCCTAGGAAAGAAAGTTCTTGACAGGAGAATATGATTATCCGGAAAGTGGCACCAAGTATGCACAGTCACTTCTGTGTATTTCATTCGACGTCGATGCACTTCCGGCAATCAGCCAGTATATGCGATTTGCTCAAGTGACACCATTCATTACAAAATTACCACAGTCGATAAAGTTATTGTGAGGATTTAAATTACTCAAATATTCAAATATTCTTCAACACTAGCTAACACCAGCCTAGTACTCCAAACTATATTTTTTCTAGGGCACCGTACTTTGAAGACGTTATGAACAAGAAGTCTCTGAATCCGTCGGAAACTAAATTCACTTACTCCGAGAACATTCATACTTCTGGAGGAACAAATATCACAATCTTCTCAAAGCATAAGAAATTCAATGAAGGTTTTTATTTTTTTGTTCAATACTTTTTCTTTCCTCAAGCAATATATACTGTTTTGTAGATCTATGGCATGACCTCATTGCACCCAGTCTCAAAACACCTCTTGCTGTGGAAACGTGGAGAAATGGAGCTGCACGAGATGTTGGAACACAGTGCGGTGATGGTGAAAATGTGACTTTTCGTTCAGAGAACGAGTAGTTTTGAGCATCTTATCATCATTAGCAGTCAGCAGTTATTTTTAGGTCTACGACGTTACTCAGGTTCAATTACCTTCAGCAACCTTTCGCAACAGTCTAGACCATTCCAAATGGGGTGTGTCGATGGACGAATCAATGCCTTTTGTATGCATTGGTGACGTTAACAGGCAGGTAAGTGTAAACGCTTCTCGAAGTTTTCATCCAGCGCTGCTTTATGTACCCAGCAAGATCAAGTGATTCACTAATGTACTTGCTAACGCTACCGTTTATTGATTATTTCTAGGTTTCACAATTCAAACGTGGCGGTGGTGCCGGATGTATTCGAAACAAAAATCTTTGGAAAGCATTTTACACTTCAGTAGCTACTTTTGAAGATTGCAAAGGGACAGGTTAATGAATTAGTAAAAATGCGCAGAATTCTCAGTAATTACATTGCTTTGTTTCAGGAAAGAAACCGAAACCAAAAAAGAAGAAGATGCTGAATCACCTCTAATACGAATATTTCTTGAGACATTCCTATAGTTTTTCATTCTTGAACAATAAATAATATTTTACTGCGTGGAAAAGCTCTCAAAATCATGACACTAGAACCAAATGTTCTGAGGATAATCAAAGAAAACTTGGTGTATTTCGTAGAGCGAGAGATACAGTTGTTTGCTAAGACGATCCTGAAAGAACGCTTACCACGTAATACCCTATCCTCGGCCGTACAAAATGGGAGATTTGAAGCGATAGTCAAAAACAGTAGGTTATTTTTAAACAGCATCGTATAAGTTTATGTCATTGAATAAACATTGATTATTAGTCCCAATGTTTATCATCTCTTGTTTTTTTTTTTTTTTTGATGAGAACGGTTTAAAGAACCTACCGAGGAAGTAATTCGAAGGGTCAACTTTTAACTAATTGTGGTGTAAAATCCAATGATGTTGTAGAGGCCCTCGTTGCGCCAGCGCGAGGTTGATATTCGTCCGTCTAACTCACGATAACTGTTTCCCCATGATTTGGTCCTCCTTAGAGAGTTAATGCCATATATCATACTATACTTGATACATGCTCAAGATTTTTCACTTTTAATAAAAGCTCGTCTTGGAGGCGTAGTCCTAAATCTTCCCTTCAAGGCTAAAAACACCCTCCTCCTCCTGGATAATCTCTTCAAATGGACAATCACCCATGCGTTGCTCACTAATTATGTGCACTTAACCTTACTTATGTCTGAAAATCAGCACAATGTGAGGAGCCAAATGATCAGCAAACCTCCTCTTCTATACTTTATTAGATTTTTGAAACTTGTTGAATAAACCGTATAAGCTTTGATGGTTAATGTTTTTGACTTCGGCCACAGAACTGTGATATCCACCTTAAAGACATCACTGTTGTTTTTTGCCCTATATGCACCTAGAGAAGTACCTTGTCACGTTTTAGACCATCTCATCTACGTCTATGCGGATAAATATAGTCTACACGTGTTGTTAATGTGTTCATCATCACAAGATGCTACGAGTTAAGTAATAGATCTAAAGTTTTGACGGCTATGTCTCCACCTACAATGTAGATCACGAATCCTGTTCCAAATAAAAGGGCAAGCAGTCTGCCAAGCAGTGATCTAACGTGTTGGATAGGAGAATTTCCATACCACGTCTTCTCACGCATCTCTTAATGGCGGCGCGTACTTCGCTTGCTACGCAAGGTACTCGAAGGTATCTTGTTACCTGTACTCGGTGTAGCATTGTCGTAATTATGGGCACTAGTTCTTCTTTTTAGTTTGCTCAAACACGTCACTTGGTGTGTTCAGGCGCTGATTTTGTGAAAAAAAAAACTATGCTCTTAGAACGTCTGTGTTTGTGTTAACATGCGATTTGATCTTCGACATCTTTTTATGGTTCTATGTGAACAGAATAATGGTATTTTACTCAGTGAAGAGCGAATGCACTATAAATTGGACTCTCCTACGTTTGACCCTTGACCTTTACTGCCGAGAACTGTCGAAATCACGAAAATCAGACGCTTTGTGTGTATGTATGCATATATGCATACATGTACATATGAATGTGTACGTGTTATGTGCGTACATATATATATATATATATATATATATATATATATTTGTGTGTGTGACGCCGTGAATATGTGCGCACTTGTGCAAATATGTATGTGTTTATGTGCTTATATATGGCGCGACCACTATTCTAAGGACAATAAACAATAACAGGAATCAACTCCTTGTATTTTCTTTATGTTTTTTCTTTGTGTGTAAAGCGCACAGAGAAAGGATTGTGAAAAAAATAAGAAGAGACAGAAAAGAAAGCAAAAGAACGGAAATATAGATCTTTCCGTAAATACACATACTTCTAAAAATCATGCTGTCGCTTTCCACTACCTGCCTTCTTGAACGTAAATTTTTGTGAAAAGTAATGCCGACCAGCTGTTCAAATATGCGTATAAATTTTATTCTTTTGCGGGAAATACCCTCTCACAATGGCTTGCATGTATGGCATCAACTGTTTTCAAAACCTCGCAATAATCATTCGATCTAATTTTTAAGAATGTTTAAAGCCTTAGTCGAGGCTGGTACGCCAGTGTCATACACTGGTGTTTTGGAGGTCTCGCCGCTTTTCAGATATGTTCTCTTCGTGCCATGGGTCAGTATATGCAGGTCACCCAAGAAGCCCTTTCTTATACATTTATATATATGACCCGACATTACTTTTACTGTGCCAGTATTAGTTTTCTTGCATCTAAATAATTTCCTCGCTCATCGTCCCAAGATCTTCAAGCAGTTCTCATGTATTGTCTCAAACGCTGCCCAAGATTTCGCCTTTATAAATGTCGTTGAATGTTGACCAGATGAGACTTCTTGCAATCCTGGGCCTACAGTGTGATGACTACGTGATTACATCAGTGTCAAATCTGTATCTTGCTTTCTATTAGTATCCAGAACTGAGCACTCAGCTATTCCAGCTCACACTGTTCATTAATATCAATTCCTCATTGCTCACAAAATTGCCTCAGCTTATCTTGCTTTTATTCAGACCATCTCAAAAAAGAGAATCTGTATTTTGCGAGAAATACAAGAATAGCTTAGGAACTAATCTTTACTGAACAAAGGAATATTACAGAGTAATTCAGTCAATGCCGAGACTAATCGATACTTGGTCTTGGGACTAATCTTCATTTTAAGTTTTTGCGAGGTTGGTGTCTCTTCTTCGATTATTGTTCTTCTTGACAATCGAGGGATCTTCTTGAGTATTGATCACCGACGCTTCGGCCCTTTCCCCTTCTTCGACGCCAAGTTATTTAGTCTAGGGACTCTGTAATCTGTGTTCTCGTAGTCGCTGAGGTTTTAATTAGCCAAATGTACCACCAAAAGCTTTTGAATTAGCAATCAGAGAAGAAGCTTGAATTTTGTCGGCATATCTGACAGTACTTGTCTGCACATTGTGTCTCTCACAAGTTTGCCTATGGGCCATGGACCACCCTAATCGAAGAACACATCCGAGTGGAATCTTGAAGGATAATGGTGATTTCAACAGACAGATAACTTACCACATGTAATTTACTGCTAATTCGTCAAAAAAAAAAGCCCACGGAGTTTTTAGATGTCTTTCCGGCTGAGGAATCTTTTGAAGTGGGAAAGCTGCGATAAGTACAATGAAGAAATACGTTTAGCAAATGTTCGAAATGCACTAGAAATTCCGCATGCTCACTGTTAATAAACATTCTTTCACCAACAGCAACGCGCAACGGCACGTCGTAGAACTCTGCCTCATCTACCAAACTTGCCAATGCTCTTCCTGCTGACAACCATTTCTTTAATGTTCTTGATCACTTTTCGTGAAGTTCAGATTTCTATGCGTGTTATAAGAAACTTCTTTTTTGTTTTTATATAAAGATCTTGAAGCGTTTTTTCGATTTATAAAGTTTCTTAAGCTGAGATAATCCACCATTATTGTACAACTTAAAATCCGTTATTGATTTCCAAGTAATGTAATATATTGATCACTACAGTAAATGGACTGACAGATCAGTATAGCTTCTAAGAGATTACAGTCTTTAGGGACAACTGTAAAAAAAATGTGAAATGAAAGAACCAACAGCAATTGCAATTCCCTGTTAAGACGAGGAGTGGTCATAAACAACTATCTCAACAGAGCATGGAAGAAGATTAGACTACGCCTAGATTTCGAGAAAACCCAGTGTATTACGAAGCTGACGAACTGATTGGTTCTCCGAGATTATAGAGAGCAATTATAATAGTACCTTCATTTTGGATATTTATTAATCATAAAGAACTATTGTGGGATAAATTAGACATACAGAAGAGTAACATGCCCGCATTAAGGCCTGTTAAAGGAGCTACTGACTATCTGGGAGCTGCTGAAATGCCTCGTCTTTTTAATTTACAGTGCTTTCAGAGCACAATTATGTAATAAAGGCGTGAACTGATACTTTAGCCATGACAAGCATGCTGCGCATTACTCAAATCGTTTGACAATTTTTTAAAAATATAACCGGTACAGGCAATATCTAGCCAGAATACGAAGCTCGGGCTCATAAAATACATCTTCACAAGTATACCTATAAGAAGTGAGTGGTAGGCGAAATTTTGACCTCAGACGAGAGTTGAACTCGCGTTTAACCCTCCCGGGGTAGCGTGCTATTATTACATCACAGAAGCCACCACTTACTCACCACTCAATCTTCAATATTTCTTTATTCTAGATATCACCCTCCAACCTTTAACAGGTTTGGTCGGGTGAGCAATATCGCGCTACAAACCTAGTTACGTGTTCCTTAGTCAGCCAAACCTGTTAAAGATTAATGACTGATATTTATAGTAAAGAGACCTTGAAGAATGAGTGGTGGCCAAGCGATAGCCTTGGTGATGTAGTGGTAGCAAGCGTCCCCGTTATGGATGAAACGTGGACTTAACTCCTGTCTAAGGTTGCGTTTTTTGTTCTTCTATAAAAGTAATAATAAAATTGAGCAGCCGATGCATAAGCAACTTAATTTAGAATTTTATAGCGTTACAAAAAAGGGCCCTACCAGAAAACGGCCACGTAGCGCCCTAGTCAGAGATCTGAGCTTTTAGCTTATTAACAACACCCTCATTGGAATGCTTTGTCCAGCGAGTGGAATCGTTTTTTTATCCCGTGCCGTTTAAAAGAAAAGTACCGATTTGAATCTACACAGATAAATCGCTTTACTTTGCATTTGCCAGCCAGAAGAGTACCACGCATGATTGGCTCTTTTTCTACGGCTTCGAAAGCTGAAAGAACGAGTTAAAAACCGATGTAAGTTGGTAGAATCTCGTGCTGCGTGAGGCCACGCTCGACGAGAGCATTTTGTGGAAAATTCTTTTCCTGTGCTTTTAGTGAATTGATGGAATACGCACACGAACAGTGCTGTCTGCTGTGAAGGACTAGTGAAAATATGCAACAGTTCTTCAGTCAAGAAGATCAGATTTCATTCTATTACCACTGAAATTCTGCTCAGAAATGGAACCAAACTCTGACCATAGCGCATACAGCAGTCACGGTTTACCAAGCAGTCACAGTAATTCTAATCAGATCGCTTCAAGTGGCCTTTTAGGCTGGAAACAATTTCGCTGCAGCTCGACAAGTCATTCCAGAGAAGCACCGATAGTAACTACGAGCTTATGACGCACCGTCACTAACTCTGATGAGATGAAATGAAATAGAACTTTAGCGAATATAGAGAACTATCTTTTAACCATATATGGAAGTGATATGAAAAAAGTTCTTGTTCGTTACCGCTGCAGAATTCTTGTTCTAATGAGCTAAAATTATGGATCGTAAAAAGGAATGCATTGCAGAAGCGGAGTTGCACAAGACGATAACGAGAAGGGTCGACATTGATAAAATCGACTGGTTTCGAACCAGCAAGTGCTGCAGAGTCGTGAAACGTTTCGAATAGACTGAAGGATTTAGGACCGTCCTTGAAAAGTCCTCCAAGGACTACGACTACTTCGGAAAACATTCGGAAGATCCTTTGTCAAGTTCGACGAAATCCGGAGCGTTCGATGCGCAAATGGTTCGATAAGCTCGGGTTCAGCGAGTGGAGCGTCCGAAAATTATCAAAAATAGGCTAAAGATGCGTGGTAACAAGATCGCTCCTGTTCTTTTTCTGGACAAAAAGATAAGAGAAAAACGGTCCTCGAAGGCTCACCGAATGATTCGTTTCATAGTTGGCGTTTATTTGCCTAAGGTGCTTTCCATAAATAAAAAGATATACAAGTCGAATCACCCATTAATGGTCAGAATCGTCAACTTCTCAGAAAAGTTCAGCAGAAGTCCTCAGTAGCATAAACCATGACCAGCAGTCATTTCGCGGCCCCTGTGATGGTCTTTGGCGGCATTTCCGCCACCGGAAAGACGTCGTTGGTCTTCACCAGCAGAAACATCAAACCTCAACGCTACCAGCTACCAGAGACAACCTTAGACGGGAGTTCAATTCACGTTTCATCCATAACGGGGACGCGTGTTACCACTACACCACCAAGGCTACCGCTTACCCGCCACTCATTCTTCAACGTCTCTTTACCATAGATATTCACTAATCTTTAACAGATCTAGCTGACTAAGCAACATTTAACTAGGTTTGTAGCGCGATATTGCTAACCCGACCAAACCTGATAAAGGTTGGTGGGTGATATCCAAAATAGAGAGATATTGAAGAGTAATCGATAAGCGATGGCCTCTGTGATGTAGTGGTAGCACGCTACCCCGGGAGAGCTAAACATGAGTTCACTCTCGTCTGAGGTCGAATTGTTACCTACCACTCATTTCTGTTAGATGTACTTGTGGAGCTATATTCTGTGAAGCCGAGCTTCGTATTCTGGCTAGATGCTGCGGGTACCGGTTATATTCAAAAAAAAAAAAATTTCAGCGCTTGTGAGTAATGCGCAGCATGCTTGTCATGGCTAAAATATCAGCTCACGCCTTTGTTACATATAACTGTGCTCTGAAAGGATTGTTGAATCAAAAAGGCGAGTGTGCATTTCAGCATCTCCCAGATGGTCAGTAGCTCCTTTAACAGACCTTAATCAGGGCATGTCGCTCATCTGTATGTCTGATTTTACCCACAATAGTTCTTTATGATTAATAAACATCAAGCGCGAAGGTACTACTATAATTGCTCTCTGTAATCTCGAAGAACCAATCAGTTTGACATTTTCAGCTTCGTAATGCGCTGTATTTTCTTCCAATCTAGGCCTAGTCAAATCTTCTTTCACGCTTTGTTGAAATAGTTAATCATGACCATTACTCGTCTCAATAGGAAATTACAATTGCTGTTGGTTTTTCATTTCACATTTTTACACGTGTCCCTAAGAGATTGTAAGGTCATAGAAGCTTTACTGATCTCTGAGTCCCTTTACAGTGATGATCGATAGATTACTTTACTTGGAAATATAAAGGATTTTAAGTTGTACAATAATTGTGGAATATCTCAGCTCAAGAAACTTTGTAAGTCGAAAGAAACCTTTCAAGATCTTCAATTGAAAATGAAAAAGTTATTTGTTATAACCTGCATAGAATTCTGGAAAAGTGATGAACATTACTGAAGAAATGGAAGTCAGCAGGGGAGAGCTTTGGCAAGTCTGTTGGATAAGGTAAAGTTCTGTTGCTCAGCTTGTTGATCTTTTGCAGCCTCGGCAATGCGACGTGTGGTTGCGTGTTGTTGTTGGTAAAAGAATGGTTCTTTTTTGTTTATAAACAGTGGTGAGCATACGTAATTTCCAGTGCATTTCAAACATTTGCTAGACGTATTTCTTCATTGTACATATTGCAGCTTTACCACTTCAAAATGATTCCTGAGCCGGAAAGACATCGAAAAACTCCGTGGGCTTTTTTTGGATGAAGTTGCAGTAAACTACATGTGGTGAGTTATCTGTCTGTTATTATCACCATCATCCTTTAGGATTCTACTTGGATGTGTTCTCCGATTAGAGTGGTCCATGGTCCATAGGCAAACTTGTGAGAGACACAATGTGCAGACAAGTACTGTCAGATATGCCGACAAAATTCAAGCTTCTTTTCAGATTGCTAATTCAAAAGCTTTTGGTGGTACATTTGGCTAGTTAAAACCTCAGCGACTACGAGAACACAGATTACAGAGTCCCTAGACTAGATAACTTGGCCTCGAAGAAGGGGAAAGGGCCGAAGCGTCGGTGAACAATACTCAAGAAGATCCCTCGATTGTCAAGAAGAACAATAAATCGAAGAAGAGACACCAACCTCGCAAAAGCTTAAAATGAAGATTAGTCCCAAGACCAAGTATCGATTAATCTCGGCATTGATTGAATTATTCTGTAATATTCCTTTGTTCAGTAAAGATTAGTTCCTAAGCTATTCTTGTATTTCTCGCAAAATACAGATTCTCTTTTTTGAGATGGTCTGAATAAAAGCAAGATAAGCTGAGGCAATTTTGTGAGCAATGAGGAATTGATATTAATGAACAGTGTGAGCTGGAATAGCTGAGTGCTCAGTTCTGGATACTAATAGAAAGCAAGATACAGATTTGACACTGATGTAATCACGTAGTCATCACACTGTAGGCCCAGGATTGCAAGAAGTCTCATCTGGTCAACATTCAACGACATTTATAAAGGACGAAATCTTGGGCAGCGTTTGAGACAATACATGAGAACTGCTTGAAGATCTTGGGACGATGAGCGAGGAAATTATTTAGATGCAAGAAAACTAATACTGGCACAGTAAAAGTAATGTCGGGTCATATATATAAATGTATAAGAAAGGGCTTCTTGGGTGACCTGCATATACTGACCCATGGCACGAAGAGAACATATCTGAAAAGCGGCGAGACCTCCAAAACACCAGTGTATGATACTGGCGTACCAGCCTCGACTAAGGCTTTAAACATTCTTAAAAATTAGATCGAATGATTATTGCGAGGTTTTGAAAACAGTTGATGCCATACATGCAAGCCATTGTGAGAGGGTATTTCCCGCAAAAGAATAAAATTTATACGCATATTTGAACAGCTGGTCGGCATTACTTTTCACAAAAATTTACGTTCAAGAAGGCAGGTAGTGGAAAGCGACAGTATGATTTTTAGAAGTATGTGTATTTACGGAAAGATCTATATTTCCGTTCTATTGCTTTCTTTTCTGTCTCTTCTTATTTTTTTCACAATCCTTTCTCTGTGCGCTTTGCACACAAAGAACAAACATAAAGAAAATACAAGGAGTTGATTCCTGTTATTGTTTATTGTCCTTAGAATAGTGGTCGCGCCATATATAAGCACATAAACACATACATACTTCAACAAGTGCGCACATATTCACGGCGTCACACATATATCACCTGTATCACCTGTCGTCCCGTTGATCGTCGAGTGACTCGAGCGGGTACCAGCAACTCTTCCATTTTTCCCTATCGCGGGCAAGAGTAGCCCAGTGGGTCCTCCTTGCTCTAGGAATTCGCTGAGCATCATATCTTTCTTCCATCGCTTTCGTGAAGAAATCGGACCAACGGGTCAGTGGTCTTCCTTTAGAGCGCTTGACGTCCCGAGGAATCCAGTCGGTAACGGCTCTCGTCCATCGGTTGTCGTTGAAGCGCATCACGTGTCCGGCCCACCTTATTTTCGATATCCTGGTGTGTAGAACGGCGTCTCTGATTTTCGGTCGTTGACGTAGGTCGGAAGTTCGGATTCTTTCTCTCATTTGCGAGATACGGGATACTCCTAGCATCGACCTTTCGACTGCGCGTTCGATAACGCCAAGTGATCTTTCATCCTGCTTACGTAGCGACCACGTTTCTGCTGCATACGTTAGGGCAGGGGTAATTGTCGAGTCGAAAAGGTGGGCACGGAGTCGGATGTTCTTTGTCCTCTTCACTACATCTTCGATGCTCTTAAACGTTCCCCAAGCCGCTCGTTTCCTCCTGCTCAACTCTGGGGCTAGGTCGTTCATCATGTTGATTTCACGACCTAGATAGATGTAACTGGAGCATTCGGAAATTGTCGTTCCGTTGAGCGTGAATCGGGCATTAGAAACCCATCCGTTCCTCATGATCATTGTTTTCGTTAGATTCAGTTGAAGACCGATCTTTCCACAGGCGTTATCGAAATCAGTCAACATTCGTTCCGCTTGGCTGATGTTTGGTGTTATGAGAACGATACCGTCAGCAAAGCGAAGATGGTTTAATTGTCGACCGTCAATTTTCACTCCCATTTCGTCCCATTCTAAAGTTCGCATGACGTTTTGTAGGGTGGCAGTGAATAGTTTTGGCGATATTGTATCGCCTTGTCGAACCCCTCTTCTTACGTCAATGGTGATATTGTTGTAGAATGGAGATATTCTGGTCGTGAAATCTTTATAAAGCTCACGAAGGATCATTATGTACCGAGTAGGGACGCCCTGGTTATCCAGAGCCTCTATAACCGCTTCTGTTTCCACTGAATCAAAGGCTTTCTTCAGATCGATAAAAGTGAGACAGAGTGGTTGTTTGTACTCTCGCGAAACTTCAATGAGTCTTGTGATCGTGTGGATGTGGTCCATGGTACTAAATCCTTTTCTGAACCCTGCTTGTTCGCATGGCTGTCCTTCGTCCAGTGTTCTGTCAATCCTGTTCAGGATGACTCGAGTAAAGAGTTTATAGACAACGGACAGCAAGCAGATTGGGCGATAATTGCCTATGTCGTGAAAGTCTCCCTTTTTGAACAACAATACGGTCTTGCTGGTTTTCCATTGAATAGGGACCTTGCATTCTGACAGGTAGCGAGTGAAGAGCCGAGCCAGGGTGTTGATGAGAACTGGCGGCAGGTTCTTCAGGTGTTCTGGTCTAATCCTGTCTGGACCGGGTGTTGTTCTGTTTTTCACCGACGATATAGCATGTCGGATTTCGGAAGGAAGGACCGGTGGAACGACATATTCGTCCTCTTTCAATATATATGACGGTAAGAGAACATGGCTAGCGAAGAGATCCGAGTAGTACTGGTGGATGATTTTCTCCATAGCCCTTCTGGAAGCTGTAAGTGTCCCGTCAGGGTATCGGAGTGCAATCATCTTGGTCTTATAGTCGGCGAAGCCTCGCTGGGCTTTGCGAATGCTCTTCCCAGCTTCTGCAGCTTCTGCCATAACTGCTGCTCTTCTCTCTTTAAGGTCTTCTTTTATCGCTTCTCTGCATCGTTTCGCAAGTTCGGACGTAAGCTTTCGGTTGCCTGCGGCTCGTGCGATTCCACGTTGACGTATCAGCTCGAGTGTCTGCGGAGACAAGCGTCTCTTCGTGACCTTAGGACTTTCGGCTTTTTTAGCGCCAACGTGAAGATATTCAACGAGTCGATCGTATTCTTCGTCGATGTTGTCGACAACGGTATCTTCCCAAGAGCCGACTAATGATTTGAATACATCCCAGTTTATGGTAGTTCTGGGACTTCGTTGTTTGTATTTAGCGGCTTTCTCTCCTCTCCTCGAAAATCGGAACGTTCGTTGCGCGAAGGAGGCGATGGTCTGATCCCGTGTAGAACTTGGGAACAACAGCGACGTCGGTCAGGCAAAACCTTCGATTTACTATGATGTGATCTATTTCGTTATGGTACTCTCCATTGGGAGACTCCCACGTCCATCGCTGAGAGAGAGGCTTTTGGAATTGCGAGTTACCATGGATGGTTTGGGTCGTCATGATAAACTCGGATAGCCTCTCACCCTGTTCATTCCATTCTAGTCCGTGGGTCCCTATGTGACGTTCTTCAGACGTTCTTCTAGGTCCAATTTTTGCGTTAAAATCTCCGAAAATGACCTTGAAGAATGTATGATCTTCTCTGAAGAATTTTTCGAGGTCCATATAGAACGCTTCGACTTCGTCTTCGTCATAGCTTGATGTTGGTGCGTAAGCAACGAAGATGGTCAAAGCCGGCATAGAACCACATCGTTTCAACCGTAATCGTCCGATGCGGGTTGTTAGTTGTTCGAACGAATCAATGTTCACGGTCAAATTCGATTTGACGAGGACGCCAACGCCACCGACACCTCTGCGATCGCATGTTCCAAGGAACAGTTCTTCTCCGGTGTCATAGACAGCGTGAAAAGGATGGCGCCTTCTCGTCTCAGCCAGGCCAATGACATCGTACCTTATTCTTCTTGCTTGAATCAACAGATCTTCTACAGCGGATTGTTGAGCAAGGGTTCTTGCATTGTAGGTACAGATCGTCATTTTAGTCCGTTTCGATCTTGGCAGCCTAGTTCGGCCCTGAGATTTTAGCAGCCTCTCCGTACTCGTCCTACCTGGCGCTGCCGTACCAGGGGCTCTTTCGGAGTCAGGGGAATGAGGCCCATATTTGTTACTGTTTTTTGGCATTTTTGATACCCAACGTGTAGCTTGCCAGGCTCTAAACGTGGGGGCTGGGTACTCACGAGTAGCTTGCCAGTCTCTCTCGGAGGAGCGGGAGGAGCTTATTTGTTGGAGGCCTCCTAACCGCCTCCCATGTACTTCCCAGCCGCTCGATTGCAGGCTTTTGGCCGACTTGACTCGTAGAAATAGAGTTTTGTCAAGTCGGCACTGCAGAAGCAGGGAGCTCGTCCCCTGAATCCACCTGCGTCTCTGGGAAGCACACGGTCGCTTTTGGTTCGCGTTTTATTCCCCTATCCACCACCTGGGGACGCGCCACGTGCCCTCGCGACTAACCGGGCGGGATCCCTCAAAGAGGATATGTACGCACATAACACGATATGTTATGTTATGTTATGATATGTATATGATATGATATGATATGTTATATATATATGTACGCACATAACACGTACACATTCATATGTACATGTATGCATATATGCATACATACACACAAAGCGTCTGATTTTCGTGATTTCGACAGTTCTCGGCAGTAAAGGTCAAGGGTCAAACGTAGGAGAGTCCAATTTATAGTGCATTCGCTCTTCACTGAGTAAAATACCATTATTCTGTTCACATAGAACCATAAAAAGATGTCGAAGATCAAATCGCATGTTAACACAAACACAGACGTTCTAAGAGCATAGTTTTTTTTTTCACAAAATCAGCGCCTGAACACACCAAGTGACGTGTTTGAGCAAACTAAAAAGAAGAACTAGTGCCCATAATTACGACAATGCTACACCGAGTACAGGTAACAAGATACCTTCGAGTACCTTGCGTAGCAAGCGAAGTACGCGCCGCCATTAAGAGATGCGTGAGAAGACGTGGTATGGAAATTCTCCTATCCAACACGTTAGATCACTGCTTGGCAGACTGCTTGCCCTTTTATTTGGAACAGGATTCGTGATCTACATTTTAGGTGGAGACATAGCCGTCAAAACTTTAGATCTATTACTTAACTCGTAGCATCTTGTGATGATGAACACATTAACAACACGTGTAGACTATATTTATCCGCATAGACGTAGATGAGATGGTCTAAAACGTGACAAGGTACTTCTCTAGGTGCATATAGGGCAAAAAACAACAGTGATGTCTTTAAGGTGGATATCACAGTTCTGTGGCCGAAGTCAAAAACATTAACCATCAAAGCTTATACGGTTTATTCAACAAGTTTCAAAAATCTAATAAAGTATAGAAGAGGAGGTTTGCTGATCATTTGGCTCCTCACATTGTGCTGATTTTCAGACATAAGTAAGGTTAAGTGCACATAATTAGTGAGCAACGCATGGGTGATTGTCCATTTGAAGAGATTATCCAGGAGGAGGAGGGTGTTTTTAGCCTTGAAGGGAAGATTTAGGACTACGCCTCCAAGACGAGCTTTTATTAAAAGTGAAAAATCTTGAGCATGTATCAAATATAGTATGATATATGGCATTAACTCTCTAAGGAGGACCAAATCATGGGGAAACAGTTATCGTGAGTTAGACGGACGAATATCAACCTCGCGCTGGCGCAACGAGGGCCTCTACAACATCATTGGATTTCACACCACAATTAGTTAAAAGTTGACCCTTCGAATTACTTCCTCGGTAGGTTCTTTAAACCGTTCTCATCAAAAAAAAAAAAAACAAGAGATGATAAACATTGGGACTAATAATCAATGTTTATTCAATGACATAAACTTATACGATGCTGTTTAAAAAATAACCTACTGTTTTTGACTATCGCTTCAAATCTCCCATTTTGTACGGCCGAGGATAGGGTATTACGTGGTAAGCGTTCTTTCAGGATCGTCTTAGCAAACAACTGTATCTCTCGCTCTACGAAATACACCAAGTTTTCTTTGATTATCCTCAGAACATTTGGTTCTAGTGTCATGATTTTGAGAGCTTTTCCACGCAGTAAAATATTATTTATTGTTCAAGAATGAAAAACTATAGGAATGTCTCAAGAAATATTCGTATTAGAGGTGATTCAGCATCTTCTTCTTTTTTGGTTTCGGTTTCTTTCCTGAAACAAAGCAATGTAATTACTGAGAATTCTGCGCATTTTTACTAATTCATTAACCTGTCCCTTTGCAATCTTCAAAAGTAGCTACTGAAGTGTAAAATGCTTTCCAAAGATTTTTGTTTCGAATACATCCGGCACCACCGCCACGTTTGAATTGTGAAACCTAGAAATAATCAATAAACGGTAGCGTTAGCAAGTACATTAGTGAATCACTTGATCTTGCTGGGTACATAAAGCAGCGCTGGATGAAAACTTCGAGAAGCGTTTACACTTACCTGCCTGTTAACGTCACCAATGCATACAAAAGGCATTGATTCGTCCATCGACACACCCCATTTGGAATGGTCTAGACTGTTGCGAAAGGTTGCTGAAGGTAATTGAACCTGAGTAACGTCGTAGACCTAAAAATAACTGCTGACTGCTAATGATGATAAGATGCTCAAAACTACTCGTTTCTCTGAACAAAAGTCACATTTTCACCATCACCGCACTGTGTTCCAACATCTCGTGCAGCTCCATTTCTCCACGTTTCCACAGCAAGAGGTGTTTTGAGACTGGGTGCAATGAGGTCATGCCATAGATCTACAAAACAGTATATATTGCTTGAGGAAAGAAAAAGTATTGAACAAAAAAATAAAACCTTCATTGAATTTCTTATGCTTTGAGAAGATTGTGATATTTGTTCCTCCAGAAGTATGAATGTTCTCGGAGTAAGTGAATTTAGTTTCCGACGGATTCAGAGACTTCTTGTTCATAACGTCTTCAAAGTACGGTGCCCTAGAAAAAATATAGTTTGGAGTACTAGGCTGGTGTTAGCTAGTGTTGAAGAATATTTGAATATTTGAGTAATTTAAATCCTCACAATAACTTTATCGACTGTGGTAATTTTGTAATGAATGGTGTCACTTGAGCAAATCGCATATACTGGCTGATTGCCGGAAGTGCATCGACGTCGAATGAAATACACAGAAGTGACTGTGCATACTTGGTGCCACTTTCCGGATAATCATATTCTCCTGTCAAGAACTTTCTTTTCCTAGGCTTTCTTTTCATTAAAACTCGTATAATGTCTTTAACTTTCGATCTGGAACTATATCTCGAAATATGACTTGGGATCAAATAAGGAGTGATAACGGCCAAGTAGAAGGTCTTTCACAAGCTAAAGAAGAGTGTGGTAGAAAAATTTACGGTATGGAGGGAAGTTTGGTATGCTATGTATTAGCCAAAATCCTCCTTGGAGATTCGCCACAGCTACACCTTTGGTGTGACCACGACCGCTGTTCGCTTTACGTGTACCTGGCCAATCATCATTGTAAGCGATTTTCAATAAATCCTAAAAGTACAAAATCAAGAGACTCAGAAAGTTATTATGTTGAAACGTAAATGACGTTATTACTTTGTCCTTTGAATAAAGTTGTTTGACAGTAGCTCCTACAGCGGATGATGGAGAATTGATGGGTTTCGAGCTTAGCATCCACTCAGTCTGAGACGAATCAAAATACACAAAGCCATGTCCTTCGAAGTCGTCAACACTTGACGGCAGTTTGATGGCGGCATACCTTCAAAGAATTCCTCCTTGAAGCATATACTATAGTAGTTTCACTCAACTTGAGAGCATGTATAGTTATAGAACTTTCTTACGATTTTTGCTGCACTTAATAGGCAGCAGAACAAGGGTGAAAGCTTTTAATCACATGAGACAGTACTTTCGAGCATCAATAAATGCTGCATGTTGATAGATTATAACATACCAGTCCACATCCTCTCCTTCCATATTGCGGCAACTTATTCTAGCGTTGACATAGACGCGCATGATGGTGATCGTCAGGATGAGATAGCACCATAAGTTGCGGATGTTGACCTTACAGTACACTGACATATCCACGGAAGTAGAACCACTGTATGAACGAGTGCAAAACTGAAATTCCAATGAATGCTATTTGTGAGAGCTTATATAGGATTTGAAAACGTTTCATAAAGTTATTAGTACAAATGAGTGCACGTCCTCCTGATGGATCAGCGTGACAGTACACATAGAACGAACTAGAGCCACGAAGGTCAAAATGGTGATGAAAGAGAAAGATGTTTGCGAAATTATACAAAAACTAGTCTGAAATCTGCCTATTATGTCATCGGCCTCCTCATCATTCTTACAGTGATACCACCTTGTCGAGGTCTTAGGAAACGTCGTTATTAGTGCCATTCTCACTTCGAGCTTTTTGTAAGAATTATCTATACATCCCGCTAATTTGATTCGGTAAAATAGACCAATTTTCATTGATGATTTTTCTGATGCGTCTCTGAAATTGCTGTAATCTGCGAAATATAAGCGCTTATAGGCTTACATATTCTTGTCAAATAGTGGGTTTTTCATTTCCAGAATCCACGTCTTTGTCTGGCTACTTCATGATGAATCCATGTCTTGCCCACTACCCATTCCGTTTATTCTGAAACTGGATACCATTCGGGTTACATAGGTAACGGTTGTTTCAGCTTTGCTAAAATTTATAGTATCTGCCCAATGTCGATGGGTGCCATGACAATGACATTTTTTTCTTCCCTCTAACAAATCTAAATATTCTATCTGTGCCAAATGTAGGGTTTTGATTTGTACGAATTTTTTGTCTATGGGTATCCAATAGCTAAATTGAAATCCGTAAACGTTGTGGTTCACTTGTATAACATAGATCACTAAGAGAAGCAATAATCCTGGCAATTCACTTGTTTCGATTGCTTATGACTGCCTAGATTTTTCGATAAACCGATCTCATCGGACGTGTGAAGCCCACAATTTTCCTAAGCGTCTCCTTCATGTGCAATTGCCATCATGAAAGAGAGTCTATCCGCCTATTACATCAGCTGCGATTTAACCTTAGGATTTCGTTTGACGTCGTACGTAATGTTTCTACCAAAAGCCGATCGCACTTTTGATGCTCTTTCGATACTGTACTTTAGATACACATCGGTCCCCTCGTGACAACCGGGTATACTTTAGCTGCACTTTTGTATTTGTCACATAGCTGACCTTAATTTAGTAACTGCCCTTATTCACGTAAACAGATGATGAATGTATGTTCTGTGTTCTTACTCTAAAATCTCTTTCTTTGACCTCAACTTTTCTTTACGCCAACTTCAAGCTTACACTGAATATGAGCGACCCATTTCAGCTGGGTTTCCACTTGGTCTCAATCTTGGTTGCTGTGTTCGCTCTGAGCACTGTCTCATTGTACTCTGCTCATATATTTCTACATTACTATAATTGGGCTGTTACTGCAACAAAAAGGTTGAAATTCAGACACGGGAGTGTGATACACATGCAGTCACTGAAGTTCCGCTTGACAAACTAGTTCAAACTCTACGACATTCTCCTCTCTACCACTACAATATTAGCCATTGTGGAACAGAAGTTGTATTGTCAATTCGTCGAGAAGAAAGAGGGATTGCTTTTTTCTTGATCTCGTTCAACATTGGCGACCATTTCTCATTGATTTATATTCAAAATCTATAGCCCTGCTTCTCTACAACTTTGTTTTGAAAGTGAAAAAAATGGTTATGTTGAGATAATGTAGGGTCACATGGAAATCTCTGACAATTTTCCGTTATCGCTAGTCATTATAGATTTTTCTGGTACAGCGCGTTCTTTGTTTTTTAGAGTCTTAATAGTCATTTGGTAGCTAAAATTTGAATAATTTTGATTGTACACTCCACTTTTTGACTAGCCTTTTTATGCAATCGTAGCACAAAAATAAGATTAAGTTTTGCATTGGTGAGTTTTGAGGCATCTTTCTCTCGAGCTTTTTCTTTAGACTTCTGTTATACATTTGATAGTTCGATCTCAAAGACTTCAATGCTGTAATTTTTTCCACGAAAGCCTCATTAGAATGCTCAGGGGAAAACGATCACTTTTCACACTCAACGTTATCGCTTTTATCGAGACTGGTTGATCGATCACGAATGATGTGATGCGCGATTTTATTATTAAATTGGGGCTCTTTCTCCGCTTTGTAAAAAACCCTATATAGGACGGATAACTCTATTTAAAAGTTTCTCTGTTGGTTAACAAGTCTTTCATCCATAGCCTGCTTCGGTTTTGGCTCAGTAGCAGATTTATTCAATAATAAAAAATGTAAATGAAAAACTTAAGCCCACGAAGCGATAGGCAGAGTTTTGTCTACGATTTTTGTACGGTAAATTTTGAAATCTTGAAAATTCCAATTATATAAAGAAAATTTGCGAAAACGCGAGCTGCCTTCAGTTTTCATGAACAAATAGTAAAAATCGACTGGTCTTTGGCGAGGGGGCACGATTTCGGCTCAAACACCCTTCTACTCTTATTAAATCACAGCGTGGTGGGTGTCCTCACATCCGTGGTTCACTCTTTGGACCGTCATTGTGACAACCACCATCTCCAGCCCACCACTGGGGTGCGCACCTTTCTCTTCATGTTCGCACGCGATTTCTCACAAACATCACCGGAACTTACTGCCAAGAGATTGACCATGGTTTCCTAGGCATCTTCTTCAGACAACATGACGACTGTAGTTTTCCACTTCTCTTTTCTAAATGACGGCACTAAAAGGCAAGTTCTCGAAGAATTGCAAAAAGTGCATCAAGTTGTGGTTGCAACACTGAACTCACATGAAAATAAGCTAAAAAATGGGAAGGGAAGACAGACAGCTAAGCTACGAAAGTGGTAACGATATGATAGCCAGGTGATGAAGACGTTAACATCAACGGGACTGAATAAAATATTCACTTCTTCTCTTCTGAGCCTTAGCAATGCATATGATTCACGATGTCAGCGAAATACTTCACAGTATGTCTTTGGAGAAAGTGTTCAAGCGAAATTCAAGTTTTGCTGAAGTTCACTTGCTTTTACTCGAAATAATCTGTATAAATCTTCTTACGACATAAGAATATTCACAGAACACATTCAGAATACAATCTACAGCCATTATGAGCAACTTTACAATGCCCACACTCCTATACAATGCGCAACTGCATCATAGAATGTACATTTCTCAGTATATCCATCTCTTACAATATCGGTGGTTAGCAATGTAGCAAATGTGAACTCAGCATATTTTGTGGTCTTGATGCAACAGCCGGTCCAACGAATTTCTGATATATCAGGCTTCGGCTGCTTTTGAAAAACAGGAGTGCAGACCTAAACTCTGAATAAGGTTGGTATGTCGAAACACTGAACAGTTGGTAAGTGCAGTACTTACTAATTCTCCTAGAACGCGGTTTTTTCTCCACACACAAATTTTTCTACAGTTCAAAAGTTTCCGACTTTTCCTTGCATACGTCAACTCCAAATGACTGGATATGGTTTGGGGCAAAGTTGTCGGTGTGATGTCACACTCACCAATAATGAACTCTACTGAAACTAGAAAATAAATCTGACATAACGTGTCAGATCAGTTGTTGTACTAGGACACTCTCCTTTTCCATTCATTCAGAGATTCGTAAGTCTATTCAAAAAACTTCATAGGTTTTCCGACCAACGTTTTCGACAATTACTCCAAGATTCTTACTGCAACCTCAGAGTACTTAGATAGATCTGCTGTATTGTAGCTATACTCATTCAGTCAACGTTTCCACCGTTGGGATGTTTCACACTTGACAAGATAATGACTTAGATGGGCTTTCTACTATTCTTGCAGCTTTCCCACACCACTATTTTTTGACGTGCTGTAGTAACGGAATTTACTTCGTTTTTTATAAAGTGTAGTTTTGATGGTATCTGCTTATTTGAGCATAGTATGCCATTGTTTTCGTTTTGGAATCTGTCACTCTCCTTGGACTGAGATCAGTGGCTATTCTTTCGTGGTCATTTGAGATGAGTGTTTCTCGTGTTGAATGTAGTAACTCCTTTCCTTCTTCTCCCGTGCAAACACTTGTTTCTGTTCAATACATTTTTCTTACAAGTGCTTATTTGTATGTGAGGAACGAAGAGGGTTAACGTCTCATCATAATTACTACCTAGTTTTCATCGCCAATTCGTAATGTGGCCACTTTCGGAATGGTGTATTTGAATGTTTAGTAATGGAAACCAGCTCTTTCTTGGTTTGCCGTGCGAGCTCAATATAACCTGACTGCTCATTCAGCAGTTCGAAACACTTTGTCATATCCTCTTGTTTAGAACACTCAAGACGTTCATTTATATATCGACAGTAGAGCAATGGGGCGATGGGTAAGAAGTGGAGCTTCCATCCTAGACATGAAGGCAAAGGTAGGGCTCGGTAGCAGTCTTCGATCCATTGATAGCGCTCCTAGGTGAGCATAATGTCTTCCAGACCACCTAGAGATTGAAAATCTCAGATATTCCTTTCAAAAAATATTGAGGTTTCAAATAAACAAGCCATACTTGAATTACCCACTCATTATTTTCTATCAGAAGTTCGTGAATGGCTGTATTGCCGCATGGATCAAGACGTTTGCATAGATTGCGATGACATAGAATGACTCCATCGTTTGCGTGCGCTTTGCTTACAAACGACACAGATGTGAAGTTTTTGTGCTAGGTAAATGTGCTGATTAAATTCTAACGATTGCTATAGTTCGATGCCCAGATTGTTATTCTACCTATCAGTCCACCTGCACAGCTGAAGATCCGCTTAATTAGAATGTTTATGGATCGCTCGACGTAATTATTATTGGTGATGTTATGTATTTTGATATGCATGTATAGGACGGAACACATGGTAAATGAATCAAATGAACGAGTAATTGATCGACGTAGAGAAACTGTATCTGCTGTTTTGTTCCGTTCTTAAAAAATTTCCGGTAATAACTACTATATTTCCTTTCACAAAATGGAAATACAGGAGAACGTATGGAGAAGCCTTCCCGATATTTCAACATAAGATAGACGTTGAATCACCATAATTTCTCCTGTGTCGCTATAAGTCAGTGGTCTTCTATCTCATCAACTACCGAATTTGGTGCATACGTCTCTGCTTAAGAGTGAATTTCGAAGTGATTTTTTTGTTTACAGAATTCAAGTGAACGCAGAATTTTGTAAGAAAATAAGCAGGAGTTGAATCAACCTGTTATCAGAATTTTTTCATGTGAAGACCATTTGTGAGAGTGGAAGTGATGGTAATGTCCCTTCATTGTCCAATCCGACCTTTCTCTATTCTCTCCATAGCGGATTTGATTCCGAATTTTCATGCAAACTACGTGTTATGTTACACAAGGTTGTTTTACGAATGCTTGATTGGTTGAACAGGTGGAAGGCCTAGAACGGGAGCTTATAATTATTACGCACTCACTGGAAGGGGTAGTGCATTGAAGCGTGCGCGGCGCAGTGGTTAAAAGTGCTTCGCGATGCACACGTAGTCAGTCCTTCGATGAATATTGGCTCGATCCCGCGCACACAACCAGGCTTGTCTGAGAGAATAGCAGCACTGACTTGGTACATCGTTGGACTCATTAAGAGTCATTGTGAAGCGAGTATGCATTCAATCACCTCGAACGATATTGAATAAATGCATGACGCATCCTTCGCAGATTGTCAGTGCCAAGTGCTGTATCATTTATTCTTCTAATGTCTCGACGCGATCTACATCAGTGTCAGTGTTTCGACCTGATTCCCCAGTGTAATTCGTTCTTGTTGTGGTCTTAGTCTTCGTCGTCAATCGAGTCGTATCTTCCTCGATGAAGCACCTTTAAAGTGAAGAACCATTCTGCACTTGTGGGCATCGCTGAAGAGAGGTTATATTTGAGCAGTGACCACCGAAGAAGATGCGATTCGATCGACAACAAAGGTGATGAGTACAAAGGGGACGAATGACTGTGGAGAGCATCACCTCGGATCAGTGGGTTCTGCAGAGGACGAAAGGCATCGAGAACGTGAACCGAATCAATTCGCTTTATGATAACTTGATGAAATTGGCTTAGCCAACAAAGAAGATAGAACTAATCGGATTCCAAACGAGGCGAAAAACCAACCGCTGCACCTCTGTAAATATTATACCGTTCGTTTTGAGTGTTTTCTAAAGGGTGTGCTCAAATTTCAATATATCTCTCAATTATTCTTTGAGCCATATGTCATGTAACCTGTTAATGGGCTCTTGCAAAGCTGATACACGTGTCTCAGCCCTGTTGTCTCGTCAGTCGGGCAGAACCCTTCGTCTTTTAGCCAACCATTTCGGGTCCGCTCATACATCTATCAAAGAGTAGGCAGCGACGAACGATTACAATTGGCGTCAAGTGAAAGAAAAGAACAACACTGCCGATACAGTGATTTGTTTCACTTGACGGCATGTGCAAATCGTTCGTTGTCGCTTACTCTTTGATAGGGAGATGTGGGGCTCCCTAGAGGATTGGCAGAAAACGAAAGAACTGCCCGACTGACAAGGATGCAAGGACAAAACACGTGTATCGTGCTGCATAAGAGCTCATTAACAGACCCATGATATCTGGCCCAAATAATAATCATAAGATATGCTTCTGTAGATGATTTTTCTTCGTTTCTGATATGTGAAGGCATCGATATTTAAAATATGGGGACCACAATAATTTGATTAAGAGCAGAATTTATAGTACACGCAACATTTATTAACATTGTCTGTTCACTATCCGTTGGCTTCTCGTTTGACCCCTTACGATGGCAAAGTAGCCCGCAATCCCACAATATCTTGGACACGAGGAGGCCGAAACCTCCGTAACACTGGTGTATGACCCTGGCGTACCAACCTCGATTAGGCTTAGAGCATTCTTTTTTGGAATTATTTTGAATGTTTTTTGCGAGGTTTCAAAAGCAGTCGATCTGATGCATCAGTTTTTATCTGACCGCCAAAATCCATCGACTGAGAGGTGGTGATGGACCAGTGTCTTCGTACACTGTGCCATCACCACATACGCCTCCCTCGTTGCTACAGTGCAGGGCTTAATGTGGAGCAGGTGTCACTGACGAGGAGGCCGAAACCTCCGAAACACCGGTGTATGACCCTGGCGTACCGGCCTCGTTTGGGCTTAGAACATTCTTTTTTGGAAATATCATGAACATTTTGAAAAAAATTTTGATTCAGCCAGGTTATTTAACTAGATTCTCCTTAGTTAGAAAATTTTCAATTGGAAATGCTATGATGACGGAAGACGATATTCTTGCTGCAGTTGAGATGATTACTGCCAAATAGTGATTTGGTCGCTCACGAAATCGTTGCAGTATTACACATATTCATTCAGTTAGAGTTTATATTAATATTCCTAGCGCATATCGACTCAAGGCTATTATAGAAGTGTTATTCTCTTCAATTATTTCTGAATTCTAAACTCTTATAATTTTTCTTGAAAATTTTTGTACACGAAAGGTATGATTTACTATGAATACGTGGAAGCTACAATGAGTCCATGGGAGATAATCTCATTAGAGATGTTTCAGCGCAGCACCTTCTTCTTGGTTACTTTCGTCTTGTTACATGTCTTCTTTCCCTAAACAAGCAATGCCCTTATCGATCAATTCGCTGACTTCTTTAGTAGTTCAGTTACTTTTGGTGATCACCTGTATCACCTGTCGTCCCGTTGATCGTCGAGTGACTCGAGCGGGTACCAGCAACTCTTCCATTTTTCCCTATCGCGTGCAAGAGTAGCCCAGTGGGTCCTCCTTGCTCTAGGAATTCGCTGAGCATCATATCTTTCTTCCATCGCTTTCGTGAAGAAATCGGACCAACGGGTCAGTGGTCTTCCTTTAGAGCGCTTGACGTCCCGAGGAATCCAGTCGGTAACGGCTCTCGTCCATCGGTTGTCGTTGAAGCGCATCACGTGTCCGGCCCACCTTATTTTCGATATCCTGGCGTGTAGAACGGCGTCTTTGATTTTCGATCGTTGACGTAGGTCGGAAGTTCGGATCCTTTGTCTCATTTGCGAAATACGAGACACTCCTAGCATCGACCTTTCGACTGCGCGTTCGATAACGGCAAGTGATCTTTCATCCTGCTTACGTAGCGACCAGGTTTCTGCTGCATACATTAGGGCAGGGATAATTGTCGAGTCGAAAAGGTGGGCACGGAGTCGGATGTTCTTTGTCCTCTTCACTACATCTTCGATGCTCTTAAACGTTCCCCAAGCCGCTCGTTTCCTCCTGCTCAACTCTGGGGCTAGGTCGTTCATCATGTTGATTTCACGACCTAGATAGATGTAACTGGAGCATTCGGAAATTGTCGTTCCGTTGAGCGTGAATGGGGCATTAGAAACCCATCCGTTCCTCATGAACATTGTTTTCGTTAGATTCAGTTGAAGACCGATCTTTCCACAGGCGTTATCGAAATCAGTCAACATTCGTTCCGCTTGGCTGATGTTTGGTGTTATGAGAACGATATCGTCAGCAAAGCGAAGATGGTTTAATTGTCGACCGTCAATTTTCACTCCCATTTCGTCCCATTCTAATGTTCGCATGACGTTTTGTAGGGTGGCAGTGAATAGTTTTGGCGATATTGTATCGCCTTGTCGAACCCCTCTTCTTACGTCAATTGTGATATTGTTGTAGAATGGAGATATTCTGGTCGTGAAATCTTTATAAAGCTCACGAAGGATCATTATGTACCGAGTAGGGACGCCCTGGTTATCCAGAGCCTCTATAACCGCTTCTGTTTCCACTGAATCAAAGGCTTTTTTCAGATCGATGAAAGTGAGACAGAGTGGTTGTTTGTACTCTCGCGAAACTTCAATGAGTCTTGTGATCGTGTGGATGTGGTCCATGGTACTAAATCCTTTTCTGAACCCTGCTTGTTCGCATGGCTGTCCTTCGTCCAGTGTTCTGTCAATCCTGTTCAGGATGACTCGAGTAAAGAGTTTATAAACAACGGACAGCAAGCAGATTGGGCGATAATTGCCTATGTCGTGAAGGTCTCCCTTTTTGAACAACAATACGGTCTTGCTGGTTTTCCATTGAATAGGGACCTTGCATTCTGACAGGTAGCGAGTGAAGAGCCGAGCCAGGGTGTTGATGAGAACTGGCGGCAGGTTCTTCAGGTGTTCTGGTCTAATCCTGTCTGGACCGGGTGTTGTTCTATTTTTCACCGACGATATAGCATGTCGGATTTCGGAAGGAAGGACCGGTGGAACGACATATTCGTCCTCTTTCAATTTATATGACGGTAAGAGAACATGGCTAGCGAAGAGATCCGAGTAGTACTGGTGGATGATTTTCTCCATAGCCCTTCTGGAAGCTGTAAGTGTCCCGTCAGGGTATCGGAGTGCAATCATCTTGGTCTTATAGTTGGCGAAGCCTCGCTGGGCTTTGCGAATGCTCTTCCCAGCTTCTGCAGCTTCTGCCATAACTGCTGCTCTTCTCTCTTTAAGGTCTTCTTTTATCGCTTCTCTGCATCGTTTCGCAAGTTCGGACGTAAGGTTTCGGTTGCCTGCGGCTCGTGCGATTCCACGTTGACGTATCAGCTCGAGTGTCTGCGGAGACAAGCGTCTCTTCGTGACCTTAGGACTTTCGGCTTTTTTAGCGCCAACGTGAAGATATTCAACGAGTCGACCGTATTCTTCGTCGATGTTGTCGACAACGGTATCTTCCCAAACTCCAACTGGGATGTATTCAAATCATTAGTCGGCTCTTGGGAAGATACCGTTGTCGACTTTTGGTGATACATCCCTCAAAATTGCTGCTGAACAATAAAATTCTGTCCAAAGAGCTTTGTTTCTAATGCATGGGGCACCACAGCCGCGTCTGAATAGCGACTTCTGGAAATTTTGGCGTATGTGACAATGGTAGCGCTAACCAAGACGGACGGATTGTTTATGCTTATTGGTTACTCCAAGCAAACTGAAGCAAGAACACTAAGAAATTGCAGCGTTTACTTGTCTGTTAATATCACCAATGCCTACAAACGGCGTTGATTTGTTCATCGACACACCCCACTTAGAATGATCTTCATTGCTACAAAAATTTTACCGTAGGTAGCTGAACTTCGGTAATGTCATTTACGTAAAAACTGACAGCTTAGCTGCAGACAGTAGTAAAATGCTCAATCATCCCGATACTTCGACGAAAAAACTGACATGCTCGCTGCCATCACATTGTGTTCCAAGATCCTTTGCACGTTTCCACACTAAGTGATGTTCTGAGACTGGGCGCCATCAATCCATACCAAAGATCTGCAAATTATCACTTGTTCCACGAAAAGTGAAATGCCATCAAGCGGATAAAAAAAACCTTCGTTGAATTTCTTATGCGTTGGAAACACCGTGACTTTTGTTCCATCATGTGTATGAATGGTTTGAACGTAGGCGAATTGAGTATCCGAAGGACTAAGGGATTTTCTGTTAATGATGTCCTTGAAGAATGGTGCCCTAGAGAAAATACACCGTCTGAATAGATAAGCTTCTGTCAGCTGACATTGAAGAAGTCGAAATTAAAATACTGAAGTCAATATTCGTCTTTACAGTCCATTTCACTTCTGCATTTTTGAAGTTTACCGACACGTTTGCGAGGTTTGCGCATTGGTGCTTCTGATTCCTGCCCCAGGATTGCGGCAGTCACTTCGAAATCGTCACTGTTGTACTTTTATATCCTATGCGCACCTAAAGAAGCACTTTGTCAGATATTGGGTTTACCATTTAGATTTTCTTTTTCTGGGCATAAAGTGGTCTTCCCATCTCGCCACTATATTTTTTCCCGTAAGCATTACTTGATAAGAGATCACTGAGCTTTGTATTTAACTTTTGCATGCTTCACAGATAAGCTGTCTCTTTCCATCCTAGTTCGCCTTTCTATCTACCACCTAGGGTGAACCACGGAGCGATCTGACTATTCATGTATACACATGACAAGTAAAAGGGTATTATATTTGAAAGCCATTAATAATCGTAATCAGAATCCCATAACTAATTTCAATTTAACATTGTCTTGTACACCTACCGCAGTCCTTTTCACATATAGATACGTTTCTCCATCGATTTGTGACTTTTTGCATAGGAGTTTGGCGCGGCAAAGTGAAACGGTGACAAACTTTTTCAATCTGATAGCTGAATTCTCTTGAGAGCTGTACAAAGGACTCAAATAAATAAGAAATAAAATAGTCCAGTCAAAATTTTCATGATTCGCCAACAATGTGAACATTTTATGTCCAACTCAGCTTTCTCCTTTGTGGCACTGGAGTCATTTAATGTGGCCGACTTTTATTAGAGATGATTAATTCTCTATCCGTTTCTCTTTAGAAATTCCAATAATCTCATTGTATTTGAGAAATTTGAAGGGCTTTTGTTCTTGATTATTAAATGACGGACCAGGCAACATGTGCCGTTAAGAAATTGTTAACTAATACAATGACGTAATGACCGGAACTGGATTACGGCGCACTTTCAGACTGCTTTGTAGAATTTTTTTTCATTTTCAAATATCGTGGATCGAAACGAATTTGGAGTTGTAAGTATAAGAATCTTCCTTGTTTTTTAGAGCTCCACTGGTCATCGTAGTTTGCTTCTGTCAAACACATGAATGCTTGGTGATTCTTGACTACTCTATGGCGGCATGTCTGTTGTAGAACACCTTTAATCACTTCGACACGTGCTCATTCGTCCGTTATAGTCTGAACATTATGTTGAACTTAGCTAGAATTTGGGTGTTCAAAATTTGTTAATAAACGGTAAACCATCATAGATGGCCGAATAAGTTTCAATAACAAATTTTTGGCCTGTGAAAACTTGGCCGGTGAATATCGCTCTACTTTATGCTACTTTTTCTCGGAAAGATGGTTTTTGAGGTTGTTAAAGATTTTTGATAGGGCTTTCCTTTTCTATCGGCTGGTCTCATTACTCAGTATTGAGGTGAAGTTGTCAATCTCACAAGCCGAATACAGTGGGAAAGAAGGAAAAAGAGTAAAGTTGACAGAAGTAGAGAAAGGGGTTGAAAACTGTATATTTCTCAATATTTTTTGATATTTAGTTGTTCTATGGCACCGTATATGTATGCGCTTATGATGACAGCACAAACAGTGAGGTAAGTGATGATGTTTCACAGAATAATACTCGAGTATTTAAAGCAGAAGATAGCTAGTCGGAACAAATGGTACGAAAAGACAACATTGAGTAAAGAAAAATCATTGTTATGATCTGCACAATAGTGAGGTTCGCTTGTTTCTTTGATGTAATTCAAAATAGTTTTTAAGAAATTCTTGTTGAGCACACAAAAATTTCCTGTCGATTATTGATTGACCAAATGATTTTCAGTGTATTCATTGCCATAGAAGTATCCGTTCGTCGTTATATTGGTGTATGTCACCCATATAAAGCGGTGGAATGTTCCCAAAGACACGCGTCACTACGTTCATCATCAGTCTTGTTGTCTTCAGCATACTCTTCAATACGACACAATTTTTTTGAGGTTTTCCCGTAGTCTTGAATCATGTATAATAAGTGTTTGAACTTCAGACAACGTCATAAAGGCGGTAGAGTGACTTCGAAGTAGTGATTGAGTAAAGATTTATTCAATCCATTTATTCAGCTATCCCTAAAAGTAAGGAGTAAAACTCATTGATATGTATAGAGGAGTGGGCTTAGCTGTTAATACTCATGTAAAACAAAACTGTAGCTGGTTTTAGGCGCCATGCTGCAGCTCGCATAGATGTCCCTATTTTCATTAATGGTACATTAGTGATATATAGTATGAGATCATTTGTAAATAACAAGCGCTACTCTGTTCATTTGAATTTTGCTCTCTTTTTTGTCAAAGGTCGATGATTCTTTGTGGATACTGAAATACTATCGCTGTTAGTTCTAGACGTGACTAAGATCGATTTCTCCAAACTGTCTGTACACCTTGTTCAATAGACATGAATCGTTTAATTTACAAGGAATGTATCGAAGAATTGTAAACGAATCATTTCTTGATACATGGATGAGAGATGGAACGCAATAAATTGTGGTGCTGAATTTTGAAAAAAGTCGCACAGCTTCCAGAATCAAATTTTCAATTCAATATTCTTTAATAAATCATGCACTCTTCTTGTACGCTCCATCCACAGATATCACAGTGATCGCTTGCTTTTGTTTCTGTTCGATTAAATGTGTTTAATTCTCAAATTTATTTGATTTCACACTTTATTGAAAGTATACGCCAAAACCTTTGAACTCTTATTTTAGATTGTTACATTTTTCTTGTTATTTGACCTATTTCTAGGTTCATGTCTCAAATGTTTGCTATCGTCTCAACACCAACTACGACATCCCGTTGCTACAACCGGCTGCTTTTGCATAGGTAATATATATCACTGTATCACCGTTTTATTCCTTTTAATCTGGAGTGAACAGAAGCGACACAAGTAAAGTTCATTTCTCATTTTGATCCTTATTCTCAACGATAAAGTAACTGTCAGTGTGTCTCCGTGCTCAACTGCAACATGGATCTACTTTTTGATGGCTTGTGGATGATACTTACAAATTTCTTCTCACAAAACTTGTTTCTGTGGAAAGAGCGAGCATTGTTCTTGTGTTGCACATTGAAGTTTAGAAATCCATGAAGCTCTAGCTACAGTGAGCGGTATTTCACTAAGGTGTTATGATGATCACATAACAAGTTTTAAGCTATTTATGGGTCTTGTGTGGCACCTATGAAGTACTAGACAGGTGCCTGTTTCGCCCTTCCAGACTCCTCAGTAGTACGGTGCCTTTTGGTTCAGCCGATTCCTTGGAGGAGGAGAAACTCTTATTTATAAAAGAAACCACGCCGAATAACAAATCACCGCAAGCCGGGTGATGAAATCCTCCTACATCATAGTTAGGGACAGTCGAGCTCGCGGCCGGGAAAATGAGTCGTACCTCTCCATTTGACTGCTTTTAGTCCTTTATAAGTAAAGGCGTATCACCCTGCAAGAAATCGGTTGAATCGAGGCACCGTACTACTGAGGAGCCTGAAAGGGCAAAACAGATGCTTGTCTATTCCTTTATAAGTGCTATATCAGACCTCATGAAAGACTGAAAACATGCTATTTTATTTTCAGATAATTATTACTTCTGAGGGGGTCTGCGAAAGCAGTCGATTGAAGAGACAGGGTGTTATAGATGATGTTTCTGAAAAATGAGGAGTTATCAGGAGCGAACTTTTCGCTCTTCTTGTAGTGCTCGAGTTTGTAATGGGTTGTCCCATAATTCCCTTCGCATTTCGACATTTCTATGATTCATTTAAAGAAATTAATCAATCAACAACATAATCGCTGTCATGACCAAAATGATATGCAACTTTGCTTGACAAAGATTGGAGTCTTCGTACTAGGAAAAATAGGGCTGCCGATCAAAGAAGTTTGTAAGATCACTGTTGAGTTGGTTGTAGTTTCAGAATTTCTCTTTCGCATATGCTATTTCAGGTTGCGGAAGAGAAAATAATCCGATGCAACAATATCGAAGCTATACGGTGGGTGTTGTGACGTAGTTCAGGCCAGATCCCACAAGAAGCGACGAGTTGACTTTGTAATGTGACGTCGCACGTTCTCCTGGAGAAAGGTGACACTGAGTCGTTCTGAACGCTTCTCTCAGCCGGCTGTAGCCAACTTCCGGAGCTGTTTCTCGCATAATACCGACCATTGATTGTTTGCTTATAGTTAAACAGTTTCGAAAACAGCATGCCTTGCCAATTCCAGAAAACCGAGAGCATAATCTTCCGAGCATGCCAAATTTGTCCCTCGAGACATCACTTTTCAGTAACCCATTTCACTGATTTGACGAACGATGGTGCCAAGAGGTCATGTCAAAAGCTATTAGAGTATTCTCCAACGTAGCCTTTTGACATTAACTAAGTATGAAATAGAAAAAAAACGAACTGAACATTACTTATTTACTTGAGTATTTGGAAGGCCCGTCTTTACTGGCAGTGCGGGCTTCAGCATTGTTTCCGTTCGGTTCTCTCTCGCACAACTGTCGTCCATGGTGGTGGTGCGCTTCAAGTATGGTGTCGTACTCGAAACTAATTCCATGTGTCCAAACTCGTTGCCATCTGTGGATGCAGATGGTTGACGTTAGCCACAAACACGTCCGCCCATCGTTTGGGTGCTCTTCCAAGAGGGCTCTTACCTTTCCCTGAAGTTCTCCTTTGTTCTTTTGTCTATTTTCCATCTGTTCTTTTTGTTATATGACCCCATCATTATTTCGCTGTCTATGTATATACTTCTGGACCATGGCGACAAGACAGATTTTGAAGATCAGAGCTGTGCAAAGTGGCTAAACGTTGTGAGTACCGGCTGACTTTTAGAAGATTTCACTTAAGCACCCTATGAAAGGTACGCAGACTTCTTGACGTGGTTGTAGTATCAGCCCACGTCTCCGCTGCATACAAGGGAGCTGGATGGACTGTCGAATCGAGGTGAGCACGGAGTTTGGGGTTCACCATTTGGTCTAAATAAAACAATAGTGGGGAGAGAAATTAAGGGACAGCTTGTTATTTATGTTCTTTTTGTTAAATGGTTTGTATTCACTGATAATCATTGTTACCGGTGGCATAAGAAAGGAGTGATAAGCTAGGAATACCACAGTTTATATGGATGTCAGATGTCCGTGGCTGATTTTCTAGGTCTGTTGTAAAAAAATGGTCTAAAAACGTGAACTACGCTTTCGGTTTTTCGGTTACTTAACTATAGATAAATTTCTGATTTGAACGTTTTTTTTATGAGAGACGTTTCAGTATCGATGTTCCGCGTTGTTAATACTCAAAATAACTTTGTGGAACGGACAGTGAATGATCTATCGTTTTTAGAAATATCTTCTTTGGATGGGCGTACACTATAGTGATGTATGTGGTATAATTCAGCCTACTCATCATTCTCAGCTCACTGGTACTGTCGGCAGTAAGACGTAGTCGGCGAATGCACATCTTTAGTCAGGTAGGAGCGAAACAGCCCATTAAACTCTTTCTTATCTGTCTACTTGAAGTTTTTTCATACAATTTTCCTTAATTTTTATTAGTGTGGCGCCAGAATAAGTAAAGTTTTGAAATGAGCACTTCTAGTAGTCTACGAATATCAAAATTGCTTGCTTGTAAAGAAAAAAATTCATGAATTTCGGGATAATCTCAACATAAAAGTAAACTCAATGAAATAAAAGTACAAGATCTTTTTTTCCTGATGAATATGAGTAAAGGGTTTAGTGCTAGCTCTATGTAAGGAGATGAACTATGCATTCATCTCCATTCCCAGTAGTAACTGACCACATGTAAGGAAAATACGGTGACTCAGAGAGGGCTGTAAATATATCGATTAAACTTTTTTATCCTCAGAGGTCCGGTACCGATTTGTCGACCGTAGGAATGCTGAAGGGTTGGTTTGTTCGATTCCTGGAGTCGAAGCAGCGACCTTAAATGTACCGCAGGAAAGATTCATAGATCAACATTTACGTTCAGTGGTTTTTCTTATTCATGCTGTAGTGATTCTATATGATATTAGACAGCAGGGATTCTAGTCCAATATTTTGAAGATTTAATGTGCCTTTGTTTAGCAGGCGCAGCTCGCATCTGCGAATATTACCATCTTCAGGATTCAGAAGCATATACAAGGAACGGATGGATCAGCC
>JAHQIW010001959.1:0-15613 GCA_019055375.1 Parelaphostrongylus tenuis
TATCCCCTTGCATAGAACACTCAAGACATTCATCTATATATCGACAGGGGAGCAATGTCCGATGGGTGAGAAGTGGAGCTTCCATCCTAGGCATGAAGGCAAAGGTCAGGCTCTTTAGCAGCCTTTGATCCATTGATAGCCCTCCTAGTTAAGCGTAGTGCTTAGACCTCTTAAAGATTGAACAGCTCAGACATTCTTACAAAAAAGTCATGAGCTGTTAAATAAACAAGCCATAAGTTACCTACTCATTATTTTCCATCAGAAGTTCGTGAATGGCTTGTATTGCGGCATGGGTCGAGACGTTTGCCCAGATTGCGGTGACATCGAATAACTCCATCGCTTACGTGCGCTTTGCTTACAAATGACACAGATGTAAAGTATATGTGTTAGGTAAATGTGCTGATTAGATTATAACAATCGCTATGATCCGATGCCCAAATGGTTATTCTACTTATCAGTCCACCTGCACAGCTGAAGATCCGCTTATTTTGAATGGTAACGGATCGCTTGACGTAATTATTATTGGTGATTTTATGTATTTTGTTACGCATGTGTAGGACGAGACACATGGTAAATGAATCAAATGAACGCGTAATTGAGTGATGTAGACCAGCTGTATCTGCCACTTTATTCCGTTCCCTATATTTCCTTTCAGAAGATGAAAATACAGGAGAACGTATGGAGAGGCCTTCCCCATATTTCAACATAAGGTAGACGCTGAATCACCATAATCTTAGCCTGTGTCGCTATTACATGAGGCACATGTTTTCATGCTCATCAGCAAGCTAATTTGATGCATATTGTTTCGCTCAAGAGTAAACTTCGAAATGTTTTTTTTTTGACAGAGTTCAAGTAAACGCAGAATTTTTTTAGAAAATAAACGGAAGTTGAGTCAACCTGCCATCAGAATTTTATCACTGTGAAGACCATTTGTGAGAATAGAAGTGATGGTGATCTCTCTTTATTGTCTCAATCCGACCTTTCTCAATTCGCTCCATAGCGCAGTTGAATCCGAATTTTTATGCAACTATGTGTTATATTGCGCAAGGTTGCTTTACGAATGGCTGGTTGGTTGAACAGGTGATAGGCCTAGAAAGGAATCTCATAACTACTGCGCACTCACTGGAAAAGGTAGTGCAGGAAAGCGTGCGGGCATAAGAGTTATTCATCAATGCCTAACGTGAATTAGAGCCATTTCAAAATTGGATCCACTCCAGTTGCCGCTATCCGGAGCAGGACTGTTCATGCCAGCACCTCAAAACCTTATATTTCGTTTAAGAAAATTAGTGTGTAGTTTTGACACATCTCAAGCATCGACGTGGCTTGTGGATGCACAAATGTCACCTAAACTCATAGAAATCAATCTTTCTAATAAAAACTTTTTAAACGTGAAAATTACATCTCCATACTACCTGACAAGGTACATTATACAGGGTACAGGTATATTCTACATACTAGACCCATCTCCATACTTACCACTCTTCAGTCTTCATTGCAGGCATTTCCGTTTAAAATGGACGCAGTGATGCACTCTTTTGAAATGTACTAAGCGAAAAACCTTCAACTAGTTTTATATATTCACCATGTCGCACTATTCTCAGTCGTCCTAATTCGAACCTTGTATAACAACCTAAAGCCCAAACCAAACACTTTAATACGTCGGAAAAGATTCAGTCTTCGATTTCGGTGCACATTCCATTCCCAGGTCGAGTGGTTGTGCTTCTCGTCGCGGCGTTCGTAGAGACAAGCCCCTCCCTCTAACACCTTCCGGTATGAACGAAGGCCCTATAGAACGCCACAGCTAGGCTATCCTCGAGACTGCAAGGAGACTAGCTCAGTCGTATTCTGCGTCGTTTAAGAAGAAGACGAAAAAAACGAATTGAATGCTAGAAGTACTGGGATCACACAGTGAAAAAAACACTGTAATGACGGATTGAATGAAATAAGAAAGATAAAATAAAGATAGCATTTCAGCAATCTTTATCAGACTACAGATGCTAGGTGATTTTCAAGTATCTAAGATAATGACAGCTGTGACAAGGAATGATGTTATGCCATAGGTACAACATTATGTACAAGAGATTATATATTACCTAATGATTGATAATGGAGACGACGCACTGTTCTTACACATCTGTTTCCCAATGTGCATGAAGCTCTGAAAAAGGTGCTGGCAATTTGCCTTTGAAGACAGGTGCGAGGTGGTTTTGGTCTGCGTTCAACCCTAATCAGTCGACATGGACAAAACACTAGACATGTGTACATCCAGGCTCAATCATTTAGCTATAGTAACAACATACGCTTAGTCACTTGTAAAGTTTGGTGCACTGTCTATTGAACAAAATCCTTTTCCATGTGCATTAATTCCCATGCTGAGTGTAATGCCACTTTAGTGTTCACAGAAGGTGGTAAAAAATATTTGGAAATCAAATCACGTGTTAATGCAGACACGAAAGTCATAAGATCATTGTAGTTTTACCCAGGCAACACCTGTACACCCATCGACAAATCCGCGATCAAGTCCTGTATGAGAACTAGTTCTCATAAAGACAACGTTGTTCCAAGCCCAAGATGCAAGATCTCTTTTGAGCTACTCTTCATATTGAGCGAAGTAAGCACCGAATTCAAAAAACATCTAGGAAACAGTGATTTGAAGAACACTTCAGCGCTTTATATTGCCGTTTGGTTCGCAACGTCTGACCGTCCGTGTAAAAAGCGGTTTCGTTTACACTATTGGTGAAAACAGAGCCAACAAGAGTTCAAATACAATATAGATCATGATCTATCTGCAAGACACATGATGATATTATTACGGGAAAAAAGGGTTGGCTAGTTCGTGTTAGTATAAGAGAGCAGCCAGGAAAAAACGTCAGAAAACTGACGAAGTGCTTTTTTAGGTACACATAGCCCGCGAAGTCATAACGGTGACGATTTTGAGGATATACTCAGATTGCTAAGGCAGAATTGAGAACATCGGCGCGGTTAATCTTCCTTTTGGATAAGTTTCGAAATTCTAAAAACGACGAGAGTTAGAGAACGTCTTATTGATACGCGCGTAATATGATGCTTTATCTCAGATTGATTTTCTGATCTGGATAGGGTTTATTGCTCACATTGGGTATGCAACACACGATTGATCTTGCTCCATCTAGAGAGATCAATGGTGGGCCGCTCTTTTTCTCAAGAGGGTCAAATTTGGGACATTTATTCCAGGAATACTAACCAAATATTGAACATAGTATAGTGCACTACGTTGAAGCTCTAAGGAAGAGAAAATTGCCAAGAACTCAGCTATCGCATTTGCATACAAAGGCCTCAGCTTAAACAAGGAGATTAGATAAGACATCTTCAAATGAGATTAGTACAGCTATAAAAGGCTGTTTGAAAAGAGCGGGTTTAGAGCAATCGGTGCTGTTGAAATACCACCGAATACTCTAAGACGCCAACTAGTTCGCAACCGCTTATATAACCTTCTCTGTATAACGAAAGATTGTAAAATATGTCCTAACGGCAGAGACGGTGATTGCATGAGCGTAGGTACAGTCTACCAAATCTCTTGCAAAGCGTATAGTGATATATATTGGCGAAAGGGGTAGGCCGCTCTATGCCCGCATAGAAGAACACCTAGTTGACAAACGCCTTAATAGACGTAATACCCCGCTAGGGACGCATATGGAACAGAAACACGACGGAATTGATTTTGAGATTGAAGTCACCATCCTTGCACAGGAACAAAAAACATCAGCGCGAAAGGTCTTGGAAGCGTTTTGGATTAATGCGACCAATCCAACCATAAACCGCAGGGAGGAATGCCTCGTTATCACACGTGATTTGAGTCAGTATATAAGACTGTTGTTTTGATGGGTAGGGTGCATTACGAGCCTACGTGATTTCCTTCTGGTGATCTCCACCCGAATCACTCAGTGGAACACATATAAAAAAGCGGTGAATATGTTGAGAGTTGATTTTGTGCTTGATGCGATTGAAATCTGGGTCTGGTGATTTTTTCTAAAGGAGTAATGGAGGTGTTTGACTGATTGGATTGCGGACAATTTGACCTTTCCAGGCTTTGAAGAAAGCGAACCGCCGAAACGTCAGCTGTAGAATAAAGTTAATGTAACACCTCGTGTTTTGCTTAAAGAAGAAAATTAGGAATTGAACAAGGAGAGTTTGCAAAATCTTCTAGATTATTTGTGCCGTCATTGTGGGGTCATTATTTGTGGGGTCAGGTATGTCTTCAATTTAATAGCTGGACAACTGTTTGAAACCGACTTCCAACAAAACTAAGAAAAAATAAACAAATCGTTGCATGACTTAACAGGCAACTGGAAAAATCTGCTAATTTTTACTACCGTTTCAACACCTTCATTTGCACCAGAATCGCTGTTTCATAGATAGAGTGTTTTAATCCATTACATTCTTTCGATGAGACCAGGGAAAGCACATATCAGGAAACGAAACGACTTAACTGGCCACTAAAATCATTAGTAAAAGGGTTTATAGCATTTCCGTAAGAGCTTGTGAATTAACCAACTTACCCAGCCAACGCTCAGTTGGACTCAAGACCCAATCATTGTCAATTTCTAGATAATTCGTCCTTGTTTCTGACATGCAAAAGGATTTTATTCGACATTCTGGCGATACCGTACACAGAACACTTATAATCCAAATCGTTCACTAACCGACACTTTCTCAGTGAGTGTTAGAGTTCATGAGGGTGCCTGCGGCGCCAAGTCATAAATATTTGAATAGGAGAATTTTGACTTAGTTGGAAGACCTTTTGACTAGCTCTTCCTATCTAAGTTGAAAAAAACTAGAAATGCTTCAGAAGATAAGATACGATACTCTTAGAGCATCTAAGGTTGGTTCTGATCGAAGAAAGTAATCTGGCCACTTACGAAGGATTTTCTCCAGTTTTTATTCCACAATTCTGAACTAAAATTTCTGATTTCATACCCTTCGTTTCGAGTGTTTCTTGCAACCACGCTCAAATGTCGATATGCCTGATAGTTATTTTCGAGCCATGCATGTGGTCTTTGTGGGCACTGTGCAATAGACGCGTTTCGGCCTCGCAGCCTAATCAGTTGCACGGTGCCTTTTTGCTCAATCAGTCCATTGAGAAATTGACCTTTACATAATGAAGTCGATAGCGAACGTTTTACTCTTGCCGACGAGTGATAAAATCATCGAGTGAGCGGTGTTGTACATTCGACTGCTCTTGACTGCTAATTGTGAAATATCATGCGTTTCGTTTCGAGTGTTTCTTGAGACTAAGCTTAAATTTCTCTATGCCTGATAGTCATTTTTGAGTCATGCATGTGCCCTGTTGCGGGCACTTTCTGATTTCAATTTTCTTGAAAAATATCGCGTCATAACTGCTGTAGAGATACTATGAAAAAATGATCGTTTCACAAGGATCGCCTCAGTTCACGGTGCTGGGTGTCATCTACCAGGCCCCCTTTGGTCGATCGAAAAACTTAGTGCCTAAATTTCTACTCTAAACAAGCTGCTGGTGAAATGAAATTATTAGTCATTTGATAATGAAACCACAACAAAGTTGAGGATAATGTCTTCATTAGAGGTGATCCATCATCTTCTTCCTCTCTACTTTTGTCTCCTTTCCTAAAACAAATGATGTTCCTATTCATCGTTTCGTCGCTTTTTCTATTAGTTCACTAACCTTCAATGTTACATTTTGTGAAAGTAGCCACCGAATGGTAAAATGCTGCCCAAAGAGCTTTGTTTCGAACGCATGCGGCGCCACCTCCACGACTGAATTGCGAGATCTGAAAATGGTAACGAGTGCGAAAACGGTAGCGGTAACGTGGACGGTAACAGTTGGTTTAATCTTATTGGCCACTTCAATTAGATTTGGAGAAAAACTATTGAAGGGGAGTAACGGTTACCTGTCTATTAACGTCACCAATGCATACAAAAGGCGCTGATTCGTTCATCGAGACACCCCATTTAGAATGATCTTTAGTGCTACTGAAATTTGCTTGAGGTAGCCGAACCTCGGTAACATCATACACCTAAAAACCCACAATTTGATTAGAAATGATATAAGATCTCAGAACATTCTGACGTGTTGGGAAGTTGAATGAGAATCACATTTTCTCCGCCACCACATTGTGTTCCAACATCCTTAGCAGCTCCGTTTCTTCACGTTTCCACACAAAGTGGTGTTGAGACTGGGAGCAATCAAGCCATACCAGAGATCTGCAAACTACTATCAGTTGCGCTAAAAGGAATAATTATCAAGCCAAAAAATGAAAACCTTTGTTGAATTTCTTATGTTTTGAAAAGATCGTGACATTCGTTCTATCATGTGTGTAAATGGTCTGAGAGTAGGTGAACTTAGTATCCGACTGACTCAGGGATTTCTTGTGCATAACGTCTTCAAAGTACGGTGCCCTAGAAAAGATTTATGGTCTGAGGCAGTGAGCGTTGCCACCTAAGATCGAAGAAATCGAAATCCGTACAAGAATTTAATTGACGGTGGTAAAGCTGTGACGTAAGGTGTCACTTGAGCGAACCGCATATACTGACTGACTGCTGGAAGTGCGTCGGCGCCAAATGAGATACACAGAAGTGACTGTGCAAACTTGGTGCCACTTTCGGGGTAGTCATACTTTTCTGTTAACAGCTTTTCTTATTAGAATTCTTATATGACCGTAAACTTTTAGATCATAAATAAACTTTCGGAAAATGTTGAATATATGAAGTAAAAAGAAAAGAAGGGACAACGATAATATGCAAAGATTTTCACAAGTTAAATGAAAGAGTAATAAAAAGAATTACTGATGGGGGAAAGTACGGAACACTATGTATGAGACAAAATCCTCCTTCGCGGTTCGCTACAGCCACACACTTGCTGTGACCACGATCGTTATTCGCTATGTGTATCTGGCCAATCATCGTTGTAAGCTATTTTCAATAACTCTTGAAAGAAGAATTTCACAAGGTTTGGAAAGCTATTATCTGCATCTGTAAGCGATATGGTTTACTTCGTCCTTCACATAAAGATGTTTAAGGGTTGCTCCTACAGAGGATGAGATGCTATTGATGGGCAGTGAGCTCAGTTCCTAATCAGTCTGAAACGAATCCAAATATACAAAGCCACGTCCTTGCCATCTGTCAGTATTTGCTGGTATTTTTATGGCAGCGTACCTATAAAGTATTAGTTTGGAGTAGAAATGGCAGCAATTTTTTTCATTCTTGTTTCACATTTGTGATTCCACCACGGCTCCAGCTTAACTGAATATTTTAGCGATTTCTTCTAGCCAGATCCATCTCTTTGGTGGGTAATCGTTTATAAGAATCGATTCAGTTATAATAGTGGTTAAATAAATCCGGGGAGTGAGGGCTCTGATGGTGGAATACGTAACGCGTATGTCCGCCGAAGGGGTAGTCGCAAACTTGAAGTTACCTCATGTTCCACGTCTTGCTCATATCTCAACATAACTTAGGTTCTTTTTGATGTCGTATTCTACCATAAGAGGGGACCGGGAAATAAATAAAGATCAAAAATATTGTTTTTTTTCTTTGCACAAAAAAGTAAAAATAAGAACTTTCTTGACCATTTTATGCAGTTAATTGCCAGCAAAACGGAAACACACGTCTTCAATTATATAAAAAAAACCGTTATCTGTGATTCTCTATTTCACAAGTGTTTTTAAAGTCCCTGAGAAATCTTTATTCCAGCGCTTTTACACAGTGCTATGACGTTATAACTGTACATCCAAGACTGACTGATATGTAAAAATTGGAATCCTAGACTTAGCACGCGTCCTAATAAAAGTGTTTTGTTTATCGTAAGCGAATGTAACGTACCAATCGACATCTTGTCCCTTCATATTTCGGCAACTTATTCTTGCATTGACGTAGATGCACATAGTCGTAATCGCTAGGCTGGGGTGCCACAATATGTTATGGATACTGTCTCTACAATGCACCAAATCAACCTCTAAGAATGTGAAGAGGTGCAAACCGGACTGATAGTATAGCACTACTTGTGAAGGTTTTTATAGCTTTCGAAGATCTTTCCTTGGTAGTTATTTGTACAGATGAATGCATGCCCTACACGAAGGTAAACATTTGCAAAATACGCATTACCTAATCGATGAAGTTAGTGTTGCTAATGTTCTCGACGTTCTCATCAACTTGCAATTAATTCAGCATAGCTAATTATCAGGAAACTTCCTATCCTGACACTTTTGATGGATTTGTTTGTACTACAATCGTATGTAACACGATCGAGTTTTTCGTTTCCACGGATTGAACTAATTCTCCTTAGCAACTGCTTAGTATGTTCTAGAAATCGTAGTATATGAAGAATGCAGACATTTCTTGGCTTGCACATTCTTAAGAAGCATCGATCACACGCATAACTTCTTTTTCTGTCTTTTTTTCCTCAAACAAAAATTTACGCTTTCGATATCAATATCCTTGTCTTACCACTTCATACCGAGACTTGGCTGTTCTGCTTTTTTTTGCTTCAAAATTGCAGCTTCTTTAACTTCCACGGGCGACACAAATTTCAGCTTAATTCAGCTGCAGTTCCCTTTCATTCAATGATTGTTCAGCCTTACTTAGCGCTATGACGTTAATGTCTTCTTTCTTTTCAAGTATTATATTTGAGCATTGTGTTTGTGATCCATTATTTGCTCTTGATCCAAGCGAGTTTTTTTTTGTCTTACATATCCTTCATCGCCGAATCAAAGTTTTGAGCGTGTATGCAATTGAATCGACGTAAATTAGAAAAAATAGCTAATAATCGATTTAACTTGGTTATTTAAACTTGATTCAGTTATGAGTACAGCTGGTGTATACCTTTGATGAACCCATTAGTCATCTTTTTGCCGGTCTATCTTAAGATCAAATTGATTGCCTCAGGAATTACTTCATTGTTTGATACATTTATCAATCTATCACTAGCCCTTCTTATTATATAATTACTATCTATATTCGTTTGAATTTTGACAGAATTATTTTTTATGACTAATTTTATACAATCAATCCTCAAATTTGTACAGATTATAATAATTATAGCATCTGAACCATCTCCTGGCATTTATCGTTTGCTTGAGTGTTTCCTCTTCTTAACGTCTGCCATGATAGCCAAGCTGGAGCGTTCGTTTATTGATTGCCGAAGGGTGTTAGAGGAGGGAGTGGGTGGGATGGGATCAACCCAGTGACGAGCGTCATTAACCACCCGGCCACCGCTACCTTCCCTGAACAGATTAATTACTGATTTATGGTCTTTTGTAGGTTCTATGGGTGCTTTCCCCAGCAGCTAGTAGCAGCACTTCAAACATGGCTGTGATGAAGGTGAAATTCGCTGAAATGTTAGCCAAGGTGAACCAGAAGTTACATTGATACCACCGTTTCAACTTTTCGAGAGCACAACAAAGTAGTTCATTGGTGATCATTTTCAATTCCGATCAACGTTGACGGCCATTTCTGCTGTAACTTTGGTTTTCAAAAGTGAATTCGAAGTTCTCTTCAGATTTGCGAAGTGTTGCCTATAGTTTCTCTTATGATTTAGCTCCACCGCGAGATTGATTAATGAAATTCATTTGGATAGCGTGTAGACATTTTCGTCTTCGTTAGAGTCGATTCAAGTCCACTGTTCGAAGTTGCTCGCCTTTGAAGAGAATCGACTCGAATCATCGTTTCTAAAAAAGACAATGATTTCGGAGCATTAGCGGAGTAATTGACATTTATTAGCTACGTGTTATGTGTTAAATCATAAAAAGAACTACCATCAATTGGTAATGCCGAAGCCGCAGTTAAGTCTGTTTTCAAGGTATCGCATTGAATTTTTGCTACATAACGATGCTATAGCTGAACGACAAATCGTGAGGGCTTAACAACAAGAACGTTTCTGATCAAGACCAAGCTGCTCATACTTCTCAGAAATATTACTGCCTCTATTACGATTGCAGTTAGTAGTCTTTTCAACTTTTTACTGCAGTCTTTATATATATATATATATGTATATATATATATATATATATATATATATATATATATAATCAGAATCTGCGTATATATAATCATGCAGGGCTTAATGTGGGGCGTGGGCCACTGACGAGCGGACGAGACCTCCGAAACACGTGTATGGCTCTGGCGTAAAAACCTCGATAAGACTTCAAACATTCCTTACGGTGTTTATTGCGAGTTTAAAAAACAGTCGATGCTGTGGATTATCATAATCATTACGATTGCTGCCTTAACACCGTTCGTAGTGAACTCTGTTCACAAGGGTTATCCAAATGCCTTTCAGAAAAGACGGAAATCTCTTTAGTCGTTGATCCACAAGAGGAACTATAAATAGCAGTACGATACTCATAGGTAGGACCTTAGCAAAAGAGTCAGAAAGGGGAGATAGTAGCACAATAAAGTGCTGTGCTACAACTTTAAACTACAACAGATAACGCTTTAACTTTGATTTGTTTGGCTCACGTTATATTCATGTACAATACTGACATTTTCAGCCAAATGGACGTAATTGCGAACGCTATTGAGGTCACTGTACCTGGAGGGTGTGCAGGTTGAAGTATTAACGCAGCTTGCTCTAGTGCGAAACGTAAAAAGGAGGCTAAGTGATCTCCATTTGCTACAAGTTCAACTATAAAACTCTTCCGAACTTTACGAATACTTTGCATACCAAGCTGATTCAAGCACGGAGGCGATGGCCGTGTGTTGTCGAAAAGGACCTATCGAAAGTACTTTTCATGATTCTATGGAATAATTCACTGGTTGCAAGGCACTTCAGTAAAAAGCGAGTGGATCTTCAAATAGAAAAAAGGGTTTCGAGTCAATAGTAAATTTCGACAATGGTGCAGAAGTTTTTTATTGACAAGCTCTCACACAAACACTTCTACTCTTCCAACGACGAAGAACTGTGACCTCATTAACACACGGCCGAACTAAGCGGAAGTTAGTCGATTCACTAAATTACTACCGCTTCGACTGCTGTAGGCCTGGCAGCCTGGCACGACCATACAATAATGGTCTAATAAACTCTATCACAAGCAGTACAAACAGAGTGGTACATGTGTTGCATTGCCAGTCGACATGATTGCTCAGCTTAGAAAAGAAGAAATACAAGGGACTCCAGAGAATCAAGCGGTTCTCATAACTTCGAAGCAGCCTCGTGTATACTGAGTGATCTAAATAAGTGCGCCATGGAAGTAAAGTCGAATGAGCGACTTCCATTGAACCTCGGCGTGAGCAATGGAAACTAGCCTTCAAACTGTCCATTGTTAAGAAACCTTACGCAAGATTGATTTATGTCTTCAAAATCTATGGCTGACGTTTCGGCGACTTTGTTTCCTCGAAGCTTAGACGTAATATACTATCTCATATCGAATTAGCTGATATTTCTTACACCTAGTTAGAACTGATGTGAAAATCAAATCAATATTTTTACTTGTTATGTGAAGCTCTAATGTTACTTCTCAAGTCAATCGACGACCAATCGGGGAACAAGTGATATAGGTGATAATATAAAACTCACCGTTAACTACCTTTAAGGAAAGGGTCACCGTGTTAACACACTGTCTGAACAAAACCTTACTCAAACTATGAAATTAATATGAGGTAGGGTACCGTATCATCTAGAAGTTCAGGCCTCTACCTTTCTATTCACTCCTATATACTTGAAATCTATTCAACACGCCTAAAGGATATTTCTCGCTGACACTTTTGAGTCCTGTCCCCATTATTCTCAGTATTATGTGAGGTGCGCATCATTTTGTCTTTCTCTTCCACCTGAACCCACAAGAAACCTTGCGCGACTTTTCGACTTTTTCATCTTGGTGTTCTCTCATGCAAATACAGAAAGATCTACCCGTTCACTTATGTAGTCATCATCATATGTTTACAAGAGATCACTTATATCGTACTTTAACTCATACAGTTTCCTTCTCTACCGTTCTACATCTGCGCAGTTCTCTGTTTTACGTAGACGGTTACACAGATTGTCCTAATCAATTGTCGACGTAATATGTTAAGTGGAATTTCTGTAATTGCCACGAGTTTTCACGGCACGGTTTTTTTTTTTGACAACCCTTTGATAGTGACGCACATTTCTTTGTCAAGAAGGATAGTCTTGGAGGAATCTTCTCATTTGTGCTTGGCAAACCATTGTTTTTATTGTGAGGTTTATTTTTTTTTTAAACCCGACCTCAGTAACCGTTTCGTTTAGGGGTTTGATAGATATTTCGGACAAATGCCTTCTTGTGTGTGATGGCTGAGAAGAGAGATAGCACACTAATATATTTTTATTGCTTAGTTTTCGATATCATATCCTGGAGTTGTCAATTTTGGAAAGGTATGTTTGATTGTTCAAGGATATGACCAACTTCTCTTTAGGTTTTTCTTGTCTAGACCTAATATGCTGTGACTGCTCATTGAACTATTCAGACATTTGTTCAACACCTCCAGTGTAGAACAGCTGCGTTTTATGTTCCGCTATAGATAGGATGCTCTTAATTCTAGCTCCACCCACACTAACAACTCCGCAACATGATATTTCGATTGATGTTAGGCTGAATTTTCTCTCTCACGATAGCAAATGGTTTTGGTAATCAGTCAAGAATTGAATATGCTCAACTAAAAAGGGTTGTTTAACTAACGTATGGCTAAGGTCTAAGCTGTGTCATTATAGCCAAACTTTGGATCCAAGGAAATATTAATTCTGATTCCTAACTGTTACAATTGTGATGGGAAAAGTCTGGCTGAACTTCAGTTTCAAGTCGGCGGCGAGCAAATTTGTTGCATTAAAGATTAGCGGACGTGTCTGAATAAAGTCACAAAAGAGGAATTGCGTTAAGCTGTTTGTCCAGCGATTGGAGGAAGGCGCTTTGTGGATTTATAGCGACAGCGTTTACAATACTTATTTTCAAAATTTCGATTGAGGACATGTGAGTTGCCTTCAAATTGATGAAATGCCTACATACTCGAGCCATTATGCTCCACAAATAACTCAACCCGGAGCAGAAATATAGTAATGTTCTAATCATTGTGAAAGAAATTTAACCCTTTCGAGACGGGATGTATCCATTTGGATACACGATTTTCTGGTTGCAACTCTCGTTATGGAACATTCTTCAAATTTTTAGTTAATATTAGAAAGCTTAAAACTCGTCGATTTCATGCAGTTTGCTTTGTTTCCATAGCTACGGCGTGCGGGTGGTTTTTCGCCGGAGTATTGGTACCTGTTCGATGATTTAAATCGCCACAATTTTAATGCCAGAATTGGTTTTGCACGGTTTTCGAAAAGCGTTGTTAGAGTGAAAAGAGCACAACGTTTAGTACCCGGTATAATCCTGCCGCCTGAACAATACAGCGGGTCTATTCAGTGATGAGGAACAAAAATAGTTTGTACCTATATAAAGATAATACAAGTCTCTTCTACAATTCTGATATAAGAAACCTAGAAACTTCTCCGTAATGGAGTAAAAACTTCCAAACAGAGAGCAAGAATTGCGAGCCATTCCATTAACGCTGCGCACAGCGATTTCAGATATGACCTCGGAAGGGAGCGTCTTTGAAAAGAGGAGCAATTTTCGTTAATTATTTACCAATCTCTTCTCCATTCCAAAAAAACCTTTCTAAGATTTCATTTTAGGAATGTAGAAGAAACTTTGTGCAACAATTCTGTAAGTGCAAACTTTTTTTTGTCTAACATTGCCAAATGAACTCACTATGAAGTTCAAGCAACGAGCTAACTACTTTCAATGCGTAAAGTGATCTTGTCTTTGCTTTAACACTGTTCTATGTAAGTTCCTGCTGAAAATTAATTCGGCGTCAAAGTAGTCGAGATTCGGGCTATCGAATGACTACCAATAATCCAGTGAAAAGAGACCCATAGAGCACAGTCGATCAAACAACGCAGAGTGTGAACTATAAAATTTTTTTTTGCTGCTACAACACAACAAGAACAGCTCTTTATAAACCAAACACATTATTGAAATAGCCAAGATTTAAGTTTTTGGATGATTACTAGAAGTTTGAAAAGAAGATATTCTTTAACGAGAATCGCCCCCAGGAAATCGTGTATCTGAATCAAATATCCGTCCCAACCGAAAGGGCCAGCAAAGTATCATGTTTCCAGTAAAGTGAAAAATTGTGTTAACGATTTTGCGAACACGGCATTGACAACATAAGCCACGGTGAATCTGGCCACAATTCGAATTGCTTAGATATTTATGTACAGCAAGATCAGTGTCTATTTAGCAATCAAAAACAGTAAAGCGCGGAGAACTGGTTTATTCAAAACTCCATCCTATTGTTCGTAGTATAATTTTATTTATTGCATATTGATTGAAGCAATTTTCTTGTGGAATTCTTTTCTATTCAACAGCTTCAAGCAATGTTATGATGTTAAAGATATTACCAATGGTGTAAAGAGATGTACAAAACTTTTGCATCAGGCGGGACTCGAACCCGAACCTCATAATGCCTGGGAGCGCATGCTCTAACCCGTTGCACTACTGACGCCCGTTTTCCCACCGCTTCGCCCCCTTTTTAAACCCCGAAAAAAACCTTCAAAATAATTCCAAAAAAGAACCTGGCGTATCAACCCCGTTTTTGAGCTTGTAATATTCTTTTTTGGAATTATATTGAATGTTTTTTGGGGGTTTCAAAAACAGTCGATCTTTTGATATGTTTTGATCTAACAGCAAAAATCTATCGACTGAGAGGTGGTGATGGTACAGTGTCATAGTACACTGTGCCATCACCACATACGCCACCCTCCTTGCTTCAATGCAGGGCTGAATGTGGGGCGGGGGTCACTGATGAGGAGGACGAACCTCCGAAACACCGGTGTATGACCCTGGGCTTACCAACCCCTTTTTTGAGCTTAAATCATTCTTTTTTTTTGGAATTATATTGAATGTTTTTTGGGGGTTTCAAAAACAGTCGATCTTTTGATATAGTTTTGATCTAACAGCAAAAATCTATCGACTGAGAGGTGGTGATGGTACAGTGTCATAGTACACTGTGCCATCACCACATACGCCACCCTCCTTGCTTCAATGCAGGGCTGAATGTGGGGCGGGGGGTCACTGATGAGGAGGACGAACCTCCGAAACACCGGTGTATGACCCTGGGCTTACCAACCCCTGTTTTGTACATCATCTACGTCGGTGGGTATATCTGTGACATCATACCACCGCTTCAAGTGATTAAGTAAAAAAAATTCTGTTTGATCATCCACTATCCAATATCTGTCAGCGTGACTGAGTTCGACACCGATACCCAGGTCAAGCCGTTGACGGTTAGTTGCTGACAGCCAGAAGTGTTCTAGCGTGGGCGAAGCGGTGGGAAAACGGGCGTCAGTAGTGCAACGGGTTAGAGCATGCGCTCCCAGGCATTATGAGGTTCGGGTTCGAGTCCCGCTGATGCAAAAGTTTTGTACATCTCTTTACACCATTGGTATAATCTATAACATCATAACATTGCTTAAAGCTGTTGAATAGAAAAGAATTCCACAAGAAAACTGCTTCAATCAGTATGCAATAAATAAAATTATACTACGAACAATAGGATGGAGTTTTGAATAAACCAGTTCTCCGCGCTTTACTGTTTTTGATTGCTT
>JAHQIW010001963.1:0-98235 GCA_019055375.1 Parelaphostrongylus tenuis
ACAGTTAACATTGAAAAATGGAATGAATTTCAGGAATTAGCAAATATATCGCACACTCGATAACCAACTACCACTTTTTTCAAGCATCTGAGGATACTAATCTCCCAAATAAGTCAAGCGCTGATTTGGCCACTCTAAAGAGATGGAACGCTTGGTGAGGTTAGGGAGTGAAATCGAAAGACAGAACTTGTATGTATTGCAGCATGACCCCTCTAACCACTACGCTACACTCACCTCGGCGTATGCTGGGAGAGAATATGACGAAAAGAGTTTGCGTAAAGTGCATAAGAAGCATCAAATAACGACAGAAGTTTGGTTGGATGGTAGATATACCAATTAGACCGATGTAACAAATTATAGCTCTCAGTGCAGTGGAGTATCTTTTTCTGAGTCACTAGATGATACCGAGTTATCACTTACATGCAATCGAAGTGCTCGCCTTCGAGGGATCATTAACGAGGAACACTTCATCGTTGTCACAAAGCAAATTCGCAGACTGGCTTGAATCTCTTATAGAAGTAGTAACGACGTACGCTCGGCTGATACAAGAAAATTTCCTACCTTCTTTGCGAACGTCGTTGGACATAAGTTAAACCACCTTGGCCAACTACTCTAAATTCCATCAGATAACGTAATAAATGACAAACAACAACTGATGAAACAATTTTTTCTGAAGAACCCGTCGCTTCGGAAAATCATTATTTTGATGTCATTTTGAAAATTACACAGATTCTAATGATTCGCTAACCAAACTGCACTGCCTACTCAAATTGTTACCTGGTCGCCACTTCGGATACTCCGGAATGGCAGTCCAAAAATTTAGGCTTGCGGTACAACCACGAGCGGAAGACCGAACACCCTCAGCGCCTTGTGGCACTAGGGTTCAAGCCACTAATAATGAAACGCCGGTTCAATCCACAGGTGGGAGTCCAGTCTCGTGTCAACTCAAAGATGCAGCGTATCGCCGGCGAGTTTGGAAATCGCTTGCATTGTTGCATAAAATGAGACCCGCAACGCGGAGCACCACGCGACTGGGTTGGCTTGCAGAATGTTTATGCACCGCCAGCCTCAAGAACAGCATTAAGATCGGTCTCCGAAATGAGTGTTTTCAGTTGTGGATGCATACAAGAACGTGTCGGCGTGTCCATTCTGTCCGTTTCCAACGATGTCCTGTGCAACGCGAGGGTTGTGTCACCAAACAAGATCGTACACAAAAGCTCCCATGTGCTGGGTGCTGGGGTTGGCATTTTTCTGGTTTAGCCATTGTGGTTCTCTGAGATCTGGGATCAGTCTAAGCAAAGCCTTTCTTCGATCATTACCACGGCAAAACAGTCGTCGGCCTTTAGGGACAAAAACTTGATTAGCCACCTTGCGACTATTTGATATCAACACGATTGTAATTCCCTAGTCTTGGTATGCTCGTAGTTGTTCTTTTGAGTGTAGACGTCGGTTTCCTTCTCAGTCCAGGAAATTTCCGGTGGGAGATGAACCACCCACTTTACGTCGCTGTCCGCCACTCATAAAAACCTTGTTGCCGACTACTTAAGGCGTAAGACTTGGAAGAATCAATTCATCTGCTCGGTATAAAATCCTATTTGAGGCGTAAAAGATGTCGTTGAAAGGAAATCTACCGATCAGACGATTTTTGATGACGGAGTACGAGTAAAGTTGTCTCTGTAGTACATTCATATTGAATTTTAACACTCAGAACCACGTACTGACCAAGACAAGATGGCAAGTAATCGAAATGGTTCACACAGATGCAGCCAGATAAACATTATACTTTGGAGCGATTTGGCGTTCACACAGTATGTGTTCATCAAGGTAGACCTCTTTTTAGAAGAAGTTCCTAACCTCTATTACGTTCACGGACCACTTGATATCTGTGTGCCCAAAAACACATATATTGCAACTTCTGAACTCTTAATGATAACACGTTATATCGTCGTTTGTGTTCAACAAAATATCTCTTGTTCGCATCTTCCACTATTTCAGTGGAGTTGCGAAATGGGCAAAGCATCTGTCTGGACATCATAATAATGACCATTGCATATTATCCATTCTCAAGAAACTAGACTATAGACATAGCACTGGTTTGATCCCTTCTTTAAACGCTTCCTTACAATCAGTTGAGAACTTTTTAACTCGGTTAGCTCCATGATTACAAGGAGATTTGTGTGGACGAGCATTTCATGAGATCCATAAAGAATGCGAAATCCTCCAACAGCAGTCCAGGCAACACTCGAAGTGCCTGAAGATCAGAGGGGATGACTACGAGTAAGCGATTCGAATAGAGGTACAGGGATTTATACAGGAATTTGAAAGTTATCAAATGAGAAAAATTCTATTTATCACACAGAATATTAGTATGACAATGGGAGTGTAGAGAAGAATTTCTCCATAAGCACTTTAAGTATTCAACCTCTCAAACACTTTCATTAAATTCGTAATCAAGCACAGAAAGCCATCAGGGGTCATCGAAATGGTGGCTTCGCAAGTTTTGTGCAGTCCATTTATATTCGCTAGTTGACTGTAATTTCACTTCCTATCCCTATGATAGATAATGGTTAGTGTGTGGAATTTGGTGGTAGACGACATAGGATGAAAGCTTTAGCTCTAATCACTCCTCGAGGAGTATCAAGCAAACCATTTTGTCAGCCATCGCAGAAGTGAGTGAATATCTGCCTGCTGAATATAATTATCCTTGTTGGACTACCAACGATGTAGGAAAGAAGGCTTGGTTAACTTCAGGTGTGAGACTGAACCAATAATGTGCGTGCATATCAAAAATATATAAAAAAAATAAGGAAAACGACAACGCTGTACACTTCTCCGACTGGTCTGATAGAGAATATAACGAAACGAGTCAACGTAATGCGCATAAAAGTCTCTAAATCTTAATAGCAGTTTGACTAAAGTTATTTTCTCTTTTTCATGTATAGAAATAGTCCGAAAAACAAGAGTTACTTAGAGAAGCATAGAAATTTCATAGAAACGCTAAAAGTGCAACTTAACAGATTAAAAAATTGTAGTAGTGGGCGGAGGTGCAATAGAAGGGGCAGTTATTGTTCCGGGTGTGGGGTAAAATGGCTGGTATCAGTTGATCCGAGTTCATAGCACACGCGGCGAAAAATTAGGCACTATCGCTCAGCGTAAACGGCAGAAACATGCGAAAAATGGTAGAATGAGTCCATGCGAATTTAAGCGCCATATAAGGCAGCACTACAAGAAGGTTATATAAGAAATATAAGTAAGTCATTGTTGTATGGCTACGTAAATCATAGCCAGCTAATTATTAGGCTGGATTTTTATTTATTTACAATTAATTTATTTCTTATTTGTTTCTGTCGCGCTTGACGACATTCGAAAGCTCGTGATCTCAGATTCCAAATATGTAAGTCATTTTGTTTTTCGGGACTGCATAAAATTTTTCCATTCTCTAGTATCAATACAGGGGCTTAATCATGTCATCGAATTTGGCAGAATATTCCTGTCAAGGAGTTTTGCAGAGACCTGAAGAAGATTGGTCACTTGGGGTAGCATCTGGGCTATACGGTGGATGAATTTAACGTTTCCACACCAATTCTTCAATCTTTTGCAACTTCGGACGCGTAGTATTTGGACGACCGATGTCTTGGCGCTACATCGATAAAGTTGTCGCAGCCAATTTTGACGTGTTGCTGTCGCTTTCACGAAATTTCGTACACCTTTTTTTACTTTGTAGATCAACCGCTTTGTGGCCAAATGCTCGATACAGGTTCGTGTCGTTTCGGCATCAGAATCACCCGAGTTGAACGAGCAAAAGACCTTCACGAGTTAAAGTTTGAAGTATTCTAGAGTAAAAAAAATCATCCAGTTATAAAAATTAAATGGTCTACATATTTAGAATCTCAAATTAGAGACTTTCGAATGGCATGAAACTCGATGAAAAAAGACCAAAGAAAAATTTTTATAAGTAAATCAAAAAGCAGAAAAATGTGACAGAACTCAGTGCCCAAACTAAATTTGCCGTGAGCAAGCCACTGGACTACGATTACCACTGAGAGAATCGAAACTGTAAGACCTGTCGCCGAACTAGCAATGGTCCTTTTTTTTCGCCTGACCACTCATCGTATATATTGTGCGACTTGCAATACTTTTCTAATTAATTTGTTGTTTATCACCTACCATGCACAATAGTTTGAACTTCGTATAAGAGTTCGGCGATTGTCGAGAGTTTCCACCTTCTTTACAAATTCAGTAACCAGTGACTAAGTCAAATCTCTTCAGAATTCTAGCAATGTTTAAGAAGTGCAGTGACTGCACAAATGTTTGAGAATGATGTCCTGACCTTGAGGAGAAGTGAGGCTCACTTCGATGTGGCGCGGTCATAGTAGGTCCATCCACTACTGGTTGCGCTTGTTTTCCTGTTTTGAAATCTTTGAAAAAAAAAACTAGTCATGAGTACGTGTTGCTTACATCGCTGCTGTGTGCTGACTCAAAGCTCAACTTTTGTTTGACCATTTGCGATGAAATACTTTTTCTGATACCAAATTTACAACTATCTTTTAATCGGGTTGACAGGCCTTGCAAAGTAAGAAAATTCAATCTATTTGTTCATGGGCTTCAAAATGATTAATGATTAAGGGCGATCATCAAAGACGATTTGCGACTCCAAGTTTCCAAAAACCACTGGAGCTACTCAAAAACTACTATTGCACCTCGTTCTTCAATTAACATTGCGGAAATAGAATTTATTTTCTTACCAATACCTGACCACTCGCAATCATATGGAGATCAAGCCAACCAGTTACTACTTTTCCAGATATCTTGCCCACTAGCTGACGAAATAATTAAGAAATAAATTCCACTGAGAATTGCGCTTGGCAGCTTTGACGTTGTAGATTCATTGACAGAAACGTAAAAATCCTAATAGTGTGGAGCCTGCTGGCACTTTACCCACGAAATTTGTCAACGTTCGCCACCACACCGGCCACCTCGGAATGGCATTTCAAGAAATTTGAGTTTGTGGCACAGCCTTTAGAGGAAAACTGAACACCCTCAGTACTTTTCGATACTACGTTATATGTAGCAACACCGCCATTCGACGAACAACCGGTGAGATGACGCAGTTCATTGAACGCAGGTTTATTCCTTTAATGTTTCGAATTCACATGTGGTTCGCCTATGTCTGAGGCCTCCTACCTTCGATACGAATGTCGTTGAACTATGACTGAGTCGATTCTCATAAGAACTTTGATCGTGCTTAAGTGCTCCTGGATAAGCGTCGAATGAAGTGAGCTGATTGCATACACCACTGATTTCCAACCATGAAGTGATGTGAGGCTCAATTCGCACTAAATGAACTCAAAGCAGTGTCCTGCGCGCACTCGTTACACTTGTTTGCCTCCTTTTGAAATCTTTGGGAGGAAGGAATTTCATTGTATGTTTATGCTGTTAACATAACTGCTGTATGCTGACTTAAAGCTAATTTTTTTATGACCATTTGATGGCGATTCGAAGCTTTTCTCTAATACTATGATTTACAACTATCTCATCCAAATGATATCACTTCAAGGTAGGAAATCAACCTATCTGTTCAAAGATTTCAAACGTTGGCATGAAGCAGAAATAGCATCTGTCGAAGCTGTTCTCAAAACTACTGTTATACAAGAACATCCGATCACTCGTTGTACAATTGACATAGCAAAATGAGGATTAGTCGTTCGCTAGGAATCAACATCGTCATCATTCGATCTCCGATGGTTATATGTAGAAGTGCTCTTTCAATATATTCACTATATTAAAACAATAGTATAACAAATCAATTTTTTACAAAACGCATTATACCTACTGTTTCCAGATGAGAACTGATTATGATTAAGCAAATCCTGGCCATAAACGAGGTCTTCTATGAGCGCCCTTTGTTATTTCTCAACAAGGAACTCGTAAGAGTCGTGTTGAAATGCTGTGAAATTATGGACATTATTATTGTATGAGCTGTGAATCGCAATAGGTAGAAGAAATTCCCTCAGATACAACGAATTTCAAAGTAATCACACTGTAAATATACATTTTGTGGGAGTCTTGGACTGGTGCTTCGTTAGTTTTCCAGAGGTATTTCTCTCATGTGGCGCAACGGTTAGAGGAGCTCTACGTCGCACATGAGGTCGTTGGTACGATTTCGCGCTCATGGTTCACCAAGCCAGCCATCTCTCCGGAGTCGGTAACTTGCTACCAGACTGGTCTCAAACTTGTCTGGAAGGATGAGCAGCATTGATTCGATACTCTGTAGCTCACCGCGAGTCATTGTAAAGGCCAGGTATGCATTCAAACACCTCAAACGAAGTTGAAATTGAAGACGAATGCATGACGCATCCCTAACGGACTGATCAACGACGAGAGCTTCATCTTTCGTTCATTTTTTCTCGACAGCTTCCGTCACAGCATCAGCGGGAGGGAAATATCGCTTTGGGAGAATTTTACAATAAAGTCTACATAACAGAGTACACGAAGAGTTGATGGCGAAAGTTCTTATATTTAAGAAAGATCAGCATACAAGAAAAAGCACACTCATAGACATCATTTTTTAATTCACCCAATCTGTTCTATACTTTGTTCCTACATAGAAACACCAAGTTTTTCCTATACCATAGAAAATAAACACTGAGTCGTTTATCTTCAAACATATTTATCATGTGAGTAGGGCTCGCATTAACTCTTCAGACTGCTGAAAATTCGTCTATTCTGTTGTCAGAGTACGCCATGATCACTAAATCTGACCAGTAAATGAAAGAAAAGAATACCGTACACTATGGTTTTGCCATAGACTTGATGAGGAAACTGCTTAGGTGAGCAAACGGCGGCCTTTTTTTTTGAAAGAATTCCAAGTCCTATAAGATATTGCCCTAACCGTTACAATGAGTTGCATTGTACAATGAGAACTGTACACCTTAAAACATGTTTTTCATGTAAATAGGGCCCATATTCAGCCTATTCTGCCGCTGAAATACATTATGCTTACTTAATCTTACCTGGAAATAAAAAGAAACATTACCATACGCTATAATTTTACCACAGATCTGATGAGGAAATGCTCAAGTGAACATAAGGAGGTATTTTTTCCAAAGAAGACCCAATCCTAAAGAACATGGCCGCAACCGTTAGAAAACGTCCTCCGGAGACATATAGATAAACAACTGAGTGTGAGCATGGAAATTCTTATATGATACGCTTTCAATGCAAGAAATTAACCGATATGTTCAAAGATTCCAAACCTGTGCGTGTATCAAGAGTACCACTTAATAAATCTGTGCTCAAAACTACTATTGTACAAGATCACTCACCACTCGCTTTACTATCAAAGCTCTCGGCATTGATCATCCGTGGAGGATGCACTACTCATTTGTCTTTAATTTCTAAGTTCGTTTGAGGCTACTGAATGCATATGTGGCTTCTACAATGACTCGCCATGGGCCTCTCGCTGTATCGAGTCGGTACTGCTTGGCCTTCCAGAGAAGTCTGAGATTACTCTGGTACGAATTTCCCGACCCCAGCGTGATAGATTATTTGGTGAGCCATGAGCACAAGATCCAACTATCGACTTGCGCGCGACGCAGAGCACCTCTAGCCACTGCGCTAAATGCGCTCTTATTTGTACAATTAGCATTGCAGAATGTGGAATGAATTTTGCTGAAACACCTCCCTCATCTGCAATAACATGGAACCCCACAAACCAATTAGCACTTCTCCAGGTGCAAAGGTAACTATTAGCTGTCGAGATAACTAAGAATTAAACGGATCTGAGAACTACCTGCGGAACTCGTTGCTTCAGGGATTCTGACATTCTGATCCAGCAAAATGAATGAATTAAAGATCGACAAGATTTTTTGAAAATTTAACTGCCTTGTAGCGGTGGTATGATGTTAGAGATATATCCATTGATGTTGACTGATGTGTAATTTTGAAGTTAAGAGGGACTGAAGCCCGCATTTCGTCCTTGCGAGGGCATATGCTTACCCGGTTGCGCTATTGATGCCTGTTTTGCCACCAATCTTCGAGTAATTTTACGCCCTTGCGCGCACAGGGCAAAGATCGACTGCTGCCATCCCGGATACCCCGGAACGGCGTTCCAAAAATTTAGGTTTGTGGCACGACCACGAGTGGAAGGCCGGACACCCTTAGTACCTTTTGATACTGGGCTATAACCGACGATGCGGGTGGCGACCATCAATCTATGCGACGATGCGTCGTATCCCACGCGGGTCGCTAGATCAATTCTCTAAATGCCAGACAAAAGGAGACCGCAACGCGTGGAAGCACGCGAAGCGATCGATTTCGACATCGTCTGATATTTCGTGACGTCTCCTTCCATAAACTAAACTAAACTTTGATCTTAGCCAAAAAGGCCGAGAAGCGCATGTTGCGCAGTGGTTAGAGGTGCCCTGCGTCGCACATGAGGTCACTGGTTCGATCTCGCGCTCATGGCTCACCAAGCCATCCATACCTCCGGGGTCGGTAAATTGGTACCAGACAGGTCTCAGACTTGTCTGGGAGGATAAACAGCACTGACTCGGTTCAGCGGGAGGCCACCGCGAGTCATTGTAAAGGCCAGATGTGCATTCAATCACCTCAAACGAAGTTAAAAATTGAAGTCGAATGCATGGCACATCCCTCAGGGATTGATTAACGCCGAGAGCTTTGTCCTTTGTTTTTGTCCTCCTTCCATAAAAGTCGCGTTTAGGTCTCCGGTCGATTGGATATTCGAGGGTACTGCTTAATTACACTTTGGGAAGTGGTGAGATTGTGAGGAACAAATCTTCGGTCTATACCGAGGTCGCCCTTGATCTCCGATCGATATTTATCGTCGGCGATTTCTTATGAAGCGCTCGTGATGAAATGCTGTGAAAGCGTGAAATCGCTTGTTGGAAAAATTGTGGATTTCAACTGAAAACTGGTATTTTCCCACATACAACGATCTCTGCAGTGGTATCAGGTTGGTAACTTTATTTTGTCGTTTTTTTGTTATATTTATGTATAAATATATATAATAAATTTAATACCTGGTCTTCTTTATCGCGTTGTTCAATAAGTGGATCGCTTTACTTTTTGTAATTGTATGAAATTTTCTTCTACTTTAGAATGAACACTTTAAAATCTAAGTCGTAGACGTCTTTGAACGTTCCACTTGCGTCACTCTACCATCAAAGCGACACCAAGCTATGTAGAGCACTTAAACACAAAGCAGTTGATCTACGGAAGGCGACACCAACACGTCAAATTTGGTGCGAGAGCTTTATCGAAGCGGCGTCAAGACAACGTTCGTCCAAACATTGCGCGTCTGACATGGCAAAGGATTGAAGAATTAGGGTAGGAACGCTTAAATCATCCACCGTAAAGCCCAGATGCTGCTCCGAGTGTTCATTATCTTTTCAGATCTGTGCAACTTTCCCTAGCGGGAAAACCCTTTGCCCAGATCCGATGATGTGATATAGCACCTGCCGGCCGAAGTGTTTTGCTTCGAAAACGTCAGAATTCTATCGCCGAGGGATCGGAAAATCGCTGAGAATTTGGCAAAATATCATAGATTCTAGTGGTGCATACTTTGATTCAAAAAGTTTGTTTGTTTGTTAGTATTTAATAATTTCTTTGTTGGGAATGTTTTGACGCGACAAAACTTAGTTGCTAATCTGATAAGAAACTGCAAGTAGAGATTTTTGGTTCTTGAACGAGTGTTTCAAAGGTTTCAGAAAGTATTTGTTGTGGATAAAATTGGATACAGCACCAGCGGAAGGGTACTGTCGGTTTAACACTATTGAACAACAAAAGTTCCACGTAAGGTAATTAATTCGACGGCGCAGCTCTCATATGAAAGACTTTTCATCATAAACCAGAATGAATACTCATAGACATTTTTTTTTAAATTCATCAATCTCCTTTCTGCTTTATTTTTCCATAATGAAACCAAGTTTTCTCTATAGCACAGAACATAAACACCGAATTGTACACCTCCAAATATATCTGTCGTGTGAGTAGCGCTTACTTTAACCCATCAGATAGCAAAAATTGCGCCTCATTTTCCGTCCAGAAATTTTATATTCACTAAGTCTTACCTAATAATAAAGTAAAGAATGCCGTACACTACAATTCTGCCCCAGTTATGATGTGAAAAATGCTCAACTGAACAAATGGCGACTTAATATTTCTTGACAGATGACCCAGTCCCATAAAACATGGCTCCGAGCATAGTGCAACATGTTCTCGACAGACCTGCACATAACCAACTGCGGGTATGCACATAGAGGATGAGAAACCCCCAAATGGGGATGGAAACGGCCATTACCTAGTAAAATAAAGATCAGCTCACTATGTATAGAGCCGATCACGAGTGCTCAAAGAGCTGCAGTCCGTCAAATGGTGGAAACTATCGTGTCTAGCGAGACACGTCGTTGTATTCGTACGGACGATTCGATACAACTGCTTGATGACTAAGTCGAAATAAAAAACCAAAGTAAACTAACGATAACAGCAGTGTGATATCGAACTGAGGACATTGCATGACAATTCAAATCAACAACATAGTCCCTAGGCTTCACCTTAGGAGGTACAACATCATAATTTGTGGTGCTTAAGGGAATGTAGATGTGGAATAAACAACTGAAAGATCTGACAACGCTTGCAAGTTGTACGCTCTCAATGCGACTTCCACCTCTGAATCGTCGCTCAAATTGTCACATTCTGGCAACGTCTCTGTTGTTGTCGTTGACGCTAATACTACAGTGTGCTCCAAAAAAAGCAGTTGAAGGTGAAGGAAGTTGTCGTGTATTATCCGTCTTCCTTCGGTTTTTAATGAAGTGCTTGCGGTCTTCTTTTTCTTTAGTTTTTGAAAAGTTGCGTTCAGATCTTGAGTAGAGTAGCTGAAGCGTTTGTTTTTTCTAACCTAATATCAACTTTTTTGTTCTGTATATTTCAAATTTCGTTCATCGCTTCAGATTGACATTTGCACTGATGCAACTGGCTTTATATTATGCAATGATAAATATCGAAAACGTCGACTGAGTGCACCTAGTAGATCGTTGTAGTTAAATGTTGATGATTTACGAGAACTCTTTATGTCACCGCTTCAGTAGCACTGCTACAGGGGCTGTAGCCGAATGGTTAGTGATGCTCGCCGCGACCCAACGTGGAGTTGATCCCATGGCCTTCCGACAATCTTCGTTTATAAATGAAGCACTTCGGAATGCCCCAACCCAAATCCTACAAATTTTAGGGAAAAAATACTCGACTGATACCCACTTTCGTAAAGAAGATAAAATTCTAAAGCGAGGAGACGAATCGAATGTTAGAAGTACTGAGGCCCCTTCAGTAAAAGAAATTATGATACAGATTAAATAAAGTAATACAGTAAAGTAAAGTAAACAGTAACGTTTTATTCGTACAACTACTAGTCCAAGAACGTTAAGTGATATTCAGTACTGTAAAGCTCGGTGAGAGTTAAACCCACATCTCATTCTTCCCGGAGCAGCGTGCTAATAACTGCACTACTGGGACACCTGTTGTGCTACCACTTTTTCTACGGTACAAGATATCGGGGAAGCAAGGTTTGTAGACTTCTCCTGACCCCAACACGTGATGACCAGAATGAATAAAATTTCATTGTACTTGAAACACTATTACAACATGAGTTGTCAGGCCAATTGCAGAGAATGTTCTAAATTTACACCGATAGACCTGATTTTGCCATAACAGAAATGTACGTCAAAGGGCACTTCACTGTTGCACAGACTTCTCGCGAATACGTCTTATGCTTTGCTTCAATCATTGAAATACGTCTCCCTGTTGAGGAAGAGGTCCGCCTCTTTTTACTTGCTCTTTTTCAGTTCTCGCACAGAGACTTCCGATAAGCTCTATTACGAAACTGTTTCCGATAACGTCATTCACTCTACACAAGTCTGTGACTATTTGATTTCACACAAGCATCTCTCGAAGTACAACAGTGTCCGCTTGTTCTCTGATATCCGTTTGAACAATAGTTTGAGAATTTGGTGAGCTCGGATCGTCTGGTTCTTCAAAGGGCGTTGAGATTTGGAAAATAAGACTCATCACAATAAAAAAGAATTCTTTAGTACTTCAAACTGCATCAGAAGTAATCCGAACAAGACGAACTGAGATGTCACACCAACCACAGAATGTTGCATGTTTTCACTAATAGATGTGATTTCGTCATAATAGATAAACAGTTGAAGGCATTTCTGTGTGAAACTGATTTCCCACATACAGATCTTATTCTTTAATATAAGCATTGAGGTAAGTTCTGATATTGAGCACAACCATAAGTCGGTCTGTCTTTAGCTGATTTCTTTTCCACTTCTTGGGCAGAGAATATTCTTTGTAAAGATACTCAATTTTCCATTTCACTTTAAACTTCTTGTATGGATCATATATCGTTCTCAGTGACGTTTTTTTCCAGTAATCTCTATCGCGAAAACTATCTGATCATCCAATACCTAATATTTGTCAGCGTGTCTGGGTTCAATGTCCATACAGATTATGACGGTTGGTTGCTGACGGATGGATACGTTGTAGCGTAAAAAGAGTGATGGCAAAATGAGTGTCATCAGTGCAACGGTTAGAGCACATGTCCCCGGCATGAGATGCAAGTTCGAGTACTGGCTGACGCTGAACTTTTGCACACCACTCTACATCACTGGGTGTATCTATAACATCACGCCACCGCTAGAAGCGATTGAATAGAAATCACGAAATTGTTCGCGACCATGCCAATCATAACCTGCGCAAGTCTATGGCTATTTCATAAGTCACAAACGCTTCCAAGGGCAACACTGTGTGGTTGCTGTAAAAGATCCCTTTGAATAATAATTTGAAGATGTGGCTCTAAGGTAAGAGCCTATCGTCTGGTTCCATCGGATGGCGTTGAGATTTGTCCCAATCTTCCAAGCAAGGCAAGGAACGATGATGAGCTAACCTTTGCTCACAGATGCTACGCGAACCTTACGCCTGTTTTCACAATGTCTATCTCATGCATAATACTCAAGAATTCTATGTTTTAACTGCTCTTATCGCAATGTTATGATGCTTCGAATTTACCTAAGAGAATCATGCCCTACTCTCAACCGTCGGGGGTTTTTGTCACCCGACTCGCGGTGATCTATTATTAGGCTTCCATTCCTTTTTATATAGGGATATATCCTCAAGGGATCGACTGAACCAGGGGAAACTGTGCCACTGAGGAATGCGGAGGGACGAAACAATCGCCTTCCTAGCACTTCATAACTGCCCATATCAGATCTCATAACAACCGGCTCAAAACGTTTTATCATGTTATTCTCAAGAGAATTGTGTGGTGAGCAAAAATTCAACCTCAATCGGGAGTTGAATCAGCGTATTATCCATACAGGGGACGCGTGCTACCATTACATCACCGACGCCACCGCTTACTCACCTTTTTTGCTCTGTCTTATATTTAGCTAGCTCACTTTTGAACATTCAAATCAGCCTGTAAGAGAACGTCCGCATTACAAAATAGTATCGGAGGACAAGTATATTAAAAACGTATTGGATCATTACCGCGCCCTCAGCGCTTCACAAAGAAAAAACACGCTTGTAGGAAAAAGATTTCTGATAGCCACAATAATGTGCGTAGAAAAAGAGCAGGACGAATTCCTGAACCTGGCACAGAAAGTAGCCATTGTAATGGCTGCCACACGTTAGTAGATCCTCTGGAAAGGCCTCGAGGAAGAACAACGCGTCCGAACAGAGGTTAGCTAGAATGAGTTTCCATTTACAAATTAAGAGAAGGGAAAGAATAGCTTGAAAACCAATGATTACTTAAAGCTTTCGGAACCATGGTATTTCTTCTTCGATCGACTGTTCTTCTTGGCTATCGCAAATATCGAATGAGAACTTGCCCAACGTTTCGGCGCGGTCTCCTTCCTCAGAGCCGTCCTATCTAGTCTAGAGAGTACCTATATTCAAAAGGTACCTATTTCTATCTTTGAACCTTCCGTTTATGCTGCCCACCATTTCCGACAACAGAACTATATAAAAATTGGAGAACAGCTACTAATTAATCAAAAATTATTATGCATGCTGTATTCGGTACGTGTTCATCGAGAACTCCCACTAAAACCAAGTTTCTATCATTCACTCTTTTATTTGATTATTCAGAGTTGACGTGCACGAGAAAAAGTTGAGTTTAGAACATCGACATTATGCAAACTATTGGTCAGAACTATGTGTCTCCAGAGAATTATTCTCGGTACTTCTCCTCTGTCCTCACCCAGATTCAAAAACAGTTATTTTTTATTACTCCTCGGGTTTCAGTAATTATTCGACAGCTTGAATATCGAGAATCTAACGATTGTACTTTATTTTCCGAATGATTTTTTGTGTTATGCTCTAGAAGTTTTTGCACAGCATTCTACATTGTTGGGTGTGTTACACTTATATTATTACATTAGAGATGTGATTCGACAGCGTGAAATCCCATTTGCAAGACGTTCGATTATTAAATAAAATGAGCATTCATATATATATACATTTCTGATCCACCCATATTTCTCTTCGGAGGAGGAGGCCGTGGCCGAGTGGTTGTGATTATCATTGGGACGCGAGGATATCCCCCTTCCAGCACCCTCCGTCATAGTGGTACCATAAAGTACTAACCGAAGCAATAGCAACTATTTAAGCAATTCATAGCCTGGTTAGCCATCCAAGAGGGTAGCTTTCGTGAAGTTGAATGCCTAATTGAGTTCATTACGATAGCTGTGAGCTTACTGGGTGAAAGTGAACACCCCAAGCATCGCCCAATTATGGAGCTCAGAACGCGGTGCGGCAGAAACTTTTTCAAACACCGTCGGACGCTCAGCTTAGCGCGCCTACTATACACGCGCTATCTGCCGCATACTATCCCAAGGAAGTTTGCATAGATTACATAATCTCGTACATGCACCGAAGACATATTCAGTGAAAAAATACACACAATGCTTGCATACATACACAAATATGTCAGATGTGTGTACACATGACACAGCACGTGGCTTTGTATGGTTGTTAGAAATCGCCATGTCAAACAACATGTGAGTCAAGGTGCCTATAAACTGGAAACTGTCGTGAGAATAGTCTCATATCAACACGATTCATAGCATATATATCCGTTCTCCTCAGGCAGGAATATAATGTGCTGCGCGGTACACTCCGTAATAGACAACGAATGGAGCGCGTGCGGATCTACAGCGGAAACAGGACAGGGAGGAATGGGACGAAGCTTTGGTTGCTCAAGAAGCTGATTTAGGCAGATCATCATGTTTCCAGTGCTCGATGGTTTCTGTAGTGTACTTAGTGTGCGTTTACGATTTGTTCCACTTCTTTTCCTCCCCTAAGCGGGCTTCCGATATTTTTCTGCCTCTACGTCTCTCATTCTCATCTGGCTTTTTTTTTATCACAAACCTTCCACAAACCTCTTCCCCTCAGTTGGTTATGGTAGGAAGTGTTCCTTAGCGTTACACGAAGTGAAAGTGATTTCCACTGTGCTAGTGTCCCGCACCATTGCTATATTGACAGGAATTTGGCCACGACTTGGCTAGTGGTGGGGAGCTTGGATCAAAAGGTGCTTTTTGAGACTCCAGAAAAAATCCTACATAGCCAGAAATCCATTAGTCATTGATTCTTCGTTATCTATTACGATTAGTTTTCTGCTAAATTTCACCGCGACTAGAAAATGAAAAAAATTTGGAATGCAAACGTCACAAGATTGACATCTTGAAAAAGGTTTGTTCTCACGTCAATATTTCATCATTGAGCCTGTCTTCGAAATTACTGCAGAAGAGAAATACTTATGGATGCTCTCGATCCGCCAATAAAGCCCAAAGTTGATTTAGAAGATTGAGCGACGAAAGGCGGAGAATTTGGATCAGGCAAGATTACTACATGAGAAACAGTTGCAAATGAGTGAAGCAGCGCTCTTGAGATTCCATGTAATCTTTAGCGAAAATATTTTTACTGTTATCATCTTCTTATTTTTCATTTTATATATTATATATTATATATATATATATATATATAACTTGGAAAACTGAGTGGTGAACAAAAACAGGGCCTCAGGCGGATTAAGAATTTTTATTTTGAAGAGATCACATAAACACCTCAGTGTCCGCATTTGGAAGTGTTTTGCAGTTCATGTCTAGCCCACGTCGTCTTCTATACCGTCCATTTTATAAGATAATTAGAAGGCTCACCATTCACTAAGTTGCACAGTATCTCAGCCATCAATCTACACCGTGGAACACTGAAGAACTCGATTCCAAATCGAATGATTCTGATTTTTAACCCTCTGGGAATGGCACTGATTTCTTTCGCGGCGAGCAGACCGTCCTTCACTGTCAATGTGGTAAGTTTCTGCAGAAATTTGGATTCTTATCGGCAATGAAGGGTTTAACCCTAGACAGGGAATTTTTTGGTTGAAATGTTTGAAAACAATTATAAAACAATGAACCGTTTGTCGGAATTACTCTCCACATTACAATAAGATGCCACCTTATCGATAATTCGATGCAGCTTCTAATTGCTAACAACTTTTGTATATCCATTCATATCCAATTATGATACCTCTATATCTATATCTAATCCTATCTAACCTAATCACATATCTAACTAAACAACTCCAGTGATTATCTTGTAACACCACATTTCTGGAGCCAAAAACCAGGCGCTTGCATAAGGGTCATAAAGGAAGCCCCTATAGGAAATGTTATGCTTTTCTGTTCTTATTTATCCAAAGTTTTTCCAGCATTTCAGTGCTTTACTTGATCCGTCTCACATTTTTTTTTCACTAAGCGAATCCTAGTATCTCTACATCCAACTCGTTCTTCGCCTTCTTCTTGTATATCGTAGAATACTGGCTCAGCACGTCTCCATGCAAAATCGAGGATCACCTGGGTGTGGCGTTCCACAGCGCTTTCGTTGCTGATTGACTGCAGAGAGTGCTGGGGTAGGGATCAGTCCCGCGCCGCCTGTGAATGAACATCACAACCACTCGGCGACGTTCCCACTCCATGTATGTACATATATACTCATTTATGTATATTTATATGCGCTGGATAGATACATTCTGACACTAAGCTTAACATCATATGGATAGTATAACTAATACTAATCTTAACAAAATTATATAAAATCAAAGAATAAGTACTACGCAGAGTTATTTCCTATTGTAACACTTCTTTTCACAGGTTAATAGTTACGCTGGATCAAAGAAGCAACAGAAATCACAAAATTTTTGCATAGAAAAATGAACAATGTTCAGAAGTAAACACGGTTCTCAATCCTCATTAAACCCTTCGTCAATTTGATGACCAAGATCGCAGAATTGTCTCATAGTCCTCAGCATCCACTCCCGCATTTCCTGAAAAGTACGACTTACAGGCAGAAACTAACAACTTTCGAACAAGCCAAGGCTTACTATAGACATCTTAATACAAATCTCGTTTTTGTATGGAAGATAAAAAGATGGTAACTTTGAAATCTTACTTTCATCAGGTCAAGTTCACTGACGATCAGCTGGAATCTTGAGAGCACTACGTCACTTAACTGTAACTGTTTCTCACGTAGTATTCTTGAGTGTTCCAAGTTCTCCGCTTTTTGTCGCTCAATCTCCTAAACTCAGCTCTTGATTTATTGAGGAATCGGGAACATCTACATCTCCTTCTCTTTCTAGCCCTTTTTTCTCCATAGATAGGTTGAATTATGATATATCAAGCCAACAACAGACCCGTTTCAAACTGTCGATTTCGTGATGTTTATCTTCCAAAACTTCTTTTTCATTTTCCAATCGGGCTGAAACATCGCATATATGAATTTACATGGATGAAGAAAAATTAGTAGACTGCTATTTTTCTGAATATATAAGATTCTTTGTGGAGTCTCAAAAGTTTGGGTAAAAAGTCGAAAAAGTCAAAAATCTCAGCAACAATTCAATTCAAGTTCTTCAACACTTGCTGGCCGACATGGCATTGATTCATGCTCACTATTTCAGTGAGGATGAGTTTCATTTTGCATAATACTAAGGAACATTTTCTACCATGACCAGTGGGAGGGAGGGAAAGGGGGGGGGGGGGGTGAGAAAGGGCTACGATTGTCGAAAAAACTCGATGAGAAGATAAGGACACTTGGACAGAAAACTATCGAAAGAATGGTCAGGGAATGGAGAAAAACTATAATGAATTTCAAGTTTATATCCACACTTATTACTAAAGCAAACAAACTATCGAGCTTCGGAAACATTATGATATACCTAAGTCAGCTTCTTCAGCAATCAAAGCTTTCTCCCATTCCTCCCTGTCCCGTCTCCGTTGTCGATCTGCACGCGACTCCATTCGTTGTCTCTCACGTAGTTTACCCGACAGCACATTGTATTCTTGTCTGGAAAAGAGTGGTTATAAAATATATAAATCCCGTTTAATGAAACTATTCCAACTTGACAGTTTCCAGTTCAGAGGCGGATTGACTTATGAGTTGTTTTATATCCCATTTCCGCTGCACAAACGCCGCTTCAATGACTCCGACGAGGGTTTTGAGGTGTGATACTGCGGCATGTAAACCTCTAAAATCACCAAAAATCTGTACGAATCTTCTAGTTTTTGAAGCCAGAAAACGCTATATCTGCTGGTCGATTCAACAACAATTCAGATAATTATAAAATTCTCGAAAAAGCAGCTCTTTTCGTTCCCACATTTAACCAAGTAAGAACCATTTCGATGGTGGATAGTCGGCCAGCAAAATATTAACACAGAAACGCGAGATATTCTGATCTCCTGACTGCTGCCGGAAGCAGTCAATATATAGGAAATTCAAAATGAGACTTTCATTACAAAAATTCGTACAAAACTTTCACAACCTCTCATCTTCAACGTTGTCCGCCATCACCAATGGATCTCTACAATGTGCAGAAGAATGGAGATTTTTGACAGTCAACATCAGCTTGTGATAGCGGTCTTGTTGCTGAAAAGATTCGTGTGGGGTTACTAAAGCTTCATATACAATCTGCCAATCTCTCATAAGTCAGTAATACCAAAAGAGACCTGGAAGATACCTCAACGAAAGCGGTTTTGCTTATAGGGACAGCCAGCCAATGCTGCTTGCACAGGTGCTCGAGCTCTTCTTTCAGTTTTCTTATAGTCAGCTTATTCTAAATGAAAAGAATTCCGAAAAAAAGCCATGTTTGTGATGTATCACCACTATATAAAAAGAAGGTACCTGATCGTGTTCGACCGTAAGTTCTCGAACTTCGCTACTGCGGAGGCCACTGCCTGCTTCCTGAGCTTTGGTTAGTTCCTCGAGCTCACCAAGACGGGCTCGTTCATCTCTCACTGTTTCAGCAACAGTCTTAAGTTCCATTTCCACCAGATTCTTAAAGAAAAATCAGTTGGATCATTGAATACGAAAACGATCAACTAGAGGAAAAGCGAGGAAAAATGAGAGTAATGGAGCTCTCCGTAAATCGCACATAGTCCTCCCTTAATCGACTAAGATCGCGCTCCGTTTCTTCCATGTATTCAGCAGCTTTGATGATGTCGTCGTCCAAACGAGTAATATCTTCACGGAGACGTTCCAGATTTCCTCTCTGAAAGTGAGCAAACCGCAAAATTCTAAGATAAAATCATACTGGAACAATCAAAAGTTTACGGAGGCAGCATTTTTTTTGACTTTGCTAAATCTGCGCCGTCATAAATGAAACAACGACGCATCTCCCCAAATCGACATTTGAACGACTCACATCTGCTTCCATCTCTTCACACTCCTCTTTTATTTGGTCGAGTGCAGCTCGTATGACCTGCTGCTGAGCATCGAAATCCTCTTGCTGCTCGCACCAAGTACGAAGTGCTGTGACCTTATCTGAAAGATCAGTGAGAGCCGAATCACAGAGGACGTGAGAGTAATAATGAAAGGAATTTTGTCAGTAGACTAACCATCGAAGAAACCCTCGTTGTTTATCGCATTTCTATTCATTTGATACTCCTTATATCCTGCATTCAACCAACTATATTTGTACTGAAAGAAGTTAAAAAATGTCTATTGCGTCCAATCCAACCAATAATCAAACCTTGAGATTAGTTTACTTTTCAAAGAAATCAAGAAAGTCAAATCTATGAGATACAAATAACACAGTGAACTTCCCAATCAACAAAAGCTCTTTTGAAAACTCTTTTTAAAGCATTTGTACGTAAGTGTAGTGCGATGTAGGTACAAATAATTACATTAGCCCGTTTCGATTTGGCAGCCGAATTTGGCCCTGAGGCTATAGCAGCCTCCCCGTACTCATCCTACCCGACGCTGCCGTACCAGAGCTTTTTCGGGGCCAGCGGAATGAGATCCATTTTTACTAATGTTGTCAACATTTTAATCAACGTACAACTTGATGAGCTCTGAGCGTGGGGCTGAATACACATGGTGGCTTGCTAGTCTCTTCCGGAGAAACAGGAGAAGCTCGTTTGTTGAAGGCGACTCCTAACCCCGCACTTCATAGTTGCTAAATTGCAGGCTTTAGCCAATTTGATTGGTAGGGATGAAAGTCTGCCATGTCGGTAGTACAGAAATAAGGAGTCCATCACCTAATCCACGTGTGTCGCTAGAAAACACACGATCGCTTTTAATTCATATTCAATTCCCCCATCCGACCATCTGGGGACGCGCCATGTGTCCTCCCGACTAATCGGGCAGACATCTCTCAAATAGACAAAAAAAAAACAGTGTTGTACGCCTGAATAGAACACAACACACCGCTTTCAATGCGCCATCCGAGTCGTCTCCACCTAATAGGAGATTTTGACCAACCTGTCCTTGAAGCGAATGACTGACCTGAAAAATGAGCAGAGCTACAGAAAACAGAGTTTTAAGTTCTGAAATGATATGGCACTCACCTCGACCACTTCGATAAGCCATGTGAGTGCCCCAAGCAGGTTAGGCCACGTGTGTGAGGCACCAATGGTTTGCATCGTACTCGGTCTGATGAGATTCGGGTAACCGAGTTCTCGGAAAATCGCCGGTACCTATGCACAATGTATACAATAACGAAGAATCCTGGATTTCCGTGTCAGCTTAACTGGGATCAATGTCGATATGGCTTGCCAGGCCAAACCGTTGACGGTTTGTTACTCTCAGATTGATGTCAGATCTCCCTGCTGCACTGAAGAGAAACGCTCTTCGTAGAAAATGAACACAGCGTTGGAAACAAAAGCGATTACGCTATCGAAGGATAGTGATAGTCTCAAGAAAGAGCTCTATCCGCCGAGAAGAATAGGCGTGCTACAATGCAAGAAATCCCCTCCTGTAGCAACGTCGAAAAAAGGCTTTTTCGAAAACCGGCGACGTGGGTCTATAGCCTGAAGTCTCAGTTCTTGATTGGTCACCAACACTTTTATGAAAGGTGCCTCTCCAATGAATGAGATCGACTTTTCATTTGTCCCCTCATAACTGAAAAGAAGCCACTTGATATATCTATAAGATCATACCACTGCTAAAAAAGCGGTTCAATAAAGAGAATTCCTGACGATTTTTCCTTCGCTAAAAAATATCGAGAAACATTCTAAAAGGATTCCGAACAACTGTCCTGCTCACCTCATCGTTGACATTTTTGAGCTGAAAATCAGGACTCAAATGCTGATAAATACTCTCGAACATGTAGATGAAGTCCTGTTTCGTCGGCGATCTAATGACTCTTTCAGGCATACAGTTCTAAACAAAATGTAGGGGAAATATTGAGAATAAAGTTGGAAAGCTCACGTATGACATATATACCTCTCCGTCATGCTGCAGTAGAAAGTTGTACACCTTTCGAACCATTTCATTTTGATATTCTTTGGATGACAATGGTCTCGTATCCTACAAGAGCACTGGATCGATTGAGAGATGCCATCGAGTCGACGATTAAAGATCACAATGAAAAAATTCGAAAATCGGTGAACGAAGTAAATCTTCACCTTTACATTGTGCGTGATGGCTCTGAAGGTCGAATGTCTTCGAGCACTGGCTGGAATCGGCCCACCAAAACTGAACCGAGCTTGACTCCCACCGTCAACGTTCCTGAGGAAAAAAAAGCAGAGTATTTCACAGCCAGTCTCTCTCATATAATGACAGTGATGAGTTCTTTTGAAAATGAGTATGACTTGCATAAAAACTAAAGCGAAACATAGCGCGTACCTTCGCGGTCGTTCCAACAACTTCAGGATCGTGGACCGACGGCCTCTGCACCACTAATTGGTAACTAGGACGGTCTGCCCCACGTCCACTACATCCCTGACTCAGTGGCCACTGTTAGACATAGCAGGCTGGGGGTTAGAGACACCTAGGCCGTGGGTCCACGGGCCCGGGAGTGTTAATGGCAGTTAGATGAAATAATATCATTTCAACAATCACAAACCTCGCCCATATCGGTGGTTGAAAATCACTTACATCACAAGTAAACAACAACAAGTGTCTGTCTCCACACTGTCTTCATTCAGTAGAAATGAACTAAGAAAAGATTGAACTCAATCTATCTGAAATCTCACGTTTTCGATGACGAGTGGATCTGTGTGCCACCGATAGTGAACCGTGGTCCTGTCGGAGTCCTCATCGACGAGCTCGGCACGCTCAATCGGGGAACTCCCATTGACTTCTTCCTATCTGACTGCATTACTGGGCAACCTCCTGAAAGACTCAGCACCACTTCATTGGACGTATTCACTCCAGAGCACAGAAAAACAATTCTTAAGCTGGAAATAGTTGTGAAATACAATTGTTCGAGACTGCACCATTTCGTCGTTAGTGAGTAAGAACAACGGCTAGAAGGCAGATTGATAACAGAAAAGTAAATCATATCAATTGAAGACTTCAAAAAGAAAAGGAACATATCAGGTAGATCAAATGAGTCACAGCGTCGCTCGATTGGTCTACACTTAGACGCGGAGGTTTTCTCAGTAGGAGGGGGATGAGTGAGATCGGGGAGTAAAAAGAAGAGGAGGAAGAGTGACATCGAGTGATGCTGTGATTTTCTTAAACTAACTTTCGCTTGATCTAGGCCCGCTCAATCGATAATGTCCGGCCTTACTGATCTGGCCTTAGCTCGATCAATCGATAATAGCCGGTTTTATTGATGACTTCTCACTTGGTTGTTACCGCAGAGTTACTCGAGAAACACATTTTCACATCTTCATTTTCTCACAGATGGATTGACCTGCCAAATCGATCGCTCTCCAAAGTCATCTATTTCGCCATGCGCGTCTTCATAGAAGGAATATTTTTTTAATTTATTTAAAAGAATTTTAGTTCAATAAAAACATCGTACCAACTCACTGATGAAGCAGAAGGACAGAAAAGCAAAGAAATATTGTATATTATATTACTATTGTATATATTATTATTGTACTATTTATTTTAATAATTATTTATAATTTATTTAATTATTGTACATATTGACATTATATTGTTATTGTATATTATATATTGCATATTGTATTGTATTTATTTATATGAAAAGAAAAAGAAAATACAACCAGCTCGAGAATAAAAAGAGAGACGAAGTTCAGTAACTTGGCTTCCATCCACTGCACATTTTGAATCATTCATTTTCGCGCGCATTTTGCATACCACGTACTTTCGTGGAGCACAGTTTCATACTTGAGTGTTGACAAGTTCTCTCGGCCGACTATCCTTCAATATCGGAGGAAATTGCCTTGCTCATGAGCGTGAAACCTCGGCTCGCAAAGTCCTTAAGACGTTTTGGATCCATCCCCAAAATCCGGATATAAATTGAAAAGATGAATGCCTTCCAATAGCGTGTGATCTCGCTCCATGTCTTGGATCGATTTTTATGGATCTGAGCCAGGCACACGCCTCGTCAACGTAGGAATCCAGAGAGGCTGGTTAAAAAATCATCTAGTGGATAGCGAAACAGCAAAACAATGGTCAAATAAGGCTGATTACTTTACGATTTTGAAATTACTCAATTGTTTCATACATCCCTAAGAGAACTGAGTGATGAGCAAAATTACGACCTCAAGCGGGAGTGAACCCGCATTTCATCCATACCGGAGACACGTGCTAATTACACCACCGAGGTACATTCGCGCCACTTCATCTCTTTGTTAGCTGGTCGCCACCAATCTTTAACAGGTTTGTCGGGTATGCAATTCGCTTTATAAACCCAGTTGAGCTGGGAGCCATTGTAATAACTAATACTCGAAATTTCTGATATGTTTAGTGCATTTTTCGCAGTGTTATGCTATTTCATATATTCCTAAGAGAATTGAGTGTTGAAGATGTTGAAGAATGAGTGGTAGCTCGAATGCACCTGGTGGTGTAGTGGTAGCACGCTTCCCCGCTGTGCATGAAAACGCGGGTTCGACTTCCGCGTGAGGTCGTGATTTTACTCACCACTCAGTTCTCCTGGGAATAATGAAACATCATAACAAGATGCGAAAAATGCACTGAAAATACTAGAAATTTAAGTATTGCTTCAGATCTTTCTCTTTTTTTTCTTCTGCTTCGCTTATGAAAGTGTTTGGCTAAGTTGATGCACGTCAATATGACTCATCCAGGCTGTGAACAAGGCAAGACTGCCGAAACGTTAGCCACCGATCCGAGCTCTGTTGTGGTATTTTGTGCAAAATTAACGTGTATTAACAGCCTCGTGTTTACTGTACAAAAGGAAGTCACGGAATTGTTCACAAGTTTCCAATCTTTTCCGAAGCATTTGAAGACCGGAGAGCCGTGACCAAGTGATTGACGCAGGCTATTGAGAAGCGAGGTGCTGGTTCGACACCTGTCCCAATCCTTCCTTGATGTCGATCAACGAACGCCTTAGCTCGTCGAGTTGTGTTGAGATTGTAAGAAGAATCGTCTTGAGCAGCATTCTATGATAGAAATAAAGAGGAGGAAATCCTCTAGCAGTCGAAGTTATAGGTGAAATGCTTGAAGACCTGTATGCACGATGAATGCGAGGCAACGAATTGAATCCAAGACGAGGGTTGTGGTTGACTCTAGGCTCATTTTTGCTTGACTATCTTTGGTGTAAAACTTGTCTAGAGTAAGTTTACAACGATTTCAATCGCTTTCAGATGTATGTGGTTCATGAAAATCCAATCGTTTCGTTTTGAGACTTCAAATTTAAGCAGTTTCCAGGACCGACTATCGATCAAGCGATGCATTGATCGAATAAGTCAGTGTTTTTCGTGTCAATCAAATCCAGTGTTTATGAAAGTAATGTTTATCGAGTACAGTAGTGATACGACACAATAAAATTAGACCACTTTTACTGCATTATATTACTGTTACACTGTGTGACCATTATTTTCAGCAACCATAAATTGCTCAACAAGAGAAGCACGTCTAACGTGGACATAAATCAGCAGTAACTCTATCAGCGCTTGAGGACAATCATTAACTCATACGGAACCACGTGTACCATATAGGATACACGATTATTTGAAGGGCCTTTCTTGCTGTATAAAAATCTTTCTCTAGACATCCAGTAATCATTCGGAAGCTTAAATCTCTGCAATTTCAACGATATGTTCTACTTTTGAAAAAGACTTTTATTACATTGCAGCAGCATAAATAAGATTTTTCTTCACACTCAGTTTGCTTCTGATAAGGATATAACATGTTTTGAGCCGTTAGGTCTAGTGCTATACAGACGCCTATTTCGTCCTATTGTCATCGATGTAATTTGCTTCATTGCTCGGCTGGACTTCGATATGGCTCTTTACCAAAGTTAGTAGTCATTCGATAACGCAAATCTCAAGGATTTTGATAATGCAATTGGTTTTTTGAACAGTTATCATAATACTATGTAAGAGCAAAAAGAAGACTGTATTTCACACCTAAAATGTTATTTTACCGCTTGGGCGCCGTAGGTGGTTTACTGGTAATCAAAGATATAGTTTACACGTGTCAAAGGTGTCTTGACGTTACATAAGAAATGTATTATCACGAACGAACCTTTTATAAAGGTTTTTTTTATACAAAGTCGATTTCGATTAAGAGTTCATGCACCGGAAGCTATTTAGGGACTAATGCTGCACGACAGCACGCGATCACTCGTTGTGAGGTTAACATTTATGAATTGGAATAAATTGCCGTACAAGCCGCGATTATATCGGACCCTCGCCAACCTGTTGCCTGAATATATGCATAAATTTTGAGTGCTTTATCAAACGATGGGAACTTTGTTTTGAACCTAGTATTTTGTGGCATTTCCTCCTATAAATGATGTAGTTCAGATTCTGATGGGTATGTATTATACACGTGCCTGTTCAAGTGATACTTGTTCATGTGTCTAAATGTTTCTTGTCCAAGGAAATCTGATCGATTTGTTTTGAGACTCCTAATTTGAAGCAATTTCCAGGACTGACTATCGATCAGTCACTCGGTGCACTGATCGAATAATTCAATGTTTTTCATGTCAAGCAGATCCAACGTCGTTGAAGTAATGTCTATTGAGTACAGTAATGATACAGCACAATAAAATTGCATTATATTAGTACTGAACTCAGTGACCATAATCATCAATAACCCCTGAATCGCTCAACAAGAAGAACACATCAAAGCTGGACATAAAGCAGCAGTAACATCCATCAGCGCTTGAGAACAACCAGTAAAGTCAAAAATCGACTTAAGTTTATGAACTGCTGGAGCTATTTAACCATTTAACTACCGAGACCCACCCTGGGTGTGCCTAGCTGGTGTGGATTCTCACTTTAAATGTGGCAATCAGTGTCTGCCTCAATCCGCTTTGCCACTCGCATCCGTCCATCGGGTAGAAGCTTACAGGTTAGATATCTTGCCACAACATTTCAGTGTGGTTTTTCGGCGTTATCTTTCCTGTTTTCACTAGAGTATGCTCAAATCACTGACACACTAAACACACCATATCTCATATAGTAACACCGTACAAGCGATCAATGTATAGAAGATAAATGGTAAAGCTCTCGACGTTGATCAATCCCTGAGGGATGCACCATGCATTTGTCTTCAATTTCTAACTTCGTTTGAGGCGACTGAATGCATGTCTGGCCTTTACAATGACTCGCCGTGGGCTCTCGCTGTATCGAGTCGGTACTGCTTGGTCTTCCAGAGAGGTGTGAGATTAGTCTGGTACAAATTTCCCGACCCCAGCGTGATAGATTGTTCGGTGAGCCATTAGCACAAGATCGAACCATTGACTTGTGTGCGACGCAGCGCACCTCTAGCCACTGCGCTAAATGCGCCCCTAGTTGTACGATTATCATTGCAGAATGTGGGATAAATTTTGCTGAAACAGCTCCCTCATCCGCAATCAAATGGAACCCCACAAACCAATTAGCACTTCTCCACGTGCAAAGGTAACTATTAACTGTCGAGATAACTAAAAACTAAATGGCTCTGAGAACTACCTGCGGAACTCGTCGCTTCATTCAGCAAAATGAATAAATTTTAAGATCGACAAGATTTTTTTAAAACTTAACCGCTTTGTAGAGGTGATATGATGTTGAAGATATATCCATTGATGTTGACGTGATGTGTAATTTTGACGTTAAGGGGACTGGAGCCCGCATTTTGTCCTTTCCGAGGGCATCTGCTTAACCGGTTTCGCTATTGATGTCTCTTTTGAAATCACTCTTCGAGTAACTTTACGTTATTGCGTAAGAAAAGCAAGGATCGAGGAGTTTCAACGGATCTTCCCTCACATGACCTATAACGCCTGCCACCATCGCGGATCGGCGTTCCAACGATTTAGGTTTGTGGCACGACCACGAGTGGAAGGCCGGACCTTACAGTACCTTTCTGATACTGGGTTATAACCATGGACACTGATGGCGACTATGAGCCTATGCGACGGTGCGTCGTATCCCACGCGAGTCGCTGAATCAATTCTCTACATGCCAGACAAAAGGAGACCGCAACGCGAAGCACGCGAAGCAGTCGATTTCGACATCATCTGATATTTCGTGTCATCTCCTTCGATAAAGTCGCGTTCTGATCTCCGGTCCATTGTGTATTCGAAGGTACTGCTTAGTTACATTTGCGGAAGTAGTGAGATTGTGAGGAACGAATTTGCTGTCGATACTGAGGTCGCCTTTGATCTCCGATCGATATTTGTCATCGAGGACTTCTTATGAGTCGCTCGTGATGAAATGCTGTCAAAGCGTGGAATCGCTTGTTGGAAAAATTGTGGATTTTAACTGAAAATTGAGATTTTCTCCCATACAACGATCTCTGCAGTAGTATCGCGTTTGTAGCTATATTCTGTCGTTTTTTTTGTTATATTCATGTATAAATATATATAATAAATTTGATTCCTGGTCTTCTTTATCGCGTTTTATGTTATTCGAAAGCTTGTGATTTCTTGTGATTTTTGATAAGTGGACCGCTTTATTTTTTGTAATTGTATGAAATTTTCTCCTACTCTAGAATGAACACGTCAAAATCTAAGTAGTGAACGTCTCTTGCACGTTCCACTTGGGTCATTCTACCATCGAAGCGACACCAAGCTATATGGAGCACTTAAACACAAAGCAGTTGATCTACGGAAGGCGACACCAACACGTCAAATTCGGCTGCGAGAGCTTTATCGAAGAGGCGTCAAGACATCGCTCGTCCAAATATCGCGCGTCTGACGTCGCAAAGGATTGAAGAATTAGGGTGGGAACGCTTAATTCATCCACCGTAAAGCCCAGATGCTGCTCCGAGTGTTCATCATCTTTTCAGATCTGTGCAGCATTCTCTGTCGGAAAACGCTTTGCCAAAGTCGATGATATGATAAGTCACCTGCCGGAGAGTTTTGCTTCGAAAACGTCAGAATTCTATTGCCGAGGGATCGGAAAGATGCTAAGAATTTGGCAAAACATCATTGATTCTAATGGTGCATACTTTAATTAGGAATGTTTATTTGTTAATGTTTAATAAATTGCTTTGTTGGGAAAGTTTTGACGCACAAAATTTAGTTGCCAATCTTAAGATACTACAAGTAGAGACTTTGTGGTTCTTGAACAAGTGTTTCATATGTTTCCAAAGAGTATTTTTTTGTGAATAAAATTGGATACATTACCAGCGGAAGGGAACTTTCGGTTCGACAGTATTAAACAACAAAAGTTACACGTAAGGTAATTAATTCGCTCAATTAATCAACTCTCATATGAGAGACATTTCGTCATAAAACAGAATGAACACTCATGAACATTAATTTTTAAATTCGCCAAATCTCTTTTATGCTTTATCTTTTCGTAGAAATACAAAGTTTTTCCTACAACAGAATATAAAGGCCGAGCTGTACTCCTGAAAATACATGTCATGTGAGTAGGGCTTACTTTAAGCCATCATAGCAAAAACTGCGCCTCATTTTCCGTCCATAAATTTTATATTCAATAAGTCTTACCTTGTAATAAAGTAAAAGAATGCCGTACACTACAATTCTGCAACAGATATCATGTGAAAAATGCTCAACTGAACAAATAGCGACTTAATATTTCTTGACAGATGACCCAGTTCTGTAAAACATGGCTCCAAGCATATTGCAACATGTTCTCGACAGACCTGCACATAACCAACTGCGGATATGCACATAAAGGATGAGGAACTCCCCAAACGGGGATGGAAACGGCCATTACCTAGTAGAATGAGGATCAGCCCACAACGTATAGAGCCAATCGCGAATGCTCAAAGAGCTACAGTCCGTCATATGGTGGAAACTATAGTTTTCTAGCGAGACGCGTCGTTGTATTCATACGAACGATTTGATAGAACTGCTTGATGACTAAGTCGAAATAAAAAACCCAAGTAAACTAACGATGATAGCAGGATGATATCAAATTGCGAACAAACACAGTCTGAGAACATTGTATGGCAATTCCAATCAACAAATTAGTCCCTAGGCTTCACCGTAGGGGATGCAACATCATAATTTGTGGTGCTTTAGGGAATGTAGATGTGGAATAAGCATCTGAAGGATTTGAGAACGCTTACAAGTTGTACGCTCTCGATGCGACTTCCACCTCTGAATCGTCGCTTGAATTGTCACATTCTGACAACGTCTCTCTTGTTGCCGTTTACACTAATACTACAGTGTGCTCCAAAAAAGCAGTTGAAGGTGAAGGAAGTTGTCGTGTATTATCCTTCGTCCTTCGGTTTTTGATAAAGTGCTTGCGGTCTTGTCTACCGTTCTATAGCTATTTAAAAGATATTGAGCAGAGCAGCTGAAGCGTTCGTATCTTCTAAACTAATATCCAAATTTTTGATCCGAATATTTCAAATTTCGTTCATCACTTCAGATAGACATTTGCACTAATACAACTGCTTTACAGTATACAATGATAAGTATCGAAAACGTGGACTAAGTGCACCTACCAGATCATAGTGCACCGAAACCTCCGACACACCGGTGTATGGCCCTGGCATACCAACCTCGTTTGGGCTTAAAATGTTCTTTTTTTGGAATTATTTTGAATGTTTATCACGAGGTTTCAAATACAGTCGATCTCATGGCTAACGAAATAAATTTAAAAGATGCCACTGAGAATTGCCTTTGGCAGCTCTGACGTTGTATCTTTGTCGAGAGAAACGTAAAAATCCTTATAGTGTGGAGCTTGCTAGCACTTTCTCCACAAGGCTTATCAACGTTGCCACCGCACCGGATAACCCTGAGGACAATCCAAAAAATTTAAGTTTGTGGGGCAGCGCCATTCGACCTTCAATCAGTGCGATGATACAGCGTATTGAGTGCAGGTCCATAATTTATAGTTTCGAATTCAGATAAGGTTCGGTTACGGTCTGAGAATTTCTACCTTCGATACGAATGTCGAACTCTGATTGAGTCGATCATCATGAAAATTTTGATCGTGCTTAGGGCGCTCCTGGATAAGCGTCGACTGAAGTGAGCTGTTGCATACTCGAATTATTTCCTATCCTGGAGTGATGTGAGGCTCAGTTCGCGCGAAGCGAAGTCAGAGCAGTGCCTTGCACGCACTCGTTACACTTGTTTCTCTCGCTCTGAAATATTTGAGAGAAAAGAATTTCATTGCGTGTATTTGTTTCTCACAAAACTGCTGTATGCTGACTTAAAACTCAATTTTATGACCATTTGCGATGTGAAGCTTTTCTCTTATACTACAATTTACAACGATCTCATTCAAATGACATTATTTTAAGGTAAGAAATCAACCGATCTGTGCAAAGATTTCGAACATGGGCATGGATCAGGAGCAGCATCTGTCAAAGCTGTTCCAAAACTACTGTTGTACGACAACATTCGATTACTCTTCGAACAACTGGCACTGTAAAGTGTGGAATAGTCTTCGCTAAGGAATCTTACTCACCCGCAATCACGTCACTACCTCCCTAGCCAACTAACACTTGTCCAAGTGCCTAAGTGACCATTGGTTGTCACGATAACTAAGGAACGGGGATCCTAGTCCCACTCCGGATAACCAGGGGCGGCATTACAAAAGTATGCGGTTGCGATGGGATCACAAAACAAAGGACACGCACCTTGAGTACCTCTAGACACGCCATGGTTGCCCACGGTACTTGCTTTCCAGAATCTGCCGCCGCAATGATGCAGCGTATCTGACACGGGTCGCTAAATGTTTTCTCTCGCTGTCAGACGAAACGAGGCGATCGATTGATTTCGACATTGTCGTCACTGATGATCTCCGATGGTTTTATGTTCAAGTGCTTCTTTAATATATTTACTATATCGATGTATTAAAGTGCAAGTAGCGCAGTGGTTAGAGGTGCTGTGTGTCACATGCAAGATCGATGGTTCGATCTCGCGCTCGTGGTGCACCAAACCTTTCATCCCTCTAGGGTCGGTGAATTGGTACCAGACTGGTCTTCAGATTTGTCTGTGAGGATGAACAGCACTAACTCGATACAACGGGAGGCCACGACGTGTCATTCTAAAGGTCAGGTATGCATTCAATCACCTCAAACAAAGTTGAAGATTGAAGACGAATACATATCGCATCCATCAGGGATTGATCAACGCCAAGAGCTTTTTCTTCTATCAGTGTATTAGGATATTATATCAAATCCATGCAAAACACATTATATCTGGTGTTTTGAGATGAGAAATGTTTATGAGAAAGGAAAAATCTAGTCAATATCGCAATCGTCACTGATAACTCTTTGATATTATCAACGAATAATATTCATGAGTCGTCATGAAATGTTGTCAAAGCGTAGAGGCGTTTGCTGCACAAATTTGGATTGTAATTGGTGAAATAATTGCTTATTTTACAACGAACTTTAAATTAGTAAAAGATACAAGCACAGATTTCATGTAAGTTTTGAAGTGATCTATTACAAAATTTTAGAGGATAAGTTGTTCCAAACATTATCGATCACAGGACCAGCGGAGAAGAACTATCGGTTCAACAGTATTACTTTGAATTTTTTTGCATCACAGATTATCACATGAAATTGACGGATATAAAAATAAAGAAGTGGACTTAATCTAAATTGCAGGACATTTTCAAGTGTTGAGACAAATGTGTTCTTATGATTGGAAATGCTAGCCTGTTGCTCTGGTAACTGGATTTCAGGCTAGGGTGAATTCTATTTAGCTGAACTGTCACTGTTTGAGAGTTATGCCATCCACGGTGTCATTGGTAGATCATCGTCCCCAACACAGGTCGTTTTGAACATCTGGACGGTAATCCGCCCGCTCAAAGTCGGTCTAAGAGAATGCACAGGAGACGACTATAAAGGTTTGTAAATGTCATCAAACGAATAAGTCAATGCGTCTTGCCGCAGAAAAGAGCTCTAATTATTGAATTTAGGCAAGGAAAACTAGAAGTATATGATCGCAGCCATTCTGTGAGAGTAATGGAGCAATCAGCCCGGAGCATTAGGAAGTATTTAGGTGATACAAAAACAACGACTAACCGTCCAGGGAATTTGGGGCCGGAAATGATTAGGTACGATAATTGGTGGGCGCATAGGATGAAGAAACAACGCCCAAGGAGCCATTTCAGGGTGGTCGGGACGAAACGAAGCACAAATGTACGACAATATTGTCGGGAACTTCAATAAAGCCCACGTACTATATATCCTTTTACACTGCAGCATCCTATCTCAAGCGAGTTTGTATTCACTGTATAACATGTGTAATTTGTGAAGAGCTCCTCATTATTCTCATATATTGATATGCTCCGCAGTCATGTTCATCGGCAAAAAGACACGCATATCGCGTGCATGTATAGACAAATATGACAGGTGTATGTAAACATGCTACAGCACGCAACATACTACATCGAATGGTTATTGTATAATCTGGATAGTATCAAAAACAGATTTGTATACTCACCAAGAATTACAAAGTATCTTTATCCTTTTGTAACGCTGTAAAACCCAAAATAAAATTATGTTACACATTCAAATTTCGTCTTCATTTCTATCACTCTCATAAATCGCTGGAAGCACGTAAAGCATGTCAGCGCGTAGAGAATGTTTCACATTACCAGAATCATACGTTTTATCTAAAGTTTTGCTGATGCAATGTGGATGTGTTCAGCAGACAGCCGACTCTCGTAGTGAGACAATCTCGTCCATGGAAAATACTTGACCATTTGCAATGTGGTACTTTTCTTGTCAACGTCAATAGAAGAGCACACATGACTAGAAGAGTACATTGGAGATGACGATAAATAATAGATGCCATCGAAATATTTTCGCCTTATACATCACCCGTCAGCGGTCGATTGATTTTCTTTCCTACTTCTGCTTCTGCTTGTGAATAAACCATCGTCCAGCACACTTTCAATTAATATCAATATGCATCATAGAAATGCTTGCTTACCAAAAAGGACAAGAGTACCTCTTCAAACGACATTAATCTTTGGGACAGAATTGACTGAAAATCTCTCTTGGATTAGGATTGCAGAAATGTTCAAAGGTAACATCATTTGGGTGCAAAGGAGGTTTACTCTCGAGTGTACCTATGTGTTGATGCAGAACGCGTATGGTGTGGTAAGTAGAGGTGCTCTGGAACACGCACACGTGATCTCGTAACGATTCGACTATCTGACTTTCACTAAAGTTCGGTGTGGACAAATAGTTATATCTAACGGAATCTCCTTTCTTAGCGAGCAGGAGACTGGTGCTTGTCTCCTTGTCCTTTTCAAAGCCCTCAAAGCAGGAGCTTTTTTCTGAGGGCTGACTTACCCCTCAGAAAAAAGCTGGTTGACATTTCGACGACTTTGCTTTTTATTCAGAGTCTAGACGTACTCTACCATGCCATATTTGGTCATTCAACTACGTTTTCTCAAAAAATTAAAAGGATTTTGTTCAAGAAAAAATTTAAATGTCTACCTATTAAGGACGACTCCCCATTTATTTGCCTTTATGAGACAGCTCACTGGTGTTTTGTCGTACTTAACCTCAAACGGACGGCTGTGGAAATCGATGCGTGTAGAAAGAACTGCGCAGTTTTCGTTGTTTGATTAAACTTTTTCTTCGTTTGACAAAAATTTTCGGTATTCGTGTAACATTTTGATAGAACAAGATTTTCTCTACTCGCTTATCAGCTTCTGGATTACTTATACGTTTCTTCTGTAGAGAAAAACGCTCGTTTGTTATGCAGTTGTACTGAATTTGGCATTCAAGCAATTGCATTGCATTGTGCAAATGGAATCACAAGAAATAATAAAATTGGAGAGCAGCTACTAACTTATTAAAAATTAATATGCATGCATTATTCGATACGTGTTCGTCAAAAACTCCCACTATAACCAAGTTTCTATCGACTGCTCGTTCATTTGATTATTCAGAGTTGACGTGCACGAGAAAAAGTTGAGTTTAGAACATCGACAATATGCAAACTATTGGTCAGAAATATGTGCCTCCAGAGAAGTATTCTCTTTACTTCTCCGCTATTCTCACCCATATCCAAAAAAAGGTATTTTTTATTACTTCTCGAGGTTTCAGTAATTACTCGACAGCTTGACAAGAATCTGACAATTATCGATTATTTTTCGAATGGTTTTATGTTATGCTGTAAAGGTGAAGTAAAAATTTCGGTAATTATATGTTAGATGGCGACAAATTTTTTAAGCCGATCTCTTTCGATAGACGGGCTCTTTTCATACAGGTTTTAGTAATATTTAGAAAGCTAAAATCTTTGGCTACAAGAAGGCGTTGCCGGTTTTCTAGGCATTGCTTGATGACACTGTAGCATCCAGAATAAGATTTCTTCTCACTCGCTTTTCGTCTTCATTTACCACTCGTATAAATCGCTGGAAGCAGGAGAACCATATCATCGTGTAGAGAAATATCCGTAACATCGGATTCTACGTTTTTATCAGAAATTTATGTCGATGTGGTAAAAAATCCCCAGTTGATTAACAGTATTTCAAACGCGTTCGGTCGTTCAGCCCCTGCTCCGTTACCGCTCTGTGATTCGGCTGGTAAGCATGGTCGCCGAATAGGTTAAAAGACGAATGAAATGTGAAGAAGCCACAGCGGCGAATTTTTAGTAAGAAAATCGCCTGATCTATCGCGTAACTCCACAGTGATCTTCCGCACTATGTGTTAAATGGCGGCAAATATTGTTATTTCATTGAGGATTGTTTCACTGTATCGAGAGAAACGTTAGATAAAAGCGCATAATTTTGAAATGACGGAAAATTCTCCACGCGCTGAAATGCTTTTCGTCCTCCCAACGATTTACAACCGCGGTAAAAATGAGGGCGAAATGCGAAGAGGAAACAAAATTTTTTTCTGGATGCTACCGTACAAAATGGTGTTACAAAGATCCGGCGACATATAGTTGTAGCTAGGGATTTAAGTTTATGAATGACTACAGACACCCCTACGAAAAGTTCCTGTGCAGCGAATGAGCTTGGCTCAAAAACTTGTCGCCGAAGTACCCAATTTTCTTCTACATTAAAGCATCTTTCGCTGGGCAGAGGTTTTCATTCAGAGTTTCAATAGCCATTCTAGCACAGATCTCATCGATCTCAATGATAAACTTAATTTTTGAGAAGGACATTTTAATATGTTGTTACACGTAAAAGATTATTGAGTTTCACACTTGGCACCGTATTGACCGTGCAGTGCAATTTACATGTGGCGTGAGGTGCGCGTGACCAGGAAATAAAGGTAAAGAATACCGTACACTATGATTTTACAATAGACTTGATGAGGAACTGCTCAACTGAACAAATGGCGGCCTTTTTTTTTTGAAAGAGCACCCAGTCCTATAAAATATTGCCCTAACCGTTACAATGAGCTGCATTGTACAATGAGAATTGTACAACTCAAGGCATGTTTTTCGTGTAAATAGGGCCCACATTCAGCTTTCAGATTGCTGAAAATGCGCCTATTTTGCCGCTGAAATATATTATGCTCACTAAATCTTACCTGAAAATAAAAAGAAAGAGCACCTTACGCTATAATTTTACCACAGATCTGATGAGGAAACTGCTCAAGTGAGCATAAGGCGCTATTTTTTTCAAAAGAAAACCCAATCCTATATAACATGGCCGCAACCGTTAGAAGACGTTCTCGAAAGACCTGTAGATAACTAACTGTGTGTGAGCATACAGATTCTTATATGAGTGATACACTTTTAATGCAAGAAATGAACCGATATGTTCAAAGATTTCAAACCTGCCCGTGTATTAAGAGTAGCATCTAATGAATCTGTGCTCAAAAACTACTATTGTACGAGATCACTCGCTACTCCCTGTACTATCAAAGCTCTCGGCATTGATCAGTCCATGGAGGATGCACTACTCATTTGTCTTCAAATTCTAAGTTCGTTTGAGATGACTGAATGCATATGCGGCCTTTACAGTGACTCGCCGTGGCTCTCGCTGTATCGAGTCATTACTGCTTGGTCTTTCTGAGAAGTCTGAGATTAGTCTGGTACAAATTTCCCGACCCCACGGGATAGATTGTTTGGTGAGCCATGAGTACAAGATCGAACCAATGACTTGTGTGCGACGCGGAGCACCTCTAGCCACTGCGCTAAATGCGCTGTTCGTTGTACAATTAGCATTGCAGAATGAATTTTAAAATATATGAGATAAATACAAATAAATAAAAAATTTTGCTGAAACACCTCCCTCATTTGCACTCACATGGAACCCCACAAACCAATTAGCACTTCTCCAGGTGCAAAGGTAACTATTAACTGTCGAGATAACTAGGAACTAAACGGCTCTGAGAACTACCTGCGGAACTCGTTGCTTCAGAGATTCTGACATTCCGATCCAGCAAAATGTATAATTTTATACAATCGACAAGATTTTCTAAAACTTAAACGCTTTGTAGAGGTGGTATGATGTTAGAGATTTATCCATTGATGTTGACTGATGTGTGATTTTGACACTAAGGGGGACTGGAGCCTGCATTTCGTCCTTTCCGAGGGCATCTGCTTAACTGGTTGCCCTATTGATGCCCCTTTTGCCGCCACTCCTCGAGTAATTGCCCACACGAGTTAGTAATGTATTTTGCCATAGCAGATACCCCGGAACGGCGGTCCAAAAATTTAGGTTTGTTGCACAACCACGAATGGATGGCCGGACACCCTTAGTACGTCTTGATACTGGGTTATAACCGTCGACACGGCCGGCGACCATCAACCGATGCAACGATGCGTCGTATCCCACACGGGGCGATCAATTCTCTACATGCTAAACGAAAGGAGACCGCAATGCGTGGGAGCACGCGAAGGTCGATTTCGACATCGTCCGATGTTTCGTGAAATCTCCTTCCATAAGAGTCGCGTTTTGGTCTCCGGTCGATTGTGTATTCAAAGGTAATGCATAATTACACTTTGGGAACTGGTGAGATTGTGAGGAACGAATTTCATGTTAATACTGAGGTCGCCTTTGATCTCCGATCAATATTTATCAACGAGGGTTTCTTATGAGTCGCGATGAAATTCTATCAAAGCGTGAAATCACTTGTTGGAAAAATTGTGCATTTCAACTGAAAATTGCGATTTTCTCACATAACGATCTTTGCAGTAATATCAGGTTGGTAACAATATTCTTTCGTTTTTTTTCTTGTTATATTTATGTATAAATTTATATAATAAATTTAATTTTTGGTCTTCTTTATCGCGTTTTATGTTATTCGGAAGCTTGTGATTTCTTGTGATTTTGCAATCAGTGGACTGTCTTACTTTTTGTAATTGTATGAAATTTTCTTCTACTCTCGAATGAACACTTTAAAATGTTGCGGATCAGAGCGATATTTGTTCCTTTGTGAGCAGTTCATAAGACGGTAGTAAATCCTGATTGTGATTCACTATTAGCTGCACTTCTGGATGTAATTGTCAATACCCAGATAGCAATCCGGTCATTCACTGCAGGACTAGAAAGGTACATTGGAGATGACAGCAAAGATTTATACACGTCGTAAAACAAAGAAAGCGATGAGTTTCGTAGCAAAAAAGTGGATCCAATCACTGGGATTCAGACCAGTATAGCAGCCTAAATTTCATAAGGGGTATCATAAAGTGTTACCCGAAGCAATAGCAAGTATTTAGGCAATACAAAGCCTGGTTAGCCATCCAAGAGGGTAACTTTCGTGGAGTTGAATGCCTAATTGAGTTCATTACGATAGTTGTGTGCTCACTGGGTGAAAACTGAACGCCCCAAGCATCACTCAATTATGGAGCTTAGAAACGCGGTGCGGCAGAAACTTTTTCGAACTCCGTCGGAAGCTCACCTCAGCGCGCCTACTATACACGCGCTAACTCTGCCGCATACTATCCCAAGGAAGTTTGCATAGACTATATAACAAGTGCATTTTGTGCTAATTGGTATATGGCACCTCTTTATTCTCGTACATAATCTCGTACATGCCCCGAAGACATATTCATTGACAAAATACACACAATGCTTGCATACATACAAAATATGTCAGATGTGTGTACACATTACAGAACACACACTACATAGCTTTGTATGGTTATTAGAAATCACCATGTCAAACAACATGTGAGTTAATGTGCCTATAAACTGGAAAATGTCGTGAGAATGGTCTCATATCAACGCGATTCACATCATATATATCCGTCCTCCTCAGGAAAGAATATAATGTGCTGCGTGGTACGCTCCGTGATAGACAACGAATGGGGTCGCTTGCGGATCGACAGCGGAAACAGGACAGCGAGGAATGGGACAAAGCTTTGCTTGCTCAAGAAGCTGATTTGGGCAGATCATCATGTTTTCAGTGCTCGATGGTTTGTGTAGTGTACTTAGTGTGCGTCTTCGATTTGTTCCACTTCTTTTCCTCCTCTAAGCGGGCTTCCGATATTTTTCTGCCTCAATGTCTTTCCTCTTCATCTAGCCTTCTTTACCATAGACCTTTCACAACCATCTTCCCCTCAATTGGTTATGGTAGGAAGTTTTTCTTAGCGTTTCACGAACTGAAACTGATTTCCATTGTACTAGTGACCCGCACCATTGCTATATTAACAGGAATTTGGCCACGACGTGGGCTAGTGCTGGGGAGGTTGGATTCAAAAGGTACCTTTTGTGACTCCAGAAAAAATCCTACATAGCCAGAAATCCATTAGTCATTGATTCTTCGCTATCTATTAAGACTAATTTTCTGCTAAATTTCACCGCGACTAGAAAATGAAAAAATTTGGAATGCAAACGTCACGAGTCCAGAGCTTGAAAAGGGCTTGTTCTCACGTCGATATTTCATAATTAAGCCTCTATTCGAAATCACTGCAGTAGAGAAATGCTTATAGATGTTCTCTTTCCACCAATAAAGCACAAACTTGATTTAGGAAATTGAGCTATGAAAGGCGGAGAATTTGGATCAGTCAAGCTTACTACGTGAGAAACAGTTACAATTAAGTAAAGCAGCGCTCTTGAAACTCCATGTAATCTTCAGCGAAAATGGTTTTACTGTTATCATCTTCTTATTTTCCATCTGAAAATGGAGCTGCTCTCGAGACGAACATAATTATAAATATAATACATATATATTACATAAATATATATATATATGTAATATTTATATTTCTTCAGTGTGTTCGAAAGATAAGTTTTATCTCAAAAAGAGAAGTTTCCAGGTGGCTCGTGAGTGAATGAAGGGAACTATGAGACAATTCTGCGAGCTCGTGTGAAATATCGAAGAGGGATTCACTGGATATCGAAAATGGTCTTTGCTGGTTTCAAAATAAATTGTCAATGTCGTTGGTTTTTCTCTGCCTGTTTTTTTTTTATTATAGTTTCAACTCCTTTTTTGGAATTCACGGAATCTTGAGAGCACTACATCACTTAACTGCAACTGTTTCTCATGTAGTATTCTTGAGTGTTCCAAATTCTCCGCTTTTTGTCGCTCTATCTCCTGAATTTAGTTCTTGATTCATAGCGAATTCGGAGCATCTACACCTCCTTCCCTTTCTAGCTCTTTGTTCTTCATAGATAAGCTAAATTATGATATATCAAGCTAACAACAGACCCGCTTCAAACTGTCGATTTCGTGATGTTTGTCTTCCAAAACTTCTTTTTCATTTTCCAATCACGCTGAAACATCGCAAATATGGATTTCCATGGATGACAAAGAATTACTAGACCGCTATTTTTTTTGAATATGTAAGATCCTTTCTGGAGTCTCAAAAGCAGCAGCAATTCAATCTATGCTCTTCAGCACTTGCTAGGCCCTGGCCATGTTTCTGCCGACATGGCAATGATTCTGTGAGTAAAAGAGCCAAATGTGAGTAAACCATATTGTAGCCGTGCACATGTTCGACATTACTTATAACCTTATTAGCATTCGCATATGTAATCAAGAGGATCGTGACCAAACGAAGCGAGTCGTTGCACGTATTTCCGCATTAGCTACTTTTTTGATGCCCAGAACTTTCCTAATCATTTGATCCGCACATTACACTTTAGGAACGTACGAAATTTATTTCTGTAGTTTCAAAGCACATATCTTGTCTGGATAGACCGTTCTCGTATCTATGTGGTGTTTAACATCTTCACTGCTCTCATTGTTCAGCAATTATATGTGGAGATCGTCGAGTTCGCGTCCCGGGTTCGGTTACTCTGAGGAATGCTGATGCCTGCTCTAGTTGTCGCGGAATGGAAGACGTTCGTAAGGAATCCGTGTTCTTGATTCCCACGTAGGGCTCTAAACTGACGATCATTAGTCCTTAACAAGCAGTAGGTACTTATAAGATTTCGGAGACATCTATATTTTTCGTCTTCGTATTGCTTCAAACTCGATATCGATGAGGGCTGTCTTCTGCTCCCCACAGCTGGTGTTGGAAACCATTTATATTATGAGTATAGCAAAAGAAGTTCAGCGCAGTATAAGGTATTTGTCGCGAAGATCTTATTTCTGGGTGCTCTTTGGTCCTGCTTGACTAACGTACCGATTTTATCTTGGAACTAATAGATCTCACACAAAACAGCATTAGAAAACTTTTAGCAGCATTCCCTTGGTCTTGCGTCGGATCTTCGATTTTGTGTCGACCATAACATGTGATGGGTTTGTTGAGAACGGATTCGTTACATGCAGGTTGTTCATTCCACTCGATGACAATTCCTGATCATCTCCTAGCTAAATTAAATATTCATGCAAAGAATGTCGCGATAGGATTCAAATGTATGGAGCGATACTGATATTAGGTTAATTACGTCTTTCGTTGAAAACGATGTGATCAATTTTCGTATATGTAAGGGGTAGATACCCGAGAAACTGACTAAGGAAAAGGCACTGTGCAACTGTCGAAGCAGCTAGGCCGAAATTTGTGTATTGCACTGTATTAGTGTCCACAACAGACCCATGCATGTGTTGAAAAATGTTTACCAAGCATATTGAATTTGAGCGGTGCCCAAAGAAACAATCGAAAGAAATGGCATGATATTTCACAATCACCGGTCAAGGGCAACCGTGTGTACAACAATGCTCGTTAGGTGCTTTTTATCAGTTAACGGCGCGTGTAAATACTACGTCCGCGATATCTGTGCCTAAAGGGGTTCTCCTTCAAGAGGGATTGCCTGAAGCGAGGGCACCGCGCGACTGACGAGGCTGCAAGGCGTAAACACGTGTATTGCAATTAAGTACCCATTACGACCACTTCCATAGCCCATAGGTGCCAAAATACTGTGATATGTTGGAGAATCTTCTAGTTGCTTGGATAAGCACCTGAACACTGCCGTCATATCATCGCTCGCCATCTAAATGAAATAGATCAGCACAAAAAGATGTCGCGATGGACACAATACATTGACCAACTACCTCACAATGCAAAGTCGCCAGGCCACATTTTAAAGAGCTAGGCTGGGCTACGGACCACAACCACAGTCAAAACCCTGATATTGCTCCATCGGATTAGCAACTTTTCTAAGCTTTGAAGCGTCTTCTGCGGGACAGAAATTCAAGAACCACTACATACTCTAGAGTGACCTTATGAATTTCTTTGCACTTTATCCTCATTCTTTCCGAATGAAGGCATTTGATTTCCACCCAGCAAAAGTTGCGTATAATTGATCAATAGTGATTAAGGTGTTAGTTGATTAATTTCTTCAAATAAGTAACAACTGAACCAACAAAAGTGTCGAAATGCGAAAGAAATCATGGGACAACCCATTATATCCTGAAAAGCCTGCCTTGCCGTGACCTCATCATAAGTAATTAGTCCTTTTCTTGCATTATTAGGCTGACATGAAGCTAGTCACATGTATTATTCGGCTAAAATCTCTGCATCGTCTTTAGTGTCGCATTAATCGGTGCGATGGTCCACAGGTGAATTTTCATTCGTGCTATAAGGTGTTCGTTAAACTATCAATTGGAATTCAGAAAAATGCATGCAAGTTCAAATTTAGTCCATTGGATATACCGGAGAAAAGGCAAAGAAGGACCGGATAGTGTTTTTCAACGGTATAATGATCTACCTCAAAATAATGGAGTCATCCAACAGGCTTTTCTGAATTTGAAGCACGCATTTATGTGACACTCTCTCATGGTCAACGAACTCCACATCATCTGTGCTCGGCAAGAAATCGACTAGTATTGAAAACTGTAAGAAAACGAATTATGTGCTGAAATGAGGGATCATAAACTTGATTAGAAAGTCTTTATCGCCCTCTCCGGCAACGTTAAAGTTAATCCCTTGAAGGTCACTTTTCCCGAGAGTGTTGAAATAGCTCACTCTTGTCAACTACCCCTTAAATTCACTAGGACAAGCACTCAGATTTTATCACTGCTTTTTGTTTCCGCAGTTTTCTAATACTTCATTGAAATGAATGTAACGAAACCTAATGAATCTCTCGCAAAGGGCATCCAGAGTCTCTTGAACGACATATTTGTATCTAGCATTTTGGAACTTTTTCATGAGACAAAGACAGCACATTAAGCAAATCGCCAATTTACATGATTAATTGGTTTCATCTTTGTTTCTACTCACCAGTTTCCATTGTGAATATGAGTAACATCTATGAAAGCGAGCACATTCATTGGCATCAATTTTAGAGTACCCAAAATCTGAATGGCTGAACAAGGATTTGGTCCTTTTCTAACAGGCGAATGAGTGGATTTTTAGCTGGAACTTCAGAGCAACCCCGCTGTGAAATCAATTCCAGCTACCTTATAATCCCTTATAGTATTATTTATTTCGCAGCAGAATTCCGCCTGTAAAATATATGTGAAGACTTCTCCGTTACCTTCCAAGTAGTAGTAAGCACAAATTTATCACATTGTGCATTTCAATATAATTTACTGCTCCACTCTGATTGTTCAACACCCATATGGTTGCTATTTATTGATAGTGTATTGCCACAATGAACATCGATTAGATGAAAAGGTATGTCTCAATAATATCACACTTCACTTCAAATTTCAGCTGACAGTGACCGTTACCGTGTACAAATGCGAACCAAACGGACCCGATCTTAACATTCGAAGCGCTCTGTCCACAACATTTTGCCACATCGACCTCGACCAATTAGCCATGATGATGTTCGTAGTCTACATAGAATTTTTCTTTATAAAACGAAGTTGAACAAATATGAAAGCCGTCCATACCGTGAGAGTTCCTGAGAGGGACAAGTGTTTGCCGTCGATCGCCTTTGCCACAATATGACAATTCTTTTGCTGCGGTTGCCGCGCCTCTGCAGTGCAAATTCCCGTCACTGTGCTACCGACGATAATACAGCTTTCCGTCGCATCCTCTGCAATAACAATGTCTTAGAGACAGTTCCGCTGCTGTACAATGGACAACTGAGAAATCAAATAATGTTGAACACTACTTTTCTTTTACTCTCAAAAACCTACAAACTTTCACCTATCAACACACTGAATCATATATCATTGTCAAAAAATATGTGTAGCATTTAAAAATATTATCTATTTGGAAGAATTTTGATGTTATGGCCCTATGATTGTTTTCCTCAAAGTCTGAGACATTTTATAATAAGTTTGTAGAAAATATCCCTGTTTGCAAAAAAATAAGAATAATTATAGCTCTGCTTTTTGAATGCCTCTTAAAGTTCAGATTGGAAGCTGCTGAATGGTTGTCCATCACTGAAGGACTTACGGTTAACCTCTGGTTTCTTGAACATCGAACATAGCAATGGTTCATAAGTAGTATTAACTTGAAGTTGACCCAGAATGTTGGAGATCACAAAATCAGGTAAGAGCGCTCTCCGACCTTCAATTTCGAGAACATCAATGACCTAAAAAGTAGATCTTCTTCACTATTTCGAAGAATGGATTGGAAGTGTTATCATTTGGCTTAGGTGAAGCTTTGCAAGCAAAGTATGCTCTAGGAGGCTGAAGTTTTGTGAAAAAATGCGGCTCATCTCTAACGTCTTTTCAAAATTCACGAAAAAGAATGGAATGACGAAGTTGTAAACTTACTGTCTGCATTGCAAAATGTTGTGCAAATGCCTGAACAGCACCTGCGCTAGTTGCAATACCAGGGATTAGGGCAGGGACTGCGTTGTTATCTGTGTAAACCGCGATAACAGGTAAGTTGCTGGGCCCGCTGGCAGTGAAAGTCCTAGTGCTCGCTGCAACGAAATTTCACAGTTTTTGTAGTGAATGGTTGTAAATTAAATTATTAAGTACTTCGAAAACCGGCTCTCGTCTTCATTACCATTTAATAACACTTTCTTTTATAATTTAGCTTATACCACGTGGTTGAAAAGCAAACTTATTCAGCCAATGTTTCGACGTCTTCGTTTCTTCAGAGCCGATAGATCGAGTCGATCATCCAAAGATATTCGTTTTCGTTGTCGTTCAAGTCGACTCTATTTCGGTGGAGCGCTGCCCGAATGGAAAACCTCGCTCGGCATTGTTCATTGATATAGAATTGTTCTTATAGATGTTGTTTCTTAATCGACTGTTTTAGAAATCTCGTTTGACAACATCAATCTATTCTGAGAACTATTTCAAGCCTTTTCAAGGTTAAGCATGTCACTGGCTTATGTACTTTTTGGCAATATTTCAAAATATATCGATGCTCTCAAGTGACATTTTTGAACTGCAGATTGAAGATGAATATCTTTATAACCGCATGCCACCGACTTTGAAAGGGCTCAGACAACGTTTCGCGTTGTCAAGTCCTGGCATGTTGTCACTTAAACCACTATCAACCATTAACGTTGTGAGCTTGTATAGCAGTTATCTTGTATACGATAACATCGCCAAGTTCTTTATTAGAGCGATCTTCCTTTTAAGGAAATTGGACGTGCACATCAACGAAGATGAAGACCACAACGAGGGCGAACGACAGTGGACAATCGAATCTAATCATAGGCTCCGAGAAGACGAAGACTCCAAAACGTTAGCCCCTTGAAGCTTATTTATATACTCCTGCTATCAGCTAAATCATAAAAGTCACTAAATTAAAAAACTTCTTAGTTTTATCTTTCTTCTTATATAGAACTTCTATATAGAATCGAAAACCCTGCCTATAAGTAGCGCAGACTGCGACAACAATTAAGCAATGATGGAGTGCTAGGCATGCTCATTCCAATTAGAGTTCTCAAACATGTAAGAATGGGAATATTTGTAGCTCTATAACAATTCGTAATCATTACTTTGACCTCCAGGAAGTACTCCACATCCAAACACGGTTGAGATTGAGACTACCAACAAAATCATAAATGAAGCGCTCGAAGGTCCTGCCTTGTTTGTAAGAATAATCATTTTCCTAAAATAGAATAAGTATTATAGACTCAATTAAGACTAATGCCTACATCTTTTGTATCAGATCATCCACGAGGTAACAGCAGATTCGTCACTCGGCACCTATACGAGGGTGATGTCTCCTTCGCTGATCTTTGATTTTTTCTGGGTTTTTCAAGTGCTTCAAAGGATCTTTAACTTGCTTAATTTGGAACAAAATCTTTAGAAGCGTATTTCGTAACACACTGTGCTAATGCGGTGCTCAAAAAACCGGTTATCGAGGTGAGAAAATAAATCTCTGTCAAATTTTGAGTGGAAATGGACTGCCTGGGAGCGACAAGTTAAAGAAAAATATCAGTGAATGCGCCAATTTCTCAAGTTGCACGGCTTATATTCGGCTCACGCCTTCGTATTTCTGATGCTGCGACAATCGACAAAGCGCCTGAATCACAACTGCAATTCTGAAAAAAAGGTCTTCCAAAGATATCGATCGATAAAATGAAGCACAGTTCTCATTGAAGAACTCTCTCGGTAACAAATTTCTACGCAGAGCTGTGTTTGTTGAACTTTGATGTTCTTGTTAGCCTCTCATATTTAGCTCACTTATAAATGATAATTTTAACGAGGTGGTCAACTGATAGCTAAATTGAGTACATCTATAAAAATTCAACTGAATGGTTAAGAGGCAGGCGTATAATAAAATGTTACCGAAAATCCACCAATATGAGGATGTTAACGGAAATTTGTGTCAGGATTGGATCTTAGAATAAACAGTTGCATAAAGGCATCAAATACTCCAGTGAGATAATAAAATATTTCACTTCGATGAAATCGCCAATGTATCGGAATGGGAAAGCGCAGTGGACGATGTCTGAGAACGCAGGTGATGTGATGCTAAGCAGATGCCACCTTGTTCATCTTTTCAAACGTTTCAAGTATCTCATCAAGGTGGATGTTTACAGAACGCCGTCCTTCCGCAATTTCCGCATGGTGTGCAGCCAAAGCAAATTTTGTCATTGTACATTTCACATAGTGATATCTCAATTCACGGTGTAGTGATTTCAAATTCTTCAGTCGTCTCTTCATTTCTGCAGTGTTTCTGAAGGATCGTTTGGAAAGTTTGAGATTTTTCATACTATACTAAGTGATCAACACGACTCAGTCAGTTTCCGAGGTTTGGAGACCTGAAAATGTTTAGCCACAACAACGCTTCACAGGAGATATTGCTGTATTGCAGAGAAAAAAAGCAACAGAATTTGAGCCATTCCGATATTTTCGCAGTTGGATAATAGCATTATTCTTCCTCATGCTCACTGAACTGCTGTGGACCACACAATGGCCTGGATTCTGAATGTTGAAGAGCTCTCTGCTGACCGCTGCATATTCAGCAATTTACTGGATTGGAATAGAAAGTTTTGGGGCACTTGTAAAAAATCGAAAGTTCGTGCAAGAAATTCAAACAAAAGCAATAATACTATTCTTCAATTAAGACCATCGTTTTCTACGACTTTCTGCCGCCGGTCCGCCAAGTTTCGGATTTGGTCGAAGTCGATAATTCCTTCAACTTCGATCTGAAGATCTCTTTACACGCATCTTTGGCTTCATCGAACTACTCAAACTTTGCCGAACGTCCTGAACGAGGCTTGTCTTTGAGGTCGCGATCTTGCAATTGAAGCGTTGAAACCACCGTTCAGCAACAGATTTGCTTGCTGTGTCTTCCCCTTCAACTTCATTGATCTCATCAACTGTAGCTCGATGTGAAAGACCATTTCTTCAATGATGACGAAATGAAACACGAACTGTGATTATGTCGTTGAACAGGGCGAAGGCTTGTAACAAAGTGAAAATAAAGACGAATAATATCTAGGCGCGCTAGCTGGAAAATCCCACATCAGAAAGTGTAATATTTTCATGATATGCATGGGAGTTATCCCATACTTATTGAGGTGCCTCAGAACTTTCTTTCCAAACGTGGCAGGAAATATTCAAAGAGACCATTCTTTCGTTATGGAAGTCTCGTCTCAATAGTAAACGACATAGTATTTGAAGCAGAAAGTTTTACTCATTTCCAAAGTGTTTTGAAAAGCCTTCGACTAGGAATGCAATGAATTTCATTACAACTATTTCGTCAATGACAAATCGAAAGCACCGTCAGCGCTGCATTATCACAGGCCCTGTTTATGAGTTTTACAAGCCGTGAGTGAAGCTGAATATGCTATTGCGTTTACAACCGTTTCTCATTTTGAGACTTCCGCGTCGTTTTGGTTGAATTGCTGAACAACGAACATTTTCGCTACAGTATTCGCCCTGCACTTTCAATACGATTTTGTAATAAATCCGCGAATTTCAAGACGTTTCTTTGTGTGGAATGCCATCACCTGTATAATCTGTTGTCTCGCTGATTGTCGGATGACAAAGCGGAGCTTTTCATATTCTCCTAATACGTCAAACCGCCTCAGTAAGATTCTCCTCATTGAAGAATTCGCTTGGACATCATGTCCATTCTTATATGTTTTTGGAAGAGACAGACGGTATTAGGTGGCCTTCTTATTGTGTGCTAGGACATTTCAAAGGATTCGCCCGGTTTACGTCAATCGTCCATCGGCTCTCATCGAAATTTGGTATGTGTCCAGCCTAAGGATCGTTGACATCCTGGAGTGCAAGCGGGACACTCAATTTCCAATCGTTGCCACAGTTCAGATTTTCTGATCCCTTCTCCCATTTGAGAGGAACGGAACACACTTTGCATCAACTTTTCGCTTCCGCGTCTCATAACTCCAAATTATCTTACAACCTGCATACGTAGCGACTAGTTTCTTGGAACATTTGTAGAGGCAAAAGTAATGTTGGTCAAAAGTTGGGTATTAAGTTGGATGTTCCTTGTGTTTTTCTACAACGTCAATGTTCTCAAACTCTCTCCAAGTGGCTTGCTTTCTCTTGCTCAGCTCTAAATCTTAGTTGTCACCATATTGACTTTGCAAACTGAGCACACGTATTTGAACCTTTTGGCGATATTGATTTCGTTAGGTGTGAATAGGCATTCAAAACCAATCCGTTCTTCATAAACATCGTTCTTGTCAAACTTGGTCGAAGACCTATCCTTCCAGAAACGTTGCCGATCGGTGAACGTTAGTTCGACCTGGCTGACATGAGGTCAGTGGAAAAGAAACTGTGGTTCTAAACCTCAAATTTCACATTATTTCATCTAGGCTCAAACCCATCTTCATTAGTGAAAATTGGAGCCATTACAATCAACATATATTAGCCACTGAGAAGTAAGTTTGTTGATTCTGTTGCATTTAAATTGATGCTTCGAAATTCGACGGACTCTTGGAAAGGGCTTTCTGCATTCTGCTGGTTGGGTGAGCGTTTTCTCTCCTCGCGTCCACCGACCACTCCTTCAAAATGCTTTCACAACCTGTGAGTTATGCAAAAATATGCAAAAATGCATGAAACGTGCAAAAGATAATTTTGAAAATATGCCTAATCCCAAGGCATCATTCTAATGTTACGAATGTACAAACTTATTTCATGTTGGCCTAATAACTGCACAGAGATGGAATGTCACAAAGGGAAGCGTTACCGCCTGGATTTTTCGGAATGTCAAGCGCTCTACAGGAAGATCACCAACCCTTTGGCCCAATTTCTTCACGAAAGGCATAGAAGAAAGATATGATGCTCAGCGAATTTCTAGAGAGAAGAAGACCCTTTGGACTACTCTTTCACACAGTAAGGAAAATGGATGTGTTGCTGGTGCTCGCTCGAGTCACTAGGAAATCGGTACTTTTTCTTGAGAAAAACACATTCTTGCAAAAAGGAACACATTTCCAACTATTGTCAAATACTTTTTTCCTAATTTACCTACGTTTTTACTGACGCCCATTTCGTACACCACTCTTTCTCCGCCACAAAGAATCAGTCTGTCAGCAGCCAATCGTCAACGATTTGTCCTTATAGTCGATATCGACATCGATCCCAGTCACGCTGACCTGTATCACCTGTCTTCCCATTGATCGTCGAGTGACTCGAGCGGATACCAGCAACACCTCCATTTTTCCCTGTCGCGTGCACGAGCAGCCCAATGAGTCCTCCTTCCTCTAAGAAGTCGCTGAGCATCATATCTTTCTTCTAAGCCTTTTGTGAAAAATCCGACTATCGAGTCAGTGGCCTTCCCGTAGGAAAATTAATATTCCGAGGAATCCAGTGGATAACGGCCCTCGTCCATCGGTTTCCCTTGAAGCATATCACGTGTCCGGCCTACGTAATTTTTGATTTCCTGCCGTGTAAAACGGCGTCTTCGATCCTCGATCTTTGTCACGTAGGTCAGAAATACTCCTAGCATCTACCCTTCGGCTGCATGTTCAAAAACGCCAAGTGATCTTTCATCCTACTTACGTAGCGACCAGTTTTCTGCTGCATATGTTAGGGCAGGGATAATCGTCGAGTCCAAAATGTGCGCACGTAGTCCTATTTTCTTTGTCCTCTTTAGTAAATCTTCGATGTTCTTTAACGCTTTCCAGAGCCGCTCGCTTCCTCTTGGTCAATTCTGGAGCTAGGTCGTTCATGATGTTGATTCCACGACCTAGATAGACATAACTGGAACATTCGGAGATTTTCGTTCCTTTGAGCGTGAGTGGGGCATTCGAAGCCCCATCCGTTCCTCTTAAACATCGTTTTCGTTAGATTTAGTTGGAGGCCAATCTTTCCACAGGCGTTGTCGAAATCGGTCAGCGTTCTGCTTGGCTGATGCTTGGTGTTATGAGGACGACGTCATCAGCAAAGCGAAGATGGCTCAGTTGTAGAACGTTAATTTTCACTCCCATATCGTCCCATTCTGATGCTCGCATGACGTTTTTGAGGAAGGCTGTGAATAATTTTGGCGAAATTTTATTGCCTTCGAACCCCTCTTCTTACGTCAATTGTGATTTTGTTGTAGAATTAAGATATTTCTGTAATGTAATCTTTATATAGCTCACGGAGAATCATTATCTACCAAGTGGGAACGCCCCGATTATCCAGTGCCTCAACAACCACTTCTGTTTCCACTGAATTAAAGGCTTTCTTCAAGTCGATGAAAGTGAAACTGAGCGGTACTACTCCCGTGAAACTTCATTGAGTCTTGTAATCGTGTGAACAGTCTTGTAATCGTGTGAACGTAGTCTATAAAACCAAATCTTTTTCGGGACCCTACTTGTTCGCATGGCTGTCCTTCGCCCAGTGTTCTGTCAATCCTGATGACTCGGGTGAAAGTTTATAGACAACGAACAGCTTGCAGACTGGGCGATAAGTCGTGAAAGTCTACGTTTTTGAACAACAACACGGTCTTGCTGGTTTTGCATTGAATAGGAACCTTGCATTCTGACGGGTAGCGAGTGAAGAGCCGAGCCAGGGTTTTGATAAGAAACTGGCGATAAAATTTACAAGTGTTCTGGTCTAATCCTGTCTGGACTGTGTGTTATTCTATTCTTCACCGACGATGTGGCGTGTCGGATTTCGGAAGGGAGGACCGGTGGACCGACATAAACATCTTCTTTCAATTTATATGGCTGTAAGAGGACATGGCTAACGAAGAGGTCCGAGTAGTAGGAAGGATGATTTTCTGCATTGCCCTTCCACAAGTTGCAAGTGTTCCTTCAGGGCGTCGCAGTGCAGTCATCTTGGTCTTATAGTTGGCGGAGCCTCGCTGGGCTTTGCGAATGCTCTTCCCAACTTCTGCAGCTTCTGCTATAATTACTGCTCGTCTCTCTTTGAGGCCTTCTTTTATCGCTTCTCTGCAGCGTTTCGCAAGTACGGACGTAAGGTTTCGGTTGCCTGTAGCTCGTGCGATTCCACATTGACGTATCAGCTCGAGTGTCGGCGGAGACAAGCGTCTCTTTGTGACCTCAGGACTCTCGCCTTTCATAGCGCCAGCGAGAAGATATTCAACGGGTCAGTCGTTTTCTTCGTCGACGTTGCCGACAGCGGTATCTTCCAAAGAGCCGACTAATGATTTAAATACATTTCAGTTTATGATAGTTCTAGAACCTCGTTGCTTATATTTGGCGGCTTTCTCTTCTTTTCGTGAAAAAGAGAACGTTGCGCGGAGGAGATACCCTCGTAGAACATAGGAAGAGCAGCGACATCGGTTAGGCAAAGCCTTCGATCTACTAAGATGTGGTTTATTTCGTTACGGTGCTCTCCAGGTCTTTGGGAATGTGAGTTACCATGGATGGTTTGAGTATACATGATAAACTCGGATAGCCTCTCACGCTGTTCATTCCATTCTAGTCCGTGGATTGCAATGTGACATTCTTCAGACGTTCTTCTGGGTCCAATATTCGCGTTGAAAGTCCTAACAGTGGCCTTGAAGAATGTATATACTCTTAAAATTTTCGAAATCCATGAAGAACTCTTCAACTTTGTCTTTGTCATAGCTTGATGTTGGTTCGTAGGCAACGAAGATGGTCGAGGCCGACATTGAACCATATCGGTTCAACCGTAATCGCCCAATACGAGTTGCTACTTGTTCAAATGAATCGATGTTCAAGATGGGAGTGCTTAAGGCTTTCAAAACCTTCTTATTCATGCGATCATTTTGAAGGAACATAAGTCGATCACATTATTACTTTATTTTTATTGAAACAACGGTTCCTCCACTGCAAACTTTTTGTACTAATCCTTGTCATTAGAGTACTTGTTTTCTTAGGCGACGTTGGTTGACAGGAGCAAGCAACAATGACGATATCAAGAATTGTAACCCAATCCGCAAATCACGCTGGCGCGGGGTAACGCGGTATTCCGAGAAACGACGTGATAAACAAAGCACTGGTCTAGCTCAATCCCCACCACTTTTTCGGAGTAAAAGTTTTGATGACTTTGTGTTTTGTTGATTTAAGCATAGATATAATATTTTTTATCAATGCTAGTAATTTTGTCAAATTCTTTCTCGATTTTTGTGTTCATCAGCTCTTTTGTAAGAATTCACGTATTGCACCGTTGAGTTGCACAAAACGGTAATGGCAACGGCTAACTCTGTTCCAAAATCCCAGCAACTATCCACAGCAGTAAATAGTTCAAGAGACACTGAAGAGATTTAGGACCGTCCTCGAAAAAGTCAAGAACCACCTCGTCTACTTCGGTAATCATTTAGAAGATCTGTTGTCATATTCAACGAAATCCAGAGCGTTCGATGCGCAAGATGGCTTGGGAAGCTCTGGATCAGCAAGTGGAGCGTTCAAAACACTGTCAAACATGAGCCAAAGCTGAGCAGCTAAAAGACTACTCGAGTTCACTTCCTGGATGAGAGGATAGAACAAGCAAGGCTTTCTAAGGTGCACCGAATGATTTATTTAATCGGTGGTGCTCATTTGTCGAGGATGCTTTTCACGAATGAGAAGATATTCACGAAAGAATCACTCCACAATCGCCAGAATTGACGTCAGCTCCTCGAAAAGAGTCAGCAGAAGTCTGTAGTAGCAAAAACCATGGACCGCAGTCATTTCCCGGCTTCTGTGATGGTCTGCGTCAAGGTGAGCTTCATCGTAAAGACGCTGTTGGTCTTCATGAGCAGAAACGTCAAATCAACTTTGCCACCTATCAGCAGTAAGTTTTACATACTCACAAGTGGCGTTCGATGGATTTACGCTTCAACGAGGCTGGGCTCCTGTGCATTCTGCCCTCTCAACGATTGCCATCTGTCAAGAGCTGTTTTCAACCCGTTTGGGGCAGGGACATTTAGCCGTCAAAGGCGCTGGATCTCAAACCAGTGGTTACTCCGTGGCTTGCACTAAAGGAAAGATCTCGGCTACCATCTGCACTATGATATACGCGCATAAGACGGTTTTGATACACGTCTTAGTCGAAATTACAGCGAAAACGTGTGCGAGGATTGTTCAAATTATTTGGAAAAGGCTTCACAAATGTGTAAAGGCTAAATCAGGCAGCTTTGAAAATTGTTATGAACTTATTTTTTGTTCTTATTAGTGTTGGTCTAGCAAATGTGAATATTACATCGTTCAAATGAATTCATTTATCTATGCAGTGTTTTTTTCCTGCTGAAACATCTTGAAAAAATTATGGGAGCTTCTTAAGCAACCTGTATATTAGTGATATCACACCAATACTAAAAGATCAGTTAAAAAGAATTTTTGTCGAAACCATCAACACTTTGTACAAAATGATACCACATACTGCTTACAATGCCAGCTCATAAAAATTTCAACAAAATCTGGACTATTGGTGTACTTCGAAAACTGTATTTCTCTACAGAATAATTGAGTTGGTCTTTCTATCCTTCGTTCTATGAGTAATGACTTTTCATGCCATTGCTTATTTTGTATTACGAACGTTAATTATCGTGGCAGCTCTTGCTATTGCTTTTACATGCTTTACGTATTTATTCGTTGAACACCTTCTTAGCAGTTTACTGTACCTCATCAAGCTTCCACCTCTCTAAGTAACATCACTGTCGCCACATGCAGGTGGTTTTGGAAGTCCATCAGAGTCCTCGTGGTCTAAAATTGTTTACTTTAATTATCCTCCTGCGCTTATGATATTTACGCTATTTGTTTTTCGCTAAGTTCATTTCAGAGAAACGTTATATCGCATTATTTATGACTGATGTAAATAAGAGTCGTATACATGCGGTGCGGAACAATTATGCAAGACAGAACATCATATTTTTAAGGAAGAAGTAAATAGTGAAGATTTCCAATTTGCTCATTATTCCAGCATACCAAGCTTAAGGCACATTTTATGTTCTAAAGTTCTCGCAAGACAAGCAAAGGCTGACATTTGAGCGGTTTGTTGGAGTGGCCGTTGTATCAAGGTCACAAAACATGGTGATTCAAAATTTGCTACAAGATGTTTTGACCGAAGTATAATCTAGACAATTCATTCTCTTGGAAAACCTATTTTCTATGGTGCAGTTGTATACTGTATGAAATTAAGGTCATTGTGAAGTTGTTGGTATTTACTATACCTCTGATTTTAGAACTGTAATGTGCACCTTGCTATGAGCGATTGTGATAATTTGTTAGAGAATGAGTTATCACAAGCAAACATTGTTCTATACAAGAAGGATCAAACTTCAAACACTACTGTACAGCCGGTGATCGTAGATTTTGTGATAAGAAGTGAGCCTGAATAAACTTCCGCGTAAATTATTTTAATAAAAACTAAAATCTGGAATATAATTGCAAAATCTCTTCAAAGCTGTCTCGCTAACGGCAAATGTATTTGTTCCCGCACTTCGACACGTACACAGGTTTGATGAATATCTGAAAAATCTATATTAACTGCGTTGGAAAAACCAAATTCGTCTAGGTGAATGTGTATCTCAGCTACTCACCAGGAAACGATGGTCCTCAGCCGACATCCAACCGCGCTCTAGAACAAGCTACTTTAGCCAGATCTAGGCGTTTAATTGAATGGTATAGAAAACTTTTAGGTTATGAAAATGCTGCATATCGCAAAAAAGCTAAGCAAGTGTCTATTAGATGCAGCCAATGTATGAGGCACAATTGTCTAGATGTTCCAAATATGCTGATTAGTATTATGATTGTAAATAGATGATTCTCATGAAAATTTATACCTCCACTATATAACTGGTTTGAGTTAGAGATTGTATATTGAAGGTATTAAAATCCTGATATATATTGTTGCAGATAGTTTTTGAAAATGATTCATCAAAAACGTGCTTAGTGCTGATTGTTTAAGAAAGTCCCAATTGCTGATTTTCAGAAATTACTGATCGATAATTATTTCAGGAAGTACTAACTGCTGCGTCAGGCTGTCAAGGATCAATTAGTCGAGCACGTAATGTATTCTAACGGCAGCCGATTGAACGAAAGCCGTCATCGATCGGATTTCTTGGAATGTCAAATCAGACGCTCAACAAAAAGACCACTTGAATGGTAGAAATTTTTATGAAAAACCTGATGGATACTCATTGGATTTCTACACCTCAGATTATTCACTAGGTCATTCTTTCACACGAAAGACAAAATTTGAAAGCTTACTGACGCTAGCTTCAGCAACTCGGCATGAGCGAGGCTCGAGTGGTATGACGGCGATTTCCAGAAAATAGCATTGTGAAACAATTATGCTCATATTTCCGGCAAAATAGTTTTGCTAAAAGCAGTGATCAAAATTTGCTGACATGGTACGGTATCGTATCGAATGTGCAGGGGAAATACTATAGCGAATTGCTCGTTGTTCAGCTATGCAATCAAAGCGACACAGAACTGCTCATTCAGCTTCAAACATCAGTCGTAGCAAATTCTCACCATTGGGCCTAGACTGCACATTAACGATTGATACGATCTAACATTCTTGTAATCTCAAAGACGTCTAGCACCAGAGCTGCCATACCATACCTCTGAAAGGCTTGAGAATATGCTATCAAATTATTCCAACAGAGTTCCTCACCTATACTGCTTTCTAAGCAGCGGTCTACGCCATATATGTGCATCTAAGAGTGTTAGTGGTGTATAAAACATTGAATATTATGCAAGAGTTGGATCTGCGCTGTATGCTTACCTAAAAGAACCCCATGAAGATTGGTCACTGACAACTACGACATATCTTAGTAAGAGTGATTGACGTGGGTTCAACTTTCGCCTGAGGCCAGTTTTCGTTTACCACTCAATCTTTGTAGACGAATGTCAAGTAATACAAATCCACTTGTTGAAATAAGTTAACGTAAAAACGTGACCCCCCTCCCCCCCTCCAAAGTTTTTGCCAGTCTCTCCAGCAATCTTATGAAATAATCCCATAGAGGTCACTTGTCGCAAGAGTATCAAAATAACTTACACCTTGTTAACTGTCGTTTTTCTGAAGACGGCTATTTTCAGTGAAACGATTAACCTGAAATGATTAACCGAATTTATCAGTGGAATGTTATACCTTTAACACTTTATTCGAACAAGTGTCAGGAAACAAATCTTTCGCAATAATTTTGGATTATTGTTGAATGCATTATGTGTGCCATTCGAAACGTTTCTTTAATTTTACTATAGACGCGGCAGCAAGTACTGCGATTGCTGGTGTAAAGACGCGATTGTTTGAAAATCTTTGAACAAATAGATTTCTTGATTATAATTTTAAAACTTTTCATGAGACATCAGCCAGCTCTTCTTGAAATCACAAATTTATCCTATGCAAAAGTTATCATTTTAATTTTTTACCAACTTCCATAGCGAAATTGCAGGACATCTTTACAAGAACGCAGATCGTTTCTAACAACTTCGTGGCACCCAAGATCTGAAAGCGTAACTATACATTGAATCGACTGTTTCTGGAACCTCGTAAAAAACATTCAAAATAATCATTATTTTGAAAAAAATAATTATTTTGAATGTTTTTTGCGAGGTTTTAGAAACAGTCGAATCAATGGATTAGTTTGGTCTACCAGCCGAAACCATCGACTGATGGTGATGGACCAGTGACATTGTACACAATGCCATCACCACATACCACATACGCCTCCCTCCTTGCTACAATGCAGGGCTTAATGTGGAGCGGGGGTCACTGACGAGGAGGACGAACCTCCGAAACACCGTAACTATACAGTTCTTAAAATGATCCCTTTTTATGTCATTTAGTTAACTTGGGCTTGCAAATATGGCGCTTGATGGGAGGATGAGTAGATTGCTAGCTAAAGCTTTGAAATGGCGCCGCTGTGAAGTCATCTACAGCTATTCATTTCTAACCTTTCATTGCCATCCTTTTCTGACTCTTCTCCAACTAGTTTTAGTATAACCAGTACTGATGCAAAATATTCTCGGACTACACAGGTAGAGAAGTTCTTTCTCTAAAATTTATTTCGAAGTTTGTCAACCATTTTCAGAAGAAATGTGAGCATCTAATCAGCAAATTGTATACTTCCATATAATTTATTGCGCTACACTGATTAATCAACGCTTATGTGGTTGCTAGTTGATTGACGGTGTAATGCCACAATGAATACCTGGCAGATAAAATTTTGTGTCGATTGCATCACAATTCACTTTCAATTCCCGCCAATGGTGGCAGTTCCTCGAAAAAGTGCGATCCAAGCGGACCCGATGCCAACATTCAAACCGTTCTGTTCACCACACCTTGCCACATCAAATTCGACCAACTCGCCATAATGATGTTCTTGGTCTGAACAAAATTGTTTCTCTATAGAACAACGTTGTACATAAAAGAAAGTCGTTCAATCCCTGAGAGTTCCTGAAATGGACAATTGTGTACCGTTGATAGCCGTCAAAACCTTCTCACGACTCAAGCCTTCGTCACCCCTCTGCCTTGCGGGGCAAATTCCCGTCACCGCATTGCTGATGTTAATACAGCTGATAGCCATCGCATCCTCTACAAAGAACTAGAAGGTCTAAAAGTAAGCTTTGTAATATGATAGATAAGTGCTACAATGTTGCGGACTAAATTTCTTACCTTTCTCAAAGCCATACATACTACATCATTTTTAGGATTGAAGGATAAAGCTCTCGGCGGTGTTCAATCCCTGAGGGATGCACCATGCATTCGTCTTCAATTTTTTTTACTTTATCTGAGACAACTGGATCCATATCTGGCCTTCAAAATGACTCACGGTGGCCTACCGTACAATCCAATCAGTGCTGCCTATCATCCCAACCAAGTATGGTACGAATTAAACGATCCCGGAGGATGAAAGGCTTGGTGAGCCATGCAAGATCAAACCGTCGACATTGTATGCGACGCAGAGCGCCTCTAACCACTACGCAGCATGCGCTCCTCGTTTTCAAGTCAAAGTACATAAAAGGAAGCTCTGATAACATTTTGGGCTTTTCTTGAGGTCTTCTATGGCACGTTTACAATGTAAGACATGTGTTTCGGCATTACAGCCTTGTCAGTTGCACGGCGTCTTTCGCTTCAGTCAATTTTCTACAAGCACATGTCCCCTATATAGAGAAACCGATGCCGAAATATTCACATGTGTCGTTAGGTGGAAAAATTACCCAACAGGTAATGTTATACAACACCAGACTGCCTGTGACTGGTAAAACATGATTGCCATAACTTTTGTTTCGAGAGATTATTGAGAACTCGCTTACAACAATGTAATTATGATATATTTTGAACCTTTCTGAAACGATCCTGCTGTAATTGCATAAAATGAGATATCCATGAAACTTCCTGTGTGGGAACAATGGCAATATTTCCTCCTAGCAGATACATAGTAAAAATGATCTTCCAAACCGTTTACTGAACATCGTTATGTTATCATATACATATATTCATATTTTGGTCATCTCATCTTTTATTAACTACATTAACAACGACTCATCTTTATACAAAACCACAAATGAATTTCAAATGATAAAAAGAAAATGAATGAATGAACATGAAACTTCTTATGCTCCTTAGAACAAGTGGCGACTCATGACACTAAGAGCACTAATTCTTGTACCCTACGTATTTCTCTTCAGTTGGTTTCTCTCAAGAAATTTTCTGTGCCTCCTCCAGTTCCCATTTCCGCGATTCATCACAACAAAAGCATGCAGGTGTTCACGAAGTTCATCAACACATGAGAGACATGGGCCGCTCCGTCTTTTCGATGTCGGAGTAGCTGCATAAAAAATATACATATTTCTTTTGTATATAAGTCTGCCACAATATATGTGGTATATTGTGGTGGAAGTTGTTACACATTCTAAACAAGATATCCTATATGTAAAGAGCTCTTAGCAGACCACTGTAATGCCGATAATCGGAAGTGTTACACGGAAGTTTGCCTAATGAATTTTCGAGTAAAAGTTATCAACAGCAATTGCATCTGGAACCTGGGTAGATTGAACACATCAGTTGGGAAGGCCAAACACAGTGTTTGTGAGGATAAAACAATGAATCTCATTCCATCCCATGGATCGTTAGTGCTTTGCAACATCCTTACCACCCTTCTTACATCGATACATTGTTTATTATACGGCACTATGTAGAACGTTTTTGCAATCAACTTCCACAAAGATGGCAGTCATGATGTAAGTTCTTTTGTCGCTCTACTCCAGTTTGGCACTTTGTTCACATTATCTCGGGAATTCAACTTTTAATGATGTCGAATCTGAAGTGGAAGAACTGCGACCAGGCGTGGAAAGCTTACATAGAGATAGCGGCGAGGAGGATCTATTTGAAGATAGTGACGATAGCGGGGAGGAGGACTTGGTCTTCGCAAATATTACTAGTGAAGACAGCGACTCAGACGGTCAAGAGGAGAATACACCGTCTAATGCAAAGAACAGCCACTGGCTGGTCATAGAACGTAGTCTCGCCCACGAGGGAACTTTTTGATCGGCTCATGGTGGTGTTCAGAGTTTGGCATTGCTTGTGCGCGAGACTCCAGTGGAATTTTGTGAACTATTTATGAAGACGTTTGGGAGTTGATTGTTGAGCAGACCAATATATATGGTCATCAAAAAAGGACGGATGGAAAGACACAACGCTTGAAGAAATGAAGATATTCTTTGACTTGTGCCTTAAAATGACCATTATGATTGCCAAGGCTCTACGATTACTGGAGCAATGCCCCGCATCTTTTCGGAAGTCTCCATAGCTTCGCATCTTATGTCCAAGGGATTCCTATTTCGAAATCATGACCCACCTTGTATGTAAGCAGCAATATGGGTCACAATGTGAATGATAAGTTACACAAAATAAGACCAATGCTAGTACTTGTCAATAAGAATTCTAAGGACCCATTCAAACCATGAGGAGACCTGCATATCGATGAATTTTGTGCATATTTGAATAATTTTTCAGACTCATTGTGCTGTTTCACTTTCGTTTCTTTGACCTCGGCATCAAACCTCTGCAGAAGAAGCCGACACTGGTGAGCGCCTATAGACGCGCCTATCGTCTTGATGAAGTTTATGCACATTCATTCTCAGACTCTTATTTTGTTCCTTGTACATCATCCGATTGCATTTATTGCAGCTATTCGCCATGTTCTACCAGAGGTAGACCCAACAAACAACCAAAAAGTCTTCGTGGATGAGTGCAACAGTGCGTAGACCTAGAAAATAGGGAACGTACTAATTTTATTATAATGTTTCAAGAAATTTGGCGACTACCGTTAGATACTTATTTGCTATCACGCGGAGAGTTGCAATAAAAAATTCTGAGGTTCTCATTGTTGATAATACATTCAGTTCGGCTTGATTAGCATTACTAGGGTGTGCTGATTATTACGAGGATCATTTGTTATCATTGCCTTCTTATCATCAGTATAAGATGATCAATAGGTTCTGAAAACAGTTTTTGAGTAGCTCTGACGCTGTAAGAAATTTCCACATTGACTTTGGTTTCTACGGAACTCTAGAATCTGAAGAGATGAAGAGCTTTAACGCTTATTTTCCCTTTCAATATTTATAGTGTCAATGAGTTCACCATCGTCATAGCCCTAATAACGTATGCTACTATACGGCCTTCCATTTTTTCTCTTAGTATCTCACATCGATCCGTTGCATGGAAAAAGGATATTAATCAAAAGTTATAACACTGCACATAAAATATCTAACTAGTTCAACTTAGTCCTACAATTGCTTAACTCGTCCATTGCCACTAGCATCGGGTGATGTTCAATGCGAGTGGCAAGTGTGTGGTGTGTGTGTGTGTGGTGTGTGTGTGTGTGTGCACGTATGTATGTATCTGGTAGATAGCCGTTATGGCCTTATTTACCTCAGCTTTACATCCAAGTTCGCTGTGTTTCTTGAAAAAGCATTTGGTGTTGGATGATTACCAGGTTAAATGAAAAAATGGACCGACTGTGTTACTGGTTAGTTTTAGTGAACCTCACGCTCCGTGAGTACTCATTGAGCTCAGGGTTAATAATAAACTCATCAAATGAAATCGAAAAAAAATCAGTATTCTCTCAAGATTGAATGGGGATGGATTTGCAAAATCCAATTAGGAGTCAATCACCGCAAGTGTTGAAATCCTCATAGTTAACTATGATGACCTGTAGTGTATATAAAAGCTACGTCAGACTTTTGCTCATAACTTAACCCTTTCGGGACCTCTTGTGCCACTTATGGTATGTGCGAGTTTTTGTGGTTTCTCGTCAACTATAGACTTCTTGTTAGGCTTCGAATAACCGTTCGATAGCTGAAAAAAATTGCGGTTTCTGACGATATTCTTGGCTTTTGGAAATGATTTCTCAGTTAGCTGTAGCAACAAAGAGAATATTGCGTTTTTTTTTTCTTTGGAATGTACAGTGTGATTTGCACTCGTGTTCACATGGTTTTTTCACAGAGCAAAGGCTTTTCACCGAAGTTTCAGTAATCATTCGATAGCTTGAGAAACGGTTATTCTAAATATATACTTAGTTTTTGAATTGAATAGCAAATATAGTTTTTTAAGGCGCTACAAGAACGATGAACAAAAACTGCTTTTCGTTTCCGGAGTGCTTTGCATGCTTCGTTATCGTTTATACCTGGCCTTACAGAAGAGTTTTGATAATCGTTCGATATTTGGAAAAATGTAGTTTTTTAGAACTCGCTTGGCTTTTTTAAGACGATTTTTAGTGCTCCGAAGCAAGGGAATTGAGATGACATTTCACACTCCTCCTAAATTTCGCAGTGGGTGTTTTGGTGACTGTATAGTGAAATTGGTTTGTTTTTCTGACGAATTTGTGAAAAGAGAATTTGTGATCGGAAAGAATGATATGCTACTAAAAGCCCTCTATAAAAGTCTTTTTTACTCAAAAGAAAGTTCACGTGTTTCAACACGTTGACAACGACGTTGAAATCCTACGCGGCCACGTGGCACCGTTGCGCGACGAGTGCGGCAGCCACAATGACGTTGTGGTAGTTTTCTAATAAAGTGTGGATTTTAATCGTCACTGAGGCGAATTTCGTCTCCAGTAAATGGCAAAATATGTTAGAACAGACATCGGTAAAGCAATCTGTAGAAGGAGCAATGGGAATGCTTTCTCTCAAAACCTCGAATCTTGAGGAAAAAGGCAAATACTAATTATAACGAACTCTGCTTGCAAAACGTTTTCTTTTTTCGATGATGAAAGTGAAATAAAGGCTTTTTAACAAAGAAAACTCAGTGGGAGAATAGGCATTTTTTTCTCTGGGATATCTCTGAGAATCTGGGAGGATAATAGCAATGACGTGATACATCGGTAAGATTGCGAATCACTGTAGTGGCCAGACATTCATTCATCACCTCTAACGTGCCTGATGATCAAATTTTTGACCCTTAGACGTCTTAATAATAAATAAGACCACATCAGTACGGAAAGATTAGAAATTCTCAAGATGTTCAGTCGATGAAGTAGAACTTTGTGATTCCGGATTTTACCCCCATTTTCAGGGATACTAGCATGTACCTCTGCGGTTCACTCCCAGACCTAGAAGAACATCGAAAAACATCAGGACATTTGGCTTGTAGTTGCTCATTTCGAAAGAACACACGGAACATCGTTTGTTTATTTTGTATTTTTTGCTTAATATATTGGTTAAATTAGGGTGTATTTGTCATAGTCGTCAGAGCTGCTCTGTGTCGCACACAAGGTCGATGGTTCCATCTCGCGCTTATAGCACATCAAGCCATCAATCCCTCCGAGGTCGTCAAATTGGTACCAAACTGGTCGCGGACTTGTCTGTGACGATGTGCAACACTGACTGCATACAGCAGGAGGCCAGCTCGAGTCATTGTAAATGCACGATATACATTCATTGACCTCAGACGAAGTTAAAATTTGAAGGCGAATGCATGGCGCATCTCTCAGGGGTTGACCAATGCCGAAAGCTTTATACCTTATTGGCTAAGTTCCGGAACATAAACCGTTTCACGTTTAGCGAAGAATATGAGGCACTTCATGCCGATGCAACCACTTCTTGTCCATAAGTTAAAGTTTTGTGGCTAATGTACGTAAAATTGAGATGGTTACATGATGATGTTTCAGGAGCTAGAAGAATTTTCGCTAAGATGTGTTTCAGTATATTTCGTTTCATGAACTATTTAGGACGATTTCTTTGCTGAAAATTATGCAGTAAGTGTACGAGGGACCATTTTACATGTCCCAAACTAATGTTTTCAAAAAAAAAAAACAAACTGTTAGAATCAAGATTCTATCAATTGTTCTCGGCGGAGTTGTCACTCGTCTATTACTTTTCCAGGCATTTCAATATAAATCCAACTCTGAGGGCATTTGGATTGCTGCAGTTAAGTTGGAGTCAGCGAACAAGAAATTTGCACGTGCTCGTCGTTTTCTTGAAAAAGCTCGACGCAACGCTTCTTCGGCACGGATATGGATTAAGAGTGCTTGGCTTGAGTGGTGTCTGGGTGACCTGGAAAGGGCAAAAGAGCTGAAGGACTCTAGAAGTCAGTTTCAGTCAGTCTTTCTGAGAGATTTGAGGAGAAATTAAGTTGCATGTGATGATTCATGGTTGAGTAGAGGAGGTCTATAAAACTGAATTATAGGTATCCAATTCGCAAAGCTCTACTTGATATTGGAACAAATCACTTTTTGAGAGAATAACTATGACGAAGTTAGGCAAATATTTACCGAAGGGGATGAGTTAAGCAGATTTAAGGTGTATTTATGAGCATTTCAAGATTTTTATTGTTTATCTAGGCTCAAAAAGTGCCCTAGTACTCTCCCTATATGGCTAATACTGAGTCGTCTGGAAGAGTCAAAAAACAAATAATCAAGGAGATCTGATTTGAAAAAGTTGGTCAATTTTCATCTCTTTTTGTAGGGCAATTTGTGCAATGTGAATTTCTCAGCTTCAAATAGCTACGCTGTCGCATTCGCTCTGTACTTAGAAATTCACCATCCTAGTGAAGCAGAGTGATTATAAGGTCAGAGTTTTGATTAATAGTTAAAAAATTTGAAGAGTCTGACTCCTAATTCTTGCTTATGTGATTCCCAAGTGGTAGGCAGCTTTGTTAGTCCGGAACTGAGAAATGAACCTTCGATCTGTTTTTATACTAATCCATCTTAACAGTGCATTTTTTTCACCACGCGCATCACAGTGCTTCTAGCATCAAATTCGTTTTTTCGCCTTCTTTCTTGAACGTCGTAGAATACTGGTTGAGCACATCTTGCAATCTCTAGAATAGCCTAGCTATGGCATTCCATGGGGTGTTCGTTGTTGGCTGTTAGAGAGGAGAGTTAGAGCAGGTTTAGCTCGCACATGTCGCGACCAACATCACATCCACATGGGCACGGCGCCCTCTGGCTTATACTCTACAGCTAAGAAATGTGCACATGTGATTCAAATATGAAGGCAACGTTATGTATGGGTCTCAATATGTTTCATACTCAGGACTTAGAAATTTACTATAGTAGTTAGTGAAATAGAGTGATTAATAGACAGGAGATTTATTTACAGTTAGAAACTTAATAAGTCTAACTCCTAATTATTGCTTATATGATCGGTTCCCAAGTGGTAGATAGCTTTGTCAGTCCAGAAGTAAAAATTGGACCTGAAAGCTACTTTTGCGCAAAGGTAACTTGTTGCGTCATTATGATCTACACATTTCGACAGTGCAATCAAATGGTGTTGACTGATACCTTTGGCACTTTATTGGTCACTCTTCAAAAGCTTTTTTTTCACTGAGCGGATTCCAGCACTTCTATTGAATGCTTCCGGTTCAAATCTTTCTTTTTCGTTCTTCTTTGAACTCCGTAGCATTCTGGTCGAACACGTCCCATTGCTAGAGGATAGCCTGGTTGTAGCGTTTATTGTTGACTGCCGCAGAGTGTTACGGGGTCTAGCTAGCGCGAGGCCGCGACGGGCATCATAACTACTCGGTTCGCCGTGCCTCCTGGTCTATACCTTATATTCAATAGATGTGCACCTGTGCCTCAAACGGTGAAGGCATACCGTCATGAATGGGTCTTGGTTCATACTAGGAATGACGAAAGACTAATTGTGGATTTATGCCGCAATTTTGGAAGATATGTGGTCTTGAATTTGTTAAACACGAAGGGTTTACTCATTGAGGCTCGTATTGATAATCCACGAAATAAAGAACTATGGTTCAACTCAGTTCGGCTGGACACGGGCTCTGATTTATTGTACTAGTTTTGGAACGCCTGGCGCGTATCCTGCAGGAATGTGAGGGTTCAGGCAAGTACATTCTCCTTTTGCTCGAATTGAGAGTCGCCATGTAATGAGTTGAAATCTGCATCAAAGGGGTGGAGGGTCCTTCCTCAAAATGTACTCATTCAACCAAATCCTCCTTAAAGTCGGTAAGATTTTCGGTTGAGAGATAATATAGCAAGATACTCAAGTTTTCTAGTATTTCTACTGTTTTTTTCACAGTGTTATGATGTTTCATATATGCCCAAGCTAGTTGAGTGATGAGCAAAAGACGATTTCAGACAAGAGTCGAACACGCAATTCATCCACAAGCGGGACGCGTGCTACCACCACACCACCGAGGCACATTAGCGTCGTTACTCATTCTTCAACATCTCTATGTTAGCTGTCAGCCACCATCCCTTGACAGGCATTGGTTGGATATGCGATATCGCTTTATAAAGCCAATTGAGCTGGCAACCACTGTTAGATAAAATACTCGCTAACAGGAGAATGAGTGAAGACGCAAATGTGCCTTGGTGATGTATTGGTAGTACGCGTTCCGATATCGATGAAACGAGGGTTCAACTCCTACTTGAGATCGTATTTTTGCTTATCACTAAATTCGCTCAACAACAAGATAGTTCGGGACGACATGAGCTGAAGTAATTTGGATGGAGGAACGACATTGTTTGACGTACGAAGTCGGATGACGCTTTGAAGCGATGCGAGCATAAATTTTATGCATTAGCAACAGCTGCACAATTATTCTAGACCTAACGAAAGGCACTCTCTTTGTGCTGAAGTTTCTATTAATAATAAATCCTCTATGAGTGAATACATTTAGGTGAAGAAAGCTCGAGAATAGTTCCAACGAGCTATTTATGTTGATTCTGATAACGGAGACGCATGCACACATTGTTATAAGTTTGAACTGCTACTGGGCACAGAGGTCCCTTACATAATGTTTATAGAGCAGAGAATTTATCGAGCATAATTTCTGAACATAGTGAGTTCACATTTTAGGATGATAAAGAGAAAATATTGAAAAAATGCGAGGAATCAGAGCTCGTCATGGCGAATTGCGAGTATCTGTGTAAAAAGCTCCGAAACATAGGCTGAAACAAACTGCAGAAATTTTGAAAACCGTTCTCAGTAATATTCTGATTCCATTATAGTTAGTGTTGTTTCAAGTCGCACCAGTATATTTATTGATTTCTTAGGTCCCGATTTTTTGCTAATAGAAACTCTAACACATTGTATGGGATATCATTTATGGACTTTGTGATCTACCACTCTAATATTGTTTGCCCAAAATGTGATCGAGTAGGATTGTTTCCCATAAGCAGAAGTCCGCGTTTCCACATTGCAGTTGTTATAAGAGCCAAATGTGAGTAAACCATATTGTAGCCGTGCACAAGCTCGGCATTACTTATCAGCATTCGCATAGTATAGTTAAAAGGATCATGACCAGTAAATGAAGCGAATCGTTGCACGTTATTTCCGCATTAGTTACTTTTTTGATGCCCAGAACTTCCCTAATCATTTGATCCGCACAACACACTTTGAGACCGTGCAAAATTCCTTTCTGTAGTTTCATAACACGTATTTTGTCTGGATAGACCGTACTCGTATCTATGTGGTGTTTAACATCTTCACTTCTCCCGTTGTCCAGCAATTATATGTAGAGATCGTCGAGTTCGCGTCCCTGGTTTGTTACTCTGAGGAATGCTGCCTTAGTTGTCGTGGAATGGAAGACATTCGTAGGGAATCCGTATTCTTGATTCCCATGTAGGGCTCTAAACTGGCGATCATTAGTCCTTAACAAGCAGTAGGTACTTATAAGATTTTGGAGACATCTATATTTCTCCTCTTCGTATTGCTATAGACTCAATATCGATAAAGGCTGTCCTGTACTCCCCACAGCTGGTGTGGAAAACCATTTATATTATGAGTACAGCAAAAGAAGTTCAGCGCAGTATAAGGTATTTGTCGCGAAGATCTTATTTCTGGGTGCTCTTTGGTCCTGCTTGACCAGCGTACAGAACCTATCTTGGAACTAAGAAGATCTCACGCAATACAGCATTAAAAAAACTTTTACTTTCCCGTGGTCTTGCATCGGATCTTCGATTTCATGTGAGCCATAATATGTCATGGGTTTGTTGAGAACGGATTCGTTACATGCAGGATGTCCAAATTACTCGATGACAGCTCCTGAACGTCTCCTATCTGAATTAAATATTCATGCGAAGAATGTCGCGGATATATTCAAAAGTATGGACCGATACAGACATTGAGTTAATTTCATCTTTCGTTAAGAACGAAGTGATCGATCATCGTTTAAGTAAGGGGTAGATACTCGAGAAACTAACTAACGAAAAGGCAATGTGCAACTGACGAAGCTGGTAGGCCGAGACTTGAGTATTGCACTGTATTAGTAAGCACAGCGGACCTATGCATGACTTGAAAAATGTTTATCAAGCATATTGAATTTAAGCGGGGTCCAAAGAAACATTCGAAACGAATGGTATTGATAATTCACTATCATTAACCAAGAGCAACCGAGTGTACAACAATGCCCGTTAGGTGCTTTCTATCACTTAACGACGCGTGTAAATATTACGTCTGCGATATCTGTACGTAAAGGGGTTCTCCTTCAAGAGGGATTGCCTCAGGCGAGCACTGTCCAATTGACGAGGCTGCAAAGCGTTAACACGTGTGTTGCAATAAATAAGTACCCATAACAGACCACATGAATGGCTCATAAATGCCAAAAGACTGTGATATGTTGGAGAATCTTCTAGTTGCTTGGACAAGCACCTGAACACTGCCGTCATACCATCGCTCGCTATCTAAATGAAATAGGTTAGCACAGAAAGATGTCGCGATGGACACAATATATTGACCGACTACCTCACAATGCAAAGTCGTCAGGCCACATTCTGAAGAGCTGGGCTGGGCTACGGACCACAACCACAGTAAAAGCCCTGATATTGCTTCATCGGATTAGCATCTTTTCCAAGCTTTAAAGCGGCTTCTACGGGGCAAAAATTCAAGAACCACTACATACTCAAAAGTGATCTCATAAATATCTTTGCACTTTATCCCCATTCTTTCGGAAGGAAGGCATTTGATTTCCCTCCCAGCAGAAGGTTGCATAACATTGATCAATAGTGATTAAGGTGTTGGCTGATTGATTTCTTTGAATAAGTAGCAACTGAACCAACAAAAGTGTCAAAATGCGAAAGAAATCATGGGGCAACCCATTATGTCCTGAAGAGCCTGCTTTGATCTGACCTCAGCATAAGTAGTTAGTCCATTTCTTGCATTATTAGGCTGACTAGAGGTTAGTAACATGTATTATTCGCCTAAAATCTCAGCATCTCTGTCTTTAGTGTCGTATTATTCGATGCGATGGTCCACAGGTAAGTTTTTATTCGTGCTATAAGGTGTTCGTTAAACTATCAAGTGGAATCCAGAAAAATGCAAGCAAATTCAGAATTCAGTTCATTGTATATACCGGAGAAAAGGCAAAGAACGACCGGCTAGTGTTTTTCAACGGTATAATGATCTAATTTAGAATAATGGAGTTGTCCAGCAATTTTTTATGAATCTGAAGTAAGTAATTCATGTAACACCCTCTCATGGTCAACGAACTCCACATCATTTGTGCTCGGTAAGAAATCGACTAGTATTGAAAACTGTAAGAAAACGAATTCTGTGCTGAAATGAGGGACGTAAAATTGATCGTAAAGTCATTATCGCCCTCTCCGGCAACTTCATAGTTCGTCCCTTGAACGTCACTTTTCCCGAGAGTGTTGAAATAGCTTACCCTTCTTAACTAGCCCTTGAATTCACTTAGAACAAGCACTCAGATTTTATCAGTGGTTTTTGTTTCCGCAGCTTTTTAACACTTCATCAGAATGAATGTAACGAAACCTGATGAATTTCTCAAAGGAGTATTCAGAATCTCTAAAACGACATATTTTTATCTAGCATTTTAGAAAATTTTCATGAGACAAAAGACAGCACTTCAAGCAAATCGCCAATTTACATGATTAAATGCTTTCATCCTTGTTTCTACTCACCAATTTACCTTATGAATATGAGTAACATCTGTAAAAGAGAACACATTCATTGTCATCAATTTTAGAGCACGCAAAATTTGAATGGCTGGACAAGGATCTAGTCCCTTTTTGACAGGCGAATGAGTGAACTTTTAGCTGGAACTTCAGAGCAACCCTGCTGTGAAATCAATTCCAGCTACCTTATAGTCCCTTATAGTAGTATTTATTTCGCAGCAGAATTCCGCCTGTAAAATATATGTGAAGACTTCTCCGTTACCTTCCAAGTAAAGTAGTAAGCATAAATTTATCACATTGTGCATTTCAATATAATTTACTGCTCCACTCTGATTGTCAACACCCGTATGATTGCTAGTTTATTGATAGTGTACTGCCACAATGAACATCGATTAGATGAAAAGGTATGTCTCAATAATATCACACTTCACTTCAAATTTCAGCTGACAGTGACCGTTACCGTGTACAAATGCGAACCAAACGGACCCGATCTTAACAGTCGAAGCGCTCTGTCCACAACATTTTGCCACATCGACCTCGACCAATTAGCCATGATGATGTTCGTAGTCTACATAAAGTTTTTTCTTTATAAAACGAAGTTAAACAAATTTGAAAGCCGTCCAAACCGTGAGAGTTCCTGAGAGGGACAAGTGTTTGCCGTCGATAGCTTTTGCGACAATCTGACACATCATATCCGCCGGCTGCTTTGCAGGGCAAATTCCTGTCACCGTGCTACCAACGATGATACAGCTGTCGACAGCAACGTCTTCTAGAAACTGTAAGTCTTAGAAACAGTTCCTCTTCTGTACAATGGGCAACTGAAAAAATCAGCTCAATGTTGAGCGCTACTTTTCTTTTACTCTTCAATACCTACAAACTTTCACTAATTAACACACTGAAACATATATCATTCTCAAAATAAAATATATGTAACATTAGAAAAATATTCTCGTTTGAAAGATTTTAATGTTGTGGCTCTATGATAGTTTTCTCAAGCTATGAGATATTTTATAACAAGTTTGTAGAAAATATCCCTGTATGCAGAAAAAATCAATTAAAGCTCTGCTTTTTTAATGCTTGTAATAGTTCGAATCGGAAGCTGCTAAATGGTTGTCCACTACTGGAAACTTACGCGTTTCTTCTGGTCTTTTCAAGTTCTTACAGAGCAATGGATCGTAAGTGGTATTAACTTGAAGTTGACCCAGAATGTTGGAGATCACAAAATCAGGTAAGAGTGCTCTCCGACCTTCAATTTCGAGAACATCGATGACCTAAAAAGTAAATCTTCTTCACGATTTCGAAGAATGGATGAGAAATGTTTTCATTTGGCATAGGTGAAGCTTTGCAAGTGAAGTAAGCTCCAGAAGGCTGAAGGTTCGTGGAAAGAATGCGGCTCATTTCGTACGTCTTTTCAGAGTTCACGAAAGAGAATGAAATGACTAACTTGCAAACTTACTGTTTGCATTGCAAAACGTTGTGCAAACGCCTGAACAGCACCCGCGCTAGTTGCAATACCAGGGATTAGGGCAGAGACTGCGTTGTTATCTGTGTAAACCGCGAGAACAGGTAAGTTGCTGGGCCCGCTGGCAGTGAAGGTCCTAGTGCTCGCTGCAACGAAATTTCATAGTTTTGTAGTGAATGGTTGCAGATTAAATCATTATGTACTTCGAAAACCAGCTCTCGTCGTCATTATTATCCAATAACATGTTCTTTTATAATTTGTCTCATACCACGTGGTTGAAAAACAAATTTCATTTGGCCGACATTTCGACGTCTTCGTTTCTTCAGAGCCGATAATTCGAGCCGATCATCCACAATTTTTCGTTTTCGATGTCGTTCAAGTCGAATCTGTTTCGGTGGAGCGCCGCCCGAATGAAAAACCTCATTCGGCAAGGTTAATTGATATAGAATTGTTCTTATAGATAATGTTTGTTAATCGACTGCTTTAAAAATCTCGTTCGAGAACATCGATCTATTCTGCGAACTGTTTCAAGCCTTTTCATGGTTAAACATGTCACTAGCTTATGCACTTTTTGGCAATCTTTCAGAATATATCGATGCTCTCAAGTGATCGCGTTGTCAAGTCGTGGCATATTGTCACTTAAACCACTATCAACCTATAACTGACGCTGTAAGCTTTTATAGCAGTCATCTTTTATAAGACAACACCATCAAGTTCTTCATTAAAGCGATCTTTCATTGAAGAAAATTGGACGTGCACAGCAACGAAGACGAAGACCAGAACGAGGGCGAACGTCAGTGGACAACCGAATCTAGTCATAGGTTCCGAGAAGACGAAAACTCCATAATGTTAGCCGATTGAAGTTTGTTCAAAAACTCCTGCTGTTAATTAACTCATAACAGTCACTGAATTAAAAATCTTCTTAGCTTTATCTTTCTTCTAGTATAGAACTTCTTATATAGAATAAAAACCCTGCCTATAAGTAGCGCAGATTGCGACAACAATTAAGCAATGATGGAGTGCTAGGCATGCTCATTCCAATTAGAGTTCTCAACTATCTACGAATGGGAATGTTTGTAGCTCTATAACAATTCGTAATCATTACTTTGACCTCCAGGAATCACTCCACATCCAAACACGGTTGAGATTGAAACTAGCAACAAAATCATGAATGGACCGCTCGAAGGTCCTGCCTTGTTGGTAAGAATAATCATTTTACTGAAATAGGATAAGTATTATAGACTCAACTAAAACTAATGTCTAAAAAAATCTACATTTTTGTGTCAGATCATCCACGAGATAACAACAGATTCGGCACTCGGCATCTACACGAGGGTGACGTCGAATTGGCTGATCTTTGATTTTTTCTGCTTTTTTTTGTTTTTTTTTTCTGGTTTTTTTTTCAAGTGCTTCGAAGAATCTTTAACTCGCTTAATTCAGAACAAAATCTTTAGAAGCGTATTTCGTAACACACTGTGCTTGCGGTGCTTAAAAACCGGTTATCGAGGTGAGAAAATAAATCTCTGTCAAATTTTGAATAAATGGACTGCGTTGGAGCGACAAGTTAAAGAAAAATTCCAGTGAATGCGCCAATTTTTCAAGTTGCACGGCTTATATTCGTCTCCCGCCTTCGTATTTCTGATGCTGCGACAATCGACAAAGCGCCTGAATCACAACTGCAATTCTGAGAGAAATGTCTTTCAAAGAAGATATCGATTGATAAAATAAAGCACAGTTCTCACTGCCAACTTTTTCGGTAACAAATTTGTACGCAGAAGCTGTGTTAGTTAAATTTTGATATTCTTGTTAGCCTCTCAGATTTAGCACACTTATATATGATAATTTCAACGGAGTGGTCAACTGATAGCGCAAACGTCAGAATTCCATCGTCCGGTATTCCCATATCGGTGTTAAAATCAGTTAAGGTGACCTTTAATAGATACGCATACTCTACGAGAGCTCTTCATTTTATTTCATTTGAGCACTGTTCTATTATCCAATATGTGTCAGCTTAACTTGATGCGATTTCAATATCCATATACTGAACGTTAGTGATTGACTTTTGACAGGTTCGGCGTGTGTATCACAAAAAAAAACGGTAACAGAGCGGTAGTCGCGGTGGTGTAGTCGCTATCAATATGGGTGAGACACGGGTTCAACTCCCGCTTGGGGCAGATTCTTGCCAACCACCCGATTTTCTATGTTGTATGTTTATGACATCATGCCACTCCTAAAGAATAATAATGAAGATCTCGCCTAATTCAGAAATTAGTTCCCATTATTTTTTATCTGATTCGATGAGATCCACTTTTTCGGTTTATTCCTAATTAAAATATCAGTTAAGTCGCATCGTTTTGAATTTCTCGGCTTTGGTACTGAATATAAAACTGATTAAATAAGCTATAATGAATTGATTTTGTTGTCAGATTAGACAGCACGAAACTGCTTAAACAGGGTATCGCTTAATCAGCTTCGTTTGAAATTCATAACACAGCAGATAATTCCACAGCACTGACGATGCTTTCAAATTGCCATTCACGAGACAACAAAACAGAATTATTGCGCTTCGTGCTAAATCGTTCTCGCTAGAACTAATGACAAATTAAAACTGAATCAAAAAAATTTGAAAAAAATTTCAAAAAAATTAAGATAAAAGATCAAGACAAATCTTTTCTTCAGTTGACTACAGATGTATGTTAGTCAAATTCAGACTTCCATCTCAACTTTTCATTTGAGAACCATGAGCAAAACAGTTCCAAAGTAGGATGTCTAAGCCGTCGTTTTTTACGTAGTAACTCTGCGGCCTGACGAATAAGTCTTTTTGCTATCTAGTCGCTGACTTGTTGGGATAGTACTATACTATAATAGGTAATGGTGAGCACCAATTTAGTCGTTAGAGCAGCGGAAACCACAAAATATCGCCGGCCGATGTTTTGGACTGTATCGTTTATCTAACAACCAACGGTGTTTTCATAAAAATGTCACTTTAAGATGAGCTTAGAAACTTAGGAACTATTCATCTAATATCTTCAATTAGTGTGCAAAGACGAACACGTTGGTGAAAAGTGAAGACGAGTATGTGGCTGTATCAAAAAACACTTAGCTGGTATGGCGATATTAAACCAGTCTCCCATATAGACGCGCATAGGGCCCAGACACATAATCGGAATTGAAGTAGAAGTAGGCATAGCACAGGAACAGAAGACCTCAGCGCACAAAGCTCTCGAGACGTTTTTCACAGCAAGGGGTCAAAAATAAGCCGCAGAAACGAGTGCCTCGTCATCATTCGTGACTTCGCGACACATCCTAGGTCGATTTTTGATCTAAACTAAGCACGATACTACCCTATGTAAGACTCGGTGCAGCTGGTTTACATAAATGGTGACCCACACAACAATGAAAAGATGAGCATTCAAAAAAGCTTCTTACTATGGACTAAATGCTTACGTATTTGCAATTTCTTTGCTTTTGTTATGGGTTATGGAAGTGTTTGAGTGACTGGATCGCATGTCAAGGTTTGACTTTTCCAGGTTCAAGGTGATAATGCTGAAATGTCACCCATTGCGCAATTATTGTGCTTTTTTTGCTATTATGTACAGTAAATACTACCTTGGATCTGCCTATTAAGAGAAGATACTGAAATTCAAAAATTTCGTAAGACACGTGAAAACATTGCTTTTACGATGACAGATCTAAAAAGGATACCTTCCTTTGCTGCCTGCAGGTAAGCAAATCCAGATGTTATGACCACAACTGCCCGTTCTTCTAATCGGAAGGATTTCTACTACCTGAAGACTAGGAATCGAGGTACTTTTCCGTTTGGTAGCACAGATTTCTAAGCCTATTCCTTTCACTGGACAAAAGCTTTTTATAACTAGCACTAGTGATCATTCAAACTCTTAAATCTCCAGCTAGCGCGATAAGTGTTCATTTTTCGGAAGGAGCCATTTGTGACGCTTCAGTAGAAAGAAAACAACTGTGGTTTACAGGCGTATATTTCTCGCTGTACCAAGCTGTTTTTTAGATCATCAGTAATATTTCCATAGAGTAAGGTATAACGATTTGCTGTTCTTATTTTTGGGAAGGCCGTTTCTCTGCAGTGTAGCAAGAGAAATTATATTGTTTCACATAATCGAGGATGTGTTCTTTGTGCAATTCACGGGCTGCGGGGTGAGGCAGCAAATATCGTTGCGATCATCGATTGATAGCGCCTATTAGAAGTTCGATTTTTGTTATTTGATTGGGATATGTTTCTCCGCTTTGGAAGAAGCTGCAGATTAAACTTCTGACTCTGATATTGAAAGATTCTCTCTACACGACCATGTGTTTCTATGCTTTCACTGATGTAATAGTTGAATTATGCGGCCAATGTCAAACATAATTTTTATTTGAATTTTACAACGTTATAAAAGGAAAATCAGCCACGTACCGCTTTGGACAAGGATTTAAGCTTTCGAATGGTTAATAACACTCTCTATGAAAAGTTCTTGTCTAGCGGAAAGGACAAGCTTAGAAATTTGTGCTACCAAACGAATATGAATCAGAATCAATTCGTCTATCGCTCTTAAAATACTTCAAAAGCGTAGGACACAGAGTGAATTAAATTGATTGCTCTTTGTAAGGAACAATATTCCGGTCTTTCCACCTCCCACTTGAGTCATGGATTATTTGAGAAATGAGATGCACCACTCAAGAGTTCGCAGTCACGACATGAATGGAATGAGACTCCACTATACGAAATATGCAGTGAAAATTTTTGTTTTGTCTGCACGTCACAGATACTGCGAGAAATTGACGGCAACCCAGGCACATCCGCCATATCAGAGATTTGGATTCATAAAGGTGAGTTAGGAGGCCTCAACTTAGTGTCACATTAGTCGCGTCTTGTAGAATCTAGTTTACCTTCTCATCTCATTGTATTGGCAAATTTATCAAAATGTTTACTGGTGTCTCACAACTAGACGTAATAACCTAACACAGCTCTGGCCCTATGTCCCAGTCTTTTTCTATTTCGAATTTCGGAAATCGTAATGCCGGATTCTTAGTGCCATCTTTTCCTACCCGTTTTGTGAGTTTATTAGTGAAAGTCTGTAGAAGTAATTGTTCCGACTATTGGTCTACCTTTTCATCAGCAGAGGAAATGCTTTAGACGTATCAAACAAACTGAATAAGAACTGCAAGGCTCAATTGAAGCGAGTTTTGCCTCTTAAAAATTTGTTCATAAAAACATTTCGCACCAAAAGTGCATTTCGTTTTTGCCAGACGTTTAATTTGCTTTCACGGTTTATCTATGAAAGTCCACCTGTAATTTTGTCGTTCTTCCAATAGCAAAATTTTATTTTGGGAACGCCGGAATATTATGTCAGCATCAAAAATGAGAGGCGGGTAGTTATGCTACGCCGTCGGGGAATTAGCTCATTTGCTGAAATTTCTTATTTAGAGATTTCTTCCACTCACCATATTGCCATTCAGCGTTTGCCATGAATTTTACCTCATTGAAAAATCGATGTGTGCTTCGAGATAGGAGAGTCTTATACAAATTACTACAAAAGATACTGCTTTGAAAACTGAGTGGTGAGCAAAAACACGACCTCAGGCGGGAATCGAACCCACGTTTCATCCTATCCAGGGACGTGTGCTCTACCACTACACCACTGAGGCACATTTGTCCGACCACTCATTCTTCAACATCTCAATGCTAGCTATCAGCCACCAACCTTTGACAGGTTTGGTCGGGTATGCGATTTCGCTTTGTAAACGCAGTTGAGCTGATAGCTATTCTAATTACTAATATTCGAAATGTCAATTACTTCACTGCATATTTCGCAGTGTTATGATAACACTGGACTGCAAAACACTGCGAAATATGCAGTGAAATAATAGAAATTTCGAATACTGCTTTGAATTAAGCGAGTTAAGCGCCTCTGAAGGAGAGGTCACAGACTTACCACGGCAGCGTCCCACAACTAAGGTACTGAGTACCGAAGTCGTCGTTGTTTCATAAGAGATTTGATTCGAAAGTGAGAAACTTGCCTTAACTCGTACATACAGCGTCTGCTTATATTTTCATGCTCTAAAAATGGGTATCATAACAAACCCGGCGAGGCCGCTAACCGACCTCTTAATGTTTTCGCTGCTGACCACAATCAGGGGAGTGTTTGGATGTGGAGTGATGCCTGCAGGGCAATGTATGAATAAAAAATTTTATGATGCTATAAATTTTTTCAAATTTATAAAGAAGTTCATGAACCCTGACCTGAATGAATATATCTAACAATGCATCACTATTTTAGAGTTGTAGCAATAAGAGCCGTTAATCCCAATGAAGAATCAATGGATAGGCTCAGAAATCATATAACACAGTGATGTAATTATTTATTTTTTACCTCAAACATCCACAAGCGTTCATTGCAGCGAGTTCTAGACCTTTCACTGTCAGTGGTTTCACAACTTTGCCTGTTGAGATGGTTTACACTGAAATGGCAAGCATTTCTTCACAAGTTGCAGGAATTGCCACCAGCAAAGGGATAGCTCAAGCATTTGGTCACATCTTGTGATGCAGACGGTGTGTTTGCATTTGCAACTTATAGATTTTTAAGTGTTTTCTTCATTGCAAATTCAAGAAAGTCGCATAATCTGAGGAGCGTTTTCAAGTAGGCTCTTTGACTTCAAGTGAAAACTTTGTTCTTTAGGTCTTTGATGTTCTCGAAAGACAGGGTCGTAGTGCACTTCTACCTGATTTTGCAATCTCGAGCATTTTGAATCAACTTGAAGTGAGAATTGCCTATGAACCTTTGCAGTGCCAGAGAATTGTTCTTGATATAACAATGGAGCTGAGTAAGTCTTCAATTTTGTGAATATACTTGATAGATTTCAAGCAAAGATTTGACCGCACTCAGAAAAGAGTTGTAATATCTAGTTGCATTTTCTGAAAAAGTACCAGAAATTATCCCGAAATCGACTATCACAGTAGCATTGGATCTCAATCTTTCGAGATCGATAATATCTTCAGAACAAAATTTTCGTATCGTTCAGTGAGAATGGCATGGTAGTCAATGTGTTAGGCGGTAGTTTGATCGATTTCTGAGGAAAAAATTAGTTTTCAAAGCTGTATTTAGCTTGTCAAGTTTTTTGATGTGATCAAGGAAGCTGCTCTTTAGAACCAGAACCGGCGATGATGGGTGACCAGTACTGCATTATTACCGGCAACACGGTGACGGGAATTTGTACTGCATTGATGGTGGGTGGGGGTAGAAAGTGTACGACGACGACTGACGCAACAATAGCGTCTGTTTCTGCTAAACACGCGTCAATTTCAGGAACACTTTGGGTTAGATTTACAGTCTATTTGAAAGCTACATTTTGTAAAGGAAAAAGTCCCGTGTAGACCACAAATATCATCATGGCGACTTGGCCGAGAATGACGTGGCAAAATGTAATGGACCGAGCAGTTCGTATACTGGCATCGAGACCATTTGGATCGCACTTCATCGCTGCAACTGGCACTATTGGAGGAAACTAAAGTTTTCCTATTGATGTTTTGCGCTGACTGTTTTTTATTTAATCGATATTTTGTAATATTATAGCAGCAAATAAACTGGCAGATTATGTGGACGCTGATTGGTCGGATTACTGCAGTCACATCAAAGCGTTGAACGTGACGAATTTGTGTTTCGTAGGTTATTCAAAAATTGCGTCAAACCTACGAATCAAAATTACAAGCAAAACGTCTTCTCTCTTGCATTTCGAAGCCATACATTCAAACTCTCTCTCTTGTATCGAAAGCATAATTACATTGTCGATTTGCCATTGGCGACAAAGAAATTACTCAGAAATATACCGCAAGAATGAGACCAATAAAAGACTTGGAATCATCCAGGTATTCACAGTTTCAATGCCATTCTTTTATCATAAACAAATCTTTATTTCTGTAGGATGTCCTTCTCAGTCGCTAAGGAAATCGATTAGCAGCTATCAAAATGAATGATTCTGAATCTTGCAAACCGATAATTTTTTTCTGGAGCTTCAGAATGCCTCGTGAAAAACCTTAAAATGATAAGTGGGAAAACAGCTGCCGTTCGAGATATTTCGGACGTTCACATCTGCAAGTCTGCAGTCTCGAGGATTGTACTGTGCCTGTAAGCGAATGATGAAAGCTTTCTTCTAAAAAAGAAACATCATACATTTGAAACCATTGCAGCAAAAGAAATAAGAATGTCATATCGAAGAAAAAGTGATGTCAAAACAGTTGTCTCAATTTAACGAGGTTTTACGAATGATTGGCATGAGTGAAACACGGGGTTCAGCCCCCCTCGTGAGATCGAATAATCTGCATATTACTCATCATTACAAGACATGTAATTGCAAGTATCGTAACAGTACTTTTGAAACAATGAGATAAAAAGCTCTTGTAAAATATTGTATCACGTATACTCCACATGGAACTGGTTTCATTCGTTTCGTCTAATCATGCGGTGACTCATTCGACTTTATTAGCTTAAATTTCATTTAAAACCAGTTCGCTCCTCGCTAACATCGTTTCTATTTGAACTGTCCAACATCAACATCTCCACATGTGTGTGCGAAGTACAACCTCGCCAATCTTTGATGTTACAAGAAAGGCCTCACCACGATAGCGGAGATAATGTAATTTTCGACCATTGATAAAGAATTGCATGCACCATTCTAATGTTGACATGATGTCTCGAAGAGTCAGTTGAAATTATTTTTGCGGTTCTATAACTTTGCCGAGTCCCTCTTTTTCGTCGATGGCCATACTGTTGTGGAGCGGTGATATCTGGAAAAGCTATATAGCTCACACAGTATCTGATTATTACGAAAGTTACGTTTGTCTAGAGCTTTTGTAGCTGCTTCAGTTTTGAATGAGTCAAAGACTTCCTCAAATCGATGGAAGTAAAGCAAAGCTGTTTCTTAAACTCTCGCAATACTTTAGTGAGTCCTTTCATTATTATTTGAGCTAACATGCCATGTGGTCTGGTAAGGGCTCTTGTACAGCCCGAGACACGTGTTTCGTCCTTACAGACTCAGCAGCCGGGCAGAACCCGTCGTCTGTCGAACTTTTTATAGTCAGTTCTCTCGGGAGTGTTACACTCCTTATCGAGAGTTGTCGACGACGTACGTTTTACACTCTATGTCAGGCGAAATTTTCACCTAAAACAGAGTGTTTTCGCACTCGATTGCTAGCTGGCTGGTATTTTTATCATATTACCTTTCCTTCGAATGCTTTATTGAGACCACGCTCAATTTCAATAGATCCTTTCATTATTATTTGAGCCAACATGTCTTGTGGTCTGGTAAGGGCTCTCTATAAGGAGTGTAACGCTCCCGAGAAAACTGACTATAAAAAGATCTACAGACGACGGGTTCTGCCCGGCTGATGAGTCTGTAAGGGCGAAACACGTGCCTCGGGCTGTACAAGAGCCCTTACCAGACCACATGACATGTTGGCTCAAATAATAATGATAGGATCTGTTGAAATTTGAGCGTGGTCTTAATAAAGCACTCGAAGGAAAGGTATAATATGATAGAAATACCAGCCAGGTAGCAACTGAGTGCGAAAACACTCTGTTTTAGGGAAAATTTCGCCTGACATAGAGTGTAAAACGTACGTCGTCGACAACTCTCTAGTACAAGAGCCCTTATCAGACCACATGACATTTTGGCTCAAATAATAATGAAAGGATCTATTGAAATTTGAGCGTGGTCTTAATAAAGCACTCGAAGGAAAGGTATAATTTTAGTGAGTATTATTGTTGCACGATTTATAGTACTGAAAATTGTCAAAACCTTGCTTCGTAACGAATGACCGTTCTTCTGGTGCTTTGTGAAACCTGTTGAGGGATACTTAAACGGAAAGTTTGTAGGTAGCAAGCAGCAAGCAAAGTGGGCAGTAGTTGACGCCGTCCTTAAGTACCTTTTCGAAGAAATGACGTGATATCGCTGGTCTTCCATCCAATATGAACGTTATGAAAGACAGCGCGCGAGGAGCCAAACTGGTGTTTTGATGGTAATTGGTGGAGGTTCCTTATGTGTTCAGATCTTATCGCCTTCGTTCTAGGTGTTTTTCAATGTCTCACCGACGAAATACCTAAATTGAATTATGGAAGGAGGAACAAGAGAGACAATAAATCCATCATTCCTGGTTTCATATGGCAAAATGAGAGTTGGTCTTAATGAGATTCGAGTAGCGATTCCGCAAAGCCTTTTCTATTGCCCTTGTGGACACTAAACAGGGCACTTGATTGTCAGATTGCAATTATTCTAGTTCTGTAATTACGATGCTATGGAATAAAAGAAAGCTTATGAACTTAGATGTACACTTCGATTGGTCCAGGAAGGATTACTCTCTCATTAATATGCCACATGATTAATTGTAACAAGCTCCTTAACAGAAAGAAAAGTAGTTAATGATATCGCAGAAATTGGATGAGCATTGTGTAGTTTATTTTTCATTGCTTGTTATTGTGATACGCAGCTAGCAAATTGTGTACAAGGCGGTGGAGTTTTCCTAGACTGCTTTAGAATTGTTAGATAAGAATTATATCAGTAAGGACCCTAAGTGTATATATGTTTTTGAATTAGAGGCATGTCCTAGATGAAGACTTTCAAATCTTTCATGGTAGCGTCTTCGCAAACAGTGCCGAAGGAGATATCGATAATGAAGCTGATGTTAGCATAAAAGACAATCCATTCGTCACAGACGCTGGCTCAAATAAAGCTCTATCACTCAGAGCCCTACACTTTGATGGCAACAAGCAAGCGTTAAAAGAGACTTAATGCTTACATGCAAGAGCTGGTCAACTTTCATGAACTCTTCTTAGCCGCTCAGTAAAAGCTGATTGGAGGGCATGTAACTATCTTTATTGAAAAGGGAAGAGCTGAGTAGAAAAAGACTATCAGGTGTTGCTGTGAAAAAGAGTACAAACTTTCCGAGTGGGAAGCATTTACCATCAACAATATTTGTGCTCCGTTTGCACAATTTTTTCTGAAGAAATATCGTGAAGTCTTTCGTCAAGTGCGGAGAGAGTTAGTTGGATAGATCAAATGAATTAGCTGTGTAAACCAAACGTTACGAGGGATAACACAGATCGAGACGTGAAGAGGTCGTTGATTGTTAACGTTACACGGCACCTTGATTGCCATCTCCACAGCATCTGATCTCTAATTCTATAGCACTGCTTCAGTCTCATTAGAAAAACATCCGTTTAACTGTGAGTTTATCACTTCAAAGCACTTTAGCACTTTGTTGAGATTTCGTTGACATCTGGCTTCAACGTCGTCATGTCTGTCTTCGAAAAATTCCACGCCGGTGTCACACATGGAGTCAAGAGATTGCAAGTCACCATTATGGCTACAATTGAAGAACTGCATTGCACAAATGCAGCAAAAACTGACCTCCCTGGGGCGCAGATAATAAGGAGGAGTTCGGCTTAGCAGTGGCGGTCGGTAGCTCTCAGGAAAGCGACTCAGACGATGAAGCAGGGGCACATAGGCTGTGGGTGGCTGAACGAGCATCGCGGTTAAGCCCACGCCTCATCCTTAATAAGCGTCTCGATAGTGTTCAAAGCGAAGCATTTTCCTTTAATGCTGGGTTCCAGGGAATTTCTATGAAGTCTTCATGAAGGACGTTTGGGAATCGATTGTGGAGCAGACAGATGTCAACGGCCGCCACAAAAAGAATGTCTGAATGGAGACGACGGTCGACGAAATGAGTGATTCATTGACTTGTGCCTCAAGATGTCTGCCGTTCGATTGAGACGCCTGAACTACTGCTGAGGCACTGGTCAGTGTCTTGTGGACGGATCGGTCCTTTCTGAGATGTTGTTGTGATGTGGTGAATGGAGGAACTACTAGATCATAGGAGGCACCAATACGCCGACAAGTGGTGTAGTACTGGCGTTGCCAAGGCGCACATACCTTATCGGGACAAGCAGAAAGAACAGAAGGTATGACAAAGGAGGCTATGCACGGGGACTGCGCAAGAGCTAGTGGACAACCATGCAAACCAGAGGGGCGCAATAGTGCTTAGATGGATGGGTATGAAATAAGTGAGAATGATCTCGACACCTCACGGTTCCGCCATAATTGCGACGGACAAGTTCCAAGCTATCGAGAGCCATAACAAGAAAGGTGATGGTGGATTTCTACGCTCAGATTGCTGCCGTTTCTCCATTTCTAAGAAGGACTTTTACGTGCATTTTGCTGCTTTTTTTAGCTTACAATCTTTCATACCTGCATATTTTACCTAAATCAGAACGCAATTTTGTTTGAAATTTACAATTCTGCTCATGAACGCTGTACCGTTTTAGACTTAGCTCTTCTTGATCTCATTTACTGTCAATATTATTTTGTGTCATCACTGTATACTGATGAATGTATTATGTCGCTAGATACCCTGAGTAGTGCAATAAAGATTTTACAGTTTGCTAATTTTTGACAGGTACTGATTTTTTTAGGGCAAATTGGTCAGGAATAATGAACTTTTCCAAGAAGGCGAACGGCCTTTCTACAAAGTACGTTTTCATGTGTCCCTCCATTAATATTTTATCTAGTCTAATCTAAATTTCCAGTACTTGAGACTGAAAATTTCGTTGTGAAGTTGAAAAAATGGACTTCGATTGCAAAACGTTACCCTCTACTGGCTAATAAGATCGTAGTGTGAAGGTAGCACTAGAAACCAAGCTTAGTGTCAGAAATGGCATTTTTTGAGCTATCGAACGATTACCGAAGCATGGATCAAAAAACAATCAAGTGTAATCAGATATTTTAAAACATTTGGAAATGTGCTTGTTTTTGGAATTATGTAGTTTTCGCTTGTTGAAAAAAATATGATTTCTTAAGAAATCAGCGTTTTTTGTATAAGAAAAATCATAAAAACCTTCAAGGAATCTTTCTGATGATATTTCATCGACGGACAGTAGCAACATTCGCTTTAAACTCAAATTCACAAAGTAATCTCCCACATTTCCACTTCTTGTGCGAGCGCCGTAGAAAATCTTGACGGGCAAATTGACCTTCGAGCATATATGTCCATACGGTTCCCAAGCGGTTAACAGTATCACAATCTTTCTTATAGTCCGATAAAGTAAAAAGAGTGAAAAGAGCACAGTGAAAAAACTGTTAGACGGATTAAATAAAATGCTGAAATGTTAAAAGAAACAACGATAAATGTAAGTAGGAAAGCACGAAATTACCTATAGCGGCTTTTTATAAGACTTTTTCGTAAACGTATGATTTTCGTCTTCAAAATGTGGACGTGTAGAAGAAGCATTAAGTTGCTTAAATAAGATGTAAATGATTAGAGTGGATAACATATAGATACATGATTAGATAAGAGCGCACTTGGCGCATTGGTTAGAGGTGCTCCGTGTCGCACACGAGGTGATGGTTTGATCTGGTGCTCATGACTCACCAAGCCACCCATTCCTCCTGGGTCGATAAATTAGTACGAGAAGGTCTCAGAGCTGTCTGGGAGGATAAGAAGCACTGACTTGGGACAGCGGTAGGCCACCGCGAGTAACTGTAAAGGCCAGATATGAATTTGATCACCTCAAGCGAAGTTAGAAATTGAAGATGAGTGCATGGCGCGTCCATCAGGGATCGACCAATGCCGAGAGCTTTATATCTTTATCATGAGTAGATATAAATGGATATGTAAAGTCATTGTCCATAAAAAGCTGCATCGAATCATCGATGAAGTGGCATGTCATTGCAATATGCAAAATCATTTCTGCCAACATTCTTTGTTTTTTAACTGTTATGCAATATTTCAACGAAAGTTGCTCTATCTAGATTTGTTCCATCTTATTTTGCATTTATTAACGATTAAACCCATTGACGGCGATAAAAATCTATATTTCATTGGGAAATTACCAAATGTTCTATGAAGGACGTCCCTCTCACCGCGAACGAAATCGGCGCTATTCCCGACGGGTTAAAAATCAAAAACATTCTATTCGCAATCGTTCGATGTAGGTATGGCTGTGATATTGTGTCCGTTGGTAAATGATACGCCTTCTACTTATGAAATGAACGGATATAGAATACGACGTGGACTAAACGTAAACTGCAAAACACTGACGAATACTGACCTAAAGGGGTGTGAACTCATTATAGTACCAATTCCTTGAGTGTCCTATCTCTGAAGAAAGCCCACCTATCATCGGCAGCATAGCACGTTCTACTATTGCAGCGCAAACTGTCATCCAATGCTGTAGCTTCCCGCAAAAGTTCCAGCCATCTATATGTTTTAGGTAAATTACCGCCATAATAAAACACACTCGATAATCGAAAGGTGAAATGCTCCAACTGGATGACCTGCAGCATAATTACCGTTTACGTCACGTCATCCCACCCTAAGAACAATGGTTATATAAACGCCTTCTAGTTAGCTTCGTATTATTGACGGGTTTGTATAAATCAAATATCGTGTGCAATTACTGTACTACACTATAAATGGGACTGTACACCATTTTTACACCTGATCATTACCACGACATTTAGCTGTGTAAATTCTCAACTACAAAGTAGCGATTCCGAACAAACAGTGCCGCAATCTTCTGCAAAAATAAGTAATTTCAGCGGTCTTCTACACTGCAGTGGTGGTTGGCTTACTCTTGTGATTGCTGAACTGTCACATGTAATAAAGAACTTGATTCCGATAGAGATAAAATTGGACTGTGACATGTATCACTTCCACTGAGATTTCTATTTATATGAGTGAAGTGACCAAACACTAGGAACCGTCCCATCTCAAAAGAAGTCTGTTTCAATGTTGGCAAAACTTGCTTTGAGCCAAAAGAGGCCCTTACAAGGCTGCGATCTGGATAAGAGTTGAGTTGTGAATTCTGACATTACACTAATTGTACTCGCACAAATAACCGAAGCTTTATAGCTGAGAGTAAATCAGTGGCCAATAAGATTAAGCAATTGCGTTTCGCAATATTTTGCATTCTTCCAAATGCAGACCAAGAACATTGCCATATCTCGCCATTTGACCGATTCTAAATAGACTTTGCTCAAACAATAATAATCTGACAAGAATATAACATGTTTTAGGCCACTAAATCTAGGTGCTATACAGATCACAAATCACAAGCTCGACTGGCTGTCATTACATGTCACTTAATTCTATCATCTGACTTGACTTATTGCTCGGCGTCGATTCCTTCATAGAGGAGTATAGCCTCAAGGGATAGGCTGAACTGAGGATGGTGCCACTGATGAGTCCCGGTCGGCCGAAATAGGCGCCTGTATAGCTCTTAGACGCTAATGGCTCAAAACGTATTATATTCCTATCAATTTTCATATATATTCTCGATACTATTCTACTTTTATTGATGGGCTAACACAAGATTTGCTAAACTCTAACATAGCTAACACTTCGACGGTTTCGTCTATATCAGAGCCAGAATGATGCGACTTCAGCGCTCACAACAATTTGTCTTCCTAGGACTTTGGTCTTCTTAGCCGCCTCATGGAGACGAAATGGGTAGAGTAAATCACCGCACAAACGGAGTGACGTCGTCCACGTTGCGTTTTAATTTGGATCTCTGAACATGCTGAAAAGACTTAGCATCATTCGGCAATTCTGCAGTACACAGGACGGTCCTTCGGCCATGTCTGATGATGATGAATAAATGGTGCAGCCCTCAGAGATTGATCGACGCCGAGATCTTTATCCATCTTTTCTGTTCTTTTACTACCTTCAGCTAAGAACTATGTGGTTCAGCCTATTGCTTGAACTAGGAAATGCGCTTGAAGATCACATTATAGGCAATTGAGATGCTAGGGATTTACGAAAAATGTAGCAACGAAATACGTAGTTCATGACTTTTTTCAAATAAGATATCATTCAAAGAACAACACTAATGTTAAAAAGACTTTCGGAGGGAAAAGGGAGCGGGAACTTTCTTAAGCGAAACTCTTTCGTGAGAGTTTTCCTGAGAAGAAAACCAAAAAAATGGCAAGAAGCAAATTATTTTTCATTCATTCAGAATATTGTTGTCTATGACGAACACAGAACCTTGCTTTCCTTTTTTGCCATCAATTGAAATCCATTGAAATTGCATACCTGGCAGCCTCACGTGTACAAAGACTCACATCCAGAAAAGTACAGAACCCTTATCATTTGGTTATGTGTAGAAAAGTAGAACTTTACGTCGGATACGACTATTACTTTACAGAACACACTCAAAGTGATAGAAGAACTATGCGAATATGAAATTCTAAGAAAACACTGGAGGATATGAAGGACTCTATATAAGAATAATAGAAAACAGAAAAAGAAAGCGATTCCTTATTGTAACTATCCGGGGATAGTTGTGCGTAACACTAACGCACCGTTGAAATAATGTAGATTTTCGTTTCCATCATTGCTCACGCTAATACTCAATATGGCAGCAGGCATAATGGCAAAGTCACCATATAAACGCCTGGATTGAGGTGCTAATAGATAAAACGGCTTTGTCAAGTATACCGTAACATGAGTATGTCTCACAATGGTATAAGTGGACTTAAAGCCTACTGTCTCATTCAAATGCGATCGTATTAGAACAACTGAAGTTCTCAAATTTTGCTAACATAGCACGTACAGATATGGCCGATGTATTCGTGTACTTGATAGATACATTCTGACTCCAAATTCCATTGACACAGCACCTCACTTCAGATCTCAATGGTTAGTACTGAATCCAAAAAAGAAACGCTTGAACCTACAATGGAAAAAAATTGCAAAGAAAAGTAAAAAACATTTAAAACCTATTTTCAAAACCATCAGACACTCTTTATATTATCCAGTGAATACTCTACGATTTTTCAGACGAGATCGCAGAATTACCTCATAGTCACCATCTTTCACTCACGAACCACCTGAAAACTACTATTTTTAAGATAAAATCTGTCACTTTCAGACAAACTGTAGAGAATCAAATAACTATGTTCGTCTCGATGGCACTCACATTTTCAAATAGAAAGTAAGAAGATGATAACTGTGAAACCTCATTTTCATCATATCAAGATCACTAAAAACTACATGAAATCTCAGGAGCACTGCTTTACTTGAGTGCAACTGTTTCTCACGTAATAGTTTCGACAGATCCTAGTTCTCCAACTTTCGTCACTCAATATCCTAATTTAAGTGTTGGTGCCTTGTTGGCGGATCGGACGCATCTACAATTATTTCTCTTCCGCATTAATTCTTAAGACAGGTTATATGATGACATAGCAATGTGAGCACAACTTTTATCAGATGTCAACTTCGCGTCGTTTGCCTTCCAAATTTCTTTTCATTTTCCAATAGGGATGACATATAGAGTATAACTAGTCTTCACAGATAGCAAAACATCAATTGATTGGTGGATTTCTGGCTAAGTAAGAATTTTTCTGGAGTCTCATTTGGACGTTGTGGCCAATTTCCCATCAATAAAGCAGTGATTCGCGATCACTGCTACAGTGGAAATCAGTCTCACTTTGTGTAGCTCTGAGAAACACTTCCTACCACAGACAGTTGTGGGGAGGAGGGCTGTGAAGGAGTTGTTGTAAAAAAAGCCCTACGGAAAGGTAACAAAGACGTTGAGGCACAAAACTATTGGAAGACTCCTCAGAAAAAGAAGAAAAAGTAGAACGAATCATAAAAACACACCAAGCAGACTGCAAAAACCATCGAAGTTTGGAAACACGATGTTCTATTTAGATCAGCTTCTTCCCTCCCTGTCCTGCTTCGGCTGTCGATCTGTACGCGGCTTTATCGTTGTCACTCACAGAGTTTACTACACAGCACATTATATTCTTGCCTGCAGAGAATGGATATGTAAGACATAAATCGCATTGATATGAGGCCATTCTCACGTGACAGTTTCCCGTTCAAAGGCAGACTAACTTATAATATGTTTTATATGCCAATTCTTAATAAGCACACAGCCATGTGCTTTGTGCTGGACATTTGTCTGCTCCACAATCGATTTTCAAACGTTCTTTGTGAAGACTTCATAGAAATTTACTGGAATCCAGCTGAAGGAAAATGCTTTGCCTTGAACACTGTCGAGACGATTAATGAGGATGGGGCGTAGGTATACCTACGGTACTCGTACAGCCACCCACTGCGCTGGTGTCAGCCTATGTGTCTCCTGCTTCATCGTCTAAGTCGCTTTCCTAATAGCTACCCGCCGCCATTGCTAAGTCGAACTCCTCGTTATCATCAGCGCCCCCAGGGAGGTCACTTTTTTTGCTGTATTTGTGCAATGCAGTTTTTCAATTGTATCCATAATGGTGACTTGCAATCTTTTGACTCCATGTGTGACACCGGTGTGGAATTCTTCGAAGACAGACATGACGACGCTAAGAGACTAGATGTTGAAGAAGTCTCAACATAATGCTAAAGTGCTTTGAAGTGATGAACTCACAGCTGAACGGATGTTTTCCTAATGAAACTGAATTAGTACTAGAGAATAAGCGATCAGATGATGTGGAGATGGCAATCAAGATGTCGCGTAACGCTAACATTGAAGGAGATGGAATGACATCTTAACGTCCCGATCTCTGAGATTCTCGTAACGTTTGATTGCTTAACTAATTCGTTTGATCTGCCCAACTATCTTCTTCTGCACTTGGCGGAAGACTTCACGATATGGCTTCAGATAAATGTGCAAACGGATTCGAATATTGTTGATGTTATAAATTTTTCACTCAGAATGTTCGTACTCTTTTTCATTGCAACAATCAATAGTCTTTTCGTACTCAGCTCTTTCCTGTTCAATATAGATAGTTACATGCCCTCCAATCAGGTTCTAATGATCGGCTAAGAAGGATTCATAAAAGTTGACCAGCTCCTTGCATATAAGCATTAAGTCTCTTTGAACGCTTGCTTGTTGTTATCAAAGAGTAGTGTTTTAAATGGTAGAGCTTTACTTGATCCAACATCTGTGACGAATGGATTGTCTTTTATGCTATCACCATCTTCATTATCGATCTCTCCTTCGGCACTGTTTGCGATCATGCTACCACGAAAGTTCTGGAAGTCTTCATCTAGGACATGCTTCTAATTCAAAACATATGCATTTAGGCTTCCTTATTCGTATAATTCTTAACTAGCAACTCTAAAGAAGTCTACGAAAACTTCACCGTCTTGCATACGATTTGCTAGCAGCGTATCACAATAACAAGCAGTGTACAATAATATACACAATGCTCATCCATTTTCTGCGATCTCATCGGCTCCTTTCCTTTCTGCTGACGAGCATGTTACAAATAATCATGTGGCATATTAATGAGAGTGTACTCCTTCCTGAACCAATCGAGCTGTACATCTAAATTCATAAGCTCTCGATTATTCCATAGCTTCGCAGTTGAAGAACTAAGATAATTGCACTCTGACCATCAAACGCGCCTGTCCACAAGGGCAATATAAAAAGCTATGCGCAATTGCTACTCGAATCTCTATAATGGCCATCTCCTCATTTTGCCATATGAAACCAAGAACGATGGATCTATTGTCCCTCCTGTTTCGCCATCCACGAAAAATAAAAAACTTGGCTATATCGTTGGTGAGACATTGAAAAACACCTAGAACGAAGGCGATAAGATATGATCACATGAGGAACCTCCACCACTTATCATTAAAATACCAGTTTGGCTCCTCGCGCGCTGTCTTTCATAACGTTCATATTTGATGAAAGACCAGCATTATCATGTCTTTTTTTTCAAAAAGATACTTAAGGACGGCGTCAAGTACTGTCTAGTCTGCTTGATGATTGCTGCCTACAAAATTTTCGCTCAAATACTCCTCTACAAGGCTGACAAAGCACCAGAAGGACGGCCATTCGACGAAGCAAGGTTTTGAAAGTTTTGAGTACTATAAATCGTTCGACTGTAATATTCATTAAAGTTTTGTGAGAGTTTAATAAACAGCTTTGTTTCACTTCTATCAATTTGAGGAAGTCTTAGACTGATTTAAAACTGAAGCAGTAACAAAAGCTCTATATAAAAGACGAAACGTTCCTACTGATCAGATTCTTTGTCAGGTATATAGGTTTTCACAATTAAACTATGACCACTCCAGAGCAGCATGGCCATCGACGGAATAAGAGGGGTTCGATAAGGTCATGAAATCATGAAAATATGTCATATTTGGTTATTTAATTACGTTTTCTTAGAAAAATAAAAAGATTTTGTTCAGAAAACATTTCAAATGTCTACCTATTAGGGACGACTCCCCATTTATTTGCTTTTATGAGACAGCTTACGGGGGTTTTGTCGCACTTAACCCCAAACGGACGGCTGTGGAAATCGATGCGTGTAGAAAGAAGTGCGCAGTTTTCGTTGTTTGATTAAGCTTTTTCTTCGTTTGGCAAAAAATTTCAGAATTCTTGTAATACTTTGACAAAACGCGATTTCCTCTACTCACTCATATGCTTCTGGTTTAGTTATACGTGTCTTCTGTAGAGAAAAACGCTCGTTTGTTATGCAGTTGTACTGAATTTGGCATTCAAGCAATTGTATTGCTTTGTGCAAAGGGAATCACGCGAAATATACTTAGTTTTGCACTTCCCTAGCCTTATACAAGACCTAAGAGCTATAATAGAAAATAAAGATTGGAGAACAGCTACTAATTTATCAAAAATTAATATGCATGCTTTATTCGATACGTAATCATCGAAAACTTCCACTATAACCAACTTTCTATCAATCACTCGTTCATTTGATCATTCGGATTCGACGTGCAAGAGAACACGATGAGTTTAGATTATCGACATTGTGCAAACTATTGGTCAGAAATATGTGTCTCCAGAGAAGTATTCTCGGTACTTCTCCAATATCCGCACCCATATTCGAAAAAAGGTGTTTTTTATTAGTTGCCGAGGTTTCAGCAATTATTCGACAGCTTGAAAATCGAGAATCTGACGATTCCACTCTATTTTTCGAATGGTTTTTATGTTATGCTGTAAAGGTGAAGTAAAAATTTCAGTACTTATATGTCAGATGGCGACAAATTCTTTAAGCCGATCTCTTTCGATGGACAGGATCTTTTCATGGAAGTTGTAGTAATAATTAGAAAGCTGAAATCGCTGGCTACAAGAAGGCGTTGCCAGTTTTTCTAAACATTCCTTTATGACGCTGTAGCATCCATAACAAGATTTCTTCTTACTCGCTTTTCGCCTTCATTTTTACCACGCGCATAAATCGCTGGAAGCAGGAAAAGCATATCAGCGTGTAGACAATTGTCCGTAACATCGGATTCTACGTTTTTATTAGAAATCTATGTCGATCTAGTGAAGAAACCCCAGTTGAACAACAGTATTTCAAACGCGATCGGTCGTTCCGCCCCTGCTCCGTTACCGCTCTGTGATTCGGCCGGTAAGCATGGTCGCCGAATAGGTCCATAGCTCAATAAAATGTGAAGGAAGCCACAGCGGCGAATTTTTAGTAAGATAATCGCCTGATCTATTGCGTGACCCGACAATGATCTACCGCACTATGTGTTAAATGGCGGCAAATATTGTTATTTTATTGAGGATTTTTTCACTGTATCGACAGAAACCTAAGATAAAAGAGCATTATTTTGTTATAACGAAAAATTCTGCGCGCTCTGATATGCTTTTCGTCCTCCCAACGATTCATACCTGTGGTAAAAATGAAGGCGAAATGCGAATAGGAAACAAAATTTTTTTGTGGATGCTACAGCGTACAAAATGGTGATACAAAGATCTGGCGATATATAGTTGTAACCAGGGATTTAAGTTTATGAATGACTACAGACATCCCTACACAAAGTTCCTGTCAAGCGAATGAGCTTGGCTTAAAACTTTTGTCTCAAAAAGTCGCCGATTAATATATAAGTACCAAATTTTTCTCCACATTAAAGCATCTTTCGGACACAGGTTTTCATTCAGAGTTCCAATAACCATTCTAGCACAAATTTCAAAACTTAATTTTTAAGAAGGACATTTTGATACGTTATTGCACGTAAAAGATTACTGAGTTTCAAACTTGGCACCGTGTTGACCGTGTAGCGCAATTTACACGTGGCGTGCGGTGCGCGCCGAGTGTAAAACTCAATTTACTTTAGCTGTATTGACGCACTAAGAAGTTTCTCTCAAAAACCAAGCATATCCTTGGAATTTTTAAGACATGCGCTATCGAATGGGTGTGAAAGCCTGGGAGAAAAGCCGAAAAATACTCAGATGTACAACAAAGCTTTATTCTTGTTGCTACAGCTCACAAAAAGAATTTTTTTCAAAAGACAAGCATACCATTGAAATCCTCGAGATTTGTGCTGTCGACTGGTTATTGAACAACAACAATCTAATGCCAATGTTGCAATATGAATGCACATAGAAGTGAGATTATTACGTATTAGATTATTACGCGCAATTACGCATATGAAAGGCGATCTTGTTTTCAGTGTTACAGCGCATTAATGTGATTTCTTTGAAAACCAAAAGCGCTTTTAAATTTACCGAGATCTGTGTTATTGAAGGAATGTTGAATTTTTTGAGGAAGAGCTTTGGTCATCGAGAGATGCTTGAGCGCGAAATAACATTTCTTTTCACTGTTATACTGTAATACAAAGGCCTCTCGAAAAATAAAATACACTTTTCAAATTTGCGAGATTTAAGCTATCGAATAACTACCAAAATGTCTGGAAAGAACGAAAAATACGTTTTTTTGAATATGGGTGCTGATAGTAGAAGTACTGTATTATATTCAATGGTAAACGCGCGCTCTCCCTACACTTGCTAAAGCTACGTATTAGAAACATTTCCACTTAGACCTCTATTAGAAATGTTTAGTTGTAAAAGATGTGTTATCAAGCTACGTTTGCGCAAGATAGACAGATACCAATGCACAATAGAGGTTGAAAATTTTTTTACATTTCTACAACGAGTGGAATTACCGCAGAAAAATGGAGGATTTTATGAGAATCAATCACTCTTCTTAGCAAAACCCTTTCAAAATTTCAGTCGTGATATCCTATTCTTTACCTAGCGACAGGATACCTCCCATTTATCAACTTCACCTGTATCTGCCTACAAACCACCTGTGACGTCTTTGCGGCGGGGTAGCATTTTAGAAGTGAAATGTGTTATTCTTTTCGCTCTCACAGCGTTCTATGATAACCTTTCAAAAAACGTACATTGTTGAAGTCCTCGAGATTTGGGCTATCTAGTAACCAATGATACTTCACTGAAGAGCCCATATCAAAGCCCCAGCAGAACAAATGAAAGAAATTGAGTGTGAAACATAATTTTATTTTTGCTATAACGTCGTAAAAAGACTTCTAGAAATTGAATAAGTCGCTAAAATCGCAGAGCTTTGAACTTGGAATGATTACGAAACATCTAGGAGAAAGCACTTGTGCAGCGCCAAAAGCCCTCAAACGATCGTGTACCTCAGCTGGTACACGTCGTCCCTTATAAGTTAATCTACATCGTAGAATACAGAAAAGTCACGATTGCGAATCAAATGATTTTGATTTGTAGCCTTATAGGAATCGCCTTCCTTTTCTTCGCGGCAAGCCTGGCATCCTCCAATGACCATGTGGTAATTTTCTAATGAATTTTATCAGCATAAAAGGAGGTTTGATCGTCATAAATGCAAAATATGATAAAAGAAACCTAGTAAGTTAAATTTCTGTTTGAAACAATTCTGAACAATAACAAAACAATGAATATTTGCCAGAAGTGATTCTACATATTGCAATGCCATGCCACTTTATTGATAAATAGCTTTTCTATATCCACTTATATCTAATCATGATATCTATATTAAATCTAACTAATCACTTATATCGAATTTAAACAATTCCAATGCTTCTTCCACATGGCCACATTTTTGAGGGCGAAAACCAAACGCTTACGAAAAAGTTGTATAGAAAACCGTTACAGATAATTTGGTACTTTCCTAATTATATTTGATATCTTTATTTTTCAAAACATTTCGGCATTGTACCTAGTCCGTCTCAAAGTTTTTTTTACTGGGCACATTCGTTTTTCGTCTTCTTCTTGAATGTCGTAAAATACTCAGCGAGCACGTCGACTTGCCATTTTATGAAAAAAGGACTGTGGCGTTCATGGGGTGCTTGTTGTTGACTGTTGGAGGTGTTGGAGTGGGGATAAGGTATTAGGTTGACAAAAGTAGTTGTGCTTTCAGACCGCAACTCACTCATTTGACAGAGATATAATGATACACCAAATGATGTACTGATCCATCTTCATAGCGTTTCTTCTATGGCGTGGAGTCCAGTGCTTCTAGCATTCAGTTTGTTTTTCGCTTTCTTCTTGAACGTCGTAAAATACTCATTGAGCACTTTGACATGCATTTCCTGCTTATGAATCAATGTCGGGCACTGATTTCATTCCGGGTAATGGGAGGTGAATAGGTAGTTATATTCCTGAGATATTCCCATGAACTTGCAGTAACCGAAGGTGTGTGAAACAAACATAAGCTTTGAATTATTCGCAGGCTTTGAGGACCTTTTTCCTCTGCTTAGTAATATGCGCAAGCACACTGCGAAGCATATGTGCATAAAAGGATAAAGGATAAAGCTCTGACGTTGATCAATCCCTAAGGGATGCGCCATGCATTCGATTTCAATTTTTGACTTCGTTTGAGGTGATTGAATGCATATCTGGCCTTTACAATGACTCGCGGTGGCCTCCCGCTGAACCGAGTCAGTGCTGCCTATCCTCCTTAACAAGTCTGAGACCTGCCTGGTACCAATTTGCCGACCCTGGAGGGATGGATGGCTTGGTGAGCCATGAGCGCGAGATAGAACCATTGACCTCGTGTGCGACGCAGAGCACCTATAACCACTGCGCCACATGCGCTCTGCATATGTGCATACATTGAGATATATTCACACCACGTGCATACACTGAAATATGTCAACATGCTCCGTTACCAGCTGACGGTGGGCGAACACATTCGCAGAGAAAGCCATTTTGTGCAGATTTTGATGTAGATATATAAATAAATAAATAAATAAATATATATATATATATATATATATATATGTATGGAGTAACTCTAGCTTTTCTTAGCCAATGTCTCCATGGGGCAAGATAATTAGTAAGAAAATATTGGGTGATAATCAACCTATACTAGTCAGTGCATTCATGGCATCTAATCAAAAAGTAACACTCACGATCAACTGTAAGTGTGAGTTTTCTACTGCACTTGACGCCTGTTGCAGATCATTCGCAGTTTGGTTCAAATTAGCCTATAAGCTTTTCTTGGAAATACTGTTCAAGCCAAAACTCACTCATTATGAAGAATTTGGTAGTGCGGTGGAACAGCGAATGAAGTTGAAAGTACTTTATTATATTCCGAGTTGATAAGAATATTACTTTTAGCGGTCTTACGTAGATGTTAGATTTGTGTCTCGATTGGTATGATTGTTCCGATTTTTGATAGGAAAACTATATAGTTGGACAGAAATGAAATTTTGAGATTGCTTTGCACCAGCTAAATTGCTTACTACAAATGAGGCATATTTGCAAGCTAAATTAACAATAATATTTGACTACCTCAGCTCAGTGAATAGCCAGAATGTGCTTCATATTTTATCGTTAGCTGCAACACATGGTTCGCCGAGACTCACCGACCTTTCCGTTCTTTTGAAGTCGAAAAATTGGTGGTGGAGCTGTTCTGATATCAGTGCACACCTCCCAGCCTACATAGGAACGTTTAAACACGGCTATCACAGAGTACCAGGTGCATATTCATCAGTGGTCATCAGAAAAACAAAAAAAGTCATTCACTTGTCGTGAGCAGGCGTAAAAGCTCGGTGATTTTTTTTTGTGTGATACTCTTGGGCCGTTAGTGAGAGGAAGGAACTGAACATAAGAAATGCTAAAATCCTGTAGATGAAAAGCGAGCCATATATGAAGGAAAAAGAACATTGTTCGGTTTTAATCGTCTTTTAGTAGATTTGCCAAAATGTGATTAACCTTTAGAATCTCAAGCTCTTTTTGAGCGTTTTATTCCATGATGTCGTTCAAAATTGTAATCATGGGTAATGGTAATGGTATTGTAATCATGGTTCGTGGTTGACTTCAACTCATTTTGCGTGACTGTCCTCGGTGTAAAAGTTCTCTATAATAAACTTACAACAATTTTAAATCGGTTTTAAACGATTTTTGTCCAAGGAAATCTATTCGATGCGTCTTGAGACTTCTAACTTGAAGCAATTTCCAGAACCGGTTAATGATATATCGATGTATTAATCGAATAATTCAGTGTTTTCCACGTCATGCAGATCCACAGCCACTGATAATAATGACTATTCAGTACATTAGTGATACAGTACAATAAAAATAGATAGCCTTTATTGTATTATGTTACTATTCTACCCAATGACCATTATTATTCACAACCATAGATCGCTTAACAAGAAAAACACGTCAAAATTGGACATAAATCGGTAACATCCAACAGCGCTTGAGGTCGATCATTGAAGTCGGTAATCGACTGTGAGTTCATGAACCGGGAGCTATTCAAAGGCCAATGCTACACGACAACA
>JAHQIW010001964.1:0-14286 GCA_019055375.1 Parelaphostrongylus tenuis
AACCAAAAACAAAAACACAAATAAGCAAAATAAAAAATAAAATAAAAAAATAAAAAAATAAAAAATCATAATAAAAAAATAAAAATAAATAAAAATAAAGGCTAAACACAGCATTTACTGGCTTCAAAAAACAAAAGATTCGTACAGATTTTGGTGATTTAGAGGTTTACATGCGCAGTATCACACCTCAAAACCCTGCTCGGAGTCATTGAAGCGGCGTTTATGCAGCGGAAATGGGATATAAACAAACTAATAGTCAATCCGCCTCTGAACTGGAAACTGTCAAGTTAGAATAGCTTCATTAAACGGAATTTATATCTTCTATAACCACTCTTTTCCAGACAAGAATACAATGTGCTGTCGGGTAAACTACGTGAGAGAGACAACGAATGGAAGTCGCGTGCAGATCGACAACGGAGACGGGACAGGGAGGAATGGGAGAAAGCTTTGATTGCTGAAGAAGCTGACTTAGGTATATCATAATGTTTCCGAGCTCGATAGTTTGTTTATTTTAGTAATTAGTGTGGATATAATCTTAGAATTCATTCTAGTTTTTCTCCATTCCCTAACCATTCTTTCGATAGTTTTCTGTCCAAGTGTCCTATCTTCTCTCATCGAGTTTTTTCGACAATTGTAGCCCTTTCTTGACCCCCCCCCTCCCCCTCTTTCCCTCCCTCCCACTGGTCATGGTAGAAAACGTTCCTTAGTATTATGCAAAATGGAATTCATCCTCACTCAAATAGTGAGCATGAATCAATGCCATGTTGGCCAGAAAACATGGGCAGGGCCTAGCAAGTGGCTGAGAGCTTGGATTGATTTTTGCTGCTTTTGAGACTCCACAAAGATCTTATATATTCAGAAAAATAGCAGTCTACTAATTTTTCGTCATCCATGTAAATTCATATATGCGATGTTTCAGCCCGATTGGAAAATGAAAAAGAAGTTTTGGAAGACAAACATCACGAAATCGACAGTTTGAAACGGGTCTGTTGTTGGCTTGATATATCATAATTCAGCCTTATCTATGGAGAAAAAAGGGCTAGAAAGAGAAGGAGATGTAGATGCTCCCGATTCTCAATAAATCAAGAGCTGAGTTTAAGGAGATTGAGCGACAAAAAGCGGAGAACTTGGAACACTCAAGAATACTACGTGAGAAACAGTTGCAGTTAAGTGACGTAGTGCTCTCAAGATTCCAGCTGATCGTCAGTGATCTTGACCTGATGAAAGTAAGATTTCAAAGTTATCTATCTTTTTATCTTCCATACAAAAACGAGATTTGTATTAAGATGTCCATAGTAAGCCTTGGCTTGTTCGAAAGTTGTTAGTTTCTGCCTGTAAGTCGTACTTTTCAGGAAATGCGGGAGTGGGGATGATGAGGACTATGAGACAATTCTGCGATCTTGGTCATCAAATTGACGAAGGGTTTAATGAGGATTGAGAACCGTGTTTACTTCTGAACATTGTTCATTTTTTCTATGCAAAAATTTTGTGATTTTCTGTTGCTTCTTTGATCCAGCGTAACTATTAACCTGTGAAAAGAAGTGTTACAATGGAAATAACTCTGCGTAGTACTTATTCTTTGATTTTATAAAATTTTGTTAAGAATTAGTATTAGTTGTACTATCCAGCATGATGTTAAGCTTAGTGTCAGAATATATCTATCCAGCGCATATAAATATACATAAATGAGTTATATATGTATATAACATGGAGTGGGAACGTCGCCGAGTGGTTGTGATGTTCATTCACAGGCGGCGCTGGGACTGATCCCTACCCCAGCAACTCTCTGCAGTCAATCAGCAACGAAAGCGCTGTGGAACGCCACACCCAGGGTCATCCTCGATTTTGCATGGAGACGTGCTGAGCCAGTATTCCACGACATTCAAGAAGAGGCGAAGAACGAGTTGGATGTAGAGATACTAGGATTCGCTTAGTGAAAAAAAACTGTGAGGCGGATCAAGTAAAGCACTGAATGCTGGAAGAACTTTGGTAATAAGAACAGAAAAGCATAAAATTTCCTAGGGGTTCCTTTAGGACCCTTATGCAAGGCACCTGGTTTTTGGCTTCCAGAAATGTGGTGTTACAAGATAGTCACTGGAGTTGTTTAGTTAGATATGTGATTAGATTTAGATTGGATTAGATATAGATGTAGAGGTATCACAAGTGGATATGGAATAAAATATAAAAGTTATCACCAATAAGAAGCTCATCGAATTATCGATAAAGTGGCATCTTTATAATGTGGAGAGTTATTTCCGACAAACAATTCATTGTTTTATATTGTTTTCAAATATTTCAACCAAAAAATTCCCTGTCTTGGTTTTAAACCTTCATTGCCGATGAGAATTCAATATTTCATTAGAAACTTGCCACATTGCCAGTGGAGGACGCCCCGCTTGCCGCGAAAGATCAGCGCGATTCTCAGTGGGTTAAAAATCAGAATCATTCGAATTCGGAATCGTGAGTGCTTCACTATTCCACGATGTAGATTGATGGCTGAGATATTGTGCACCTTAGTGAATGGTGAGCCTTCCAATTATCTTATGAAATGGACGGTATAGAAGATCGACGTGGGCTAGACATGAACTGCAAAACACTTCCAAATGCGGACACTAGAGGTGTTTATGTGATCTCTTCAAAATAAAAATTCCTTAATCCTCTAATCTCTTGAAAGAAACCCATCTATTATCCAAAGTGTGACACGTCCCACTACTGTAGCGCCAACTGCTGTCCAACACTGCAACTTCCCGCAAGATAAATTAGCTAGCTGTACTTCAAGTAAATCACGGTCATTATAAAACACACTCGGTGATAATAAATTGAATGGTCGATCTGGATGACCTACAGCAAACATCGACAGCTATAGTCGTCGATCATACCTTTCAACAAGCCCTATGTGCATGCCTTCTTTTTAGCTTCGTATTTTGAGCGGGTTGTATTTGTAAAATAACGTGTGCAAAATTCTGCACTGCATATACACTAGGCTGCACACCATTCTACATGTAGTCATTACCACGACATTTGGCTGTATAAATTCTCAACCTACAAAAGGAGCGATTCCAAACAGACAGTACCGTTATCTTCTGCAAAGATAAATAATTTCAGCGGTCTTCTACCCTGCAGTGGTGGTTGGCTTATTGCTATGGTTGTTGGACTCTCATATGTAACAAGGAATGTGATTCCCAAAGAGATGAATTTGAACTGTGAGATGTACCACTTCCACTGACATTTTCTATTTGTGGGTGTGAAGTGACCTAACATAGGAAACGCCGCAATCTTAGAAGAAGCCTGTTTTCAATGTTGACAAACTTACTTTGAGCCGAAAGAATCCGTTACATCCGTTACAAGACTGCGATTTAAGTAAAGAGATGAATTGCAATTTTGGCATAACAGGAAGAGTGCTTGCAGAGGGAAGTGATACTTTACAGGTGAAGTAAGTCAGTGGCCAATAATATTACGCATTTGCCTTTCGTAATATTTTACGTCTCTTCCAAATGCAGACCACGAACATTGCCACAGGATTTTTTTTCGATACTATTCTCTCTTTATTGATGTGCTGATACAAGGTTTAAGTAAACTTTCATCATGGCTAACATTTTGGCGGTTCCGCCTATATCAGAGCCAGGATGTTTTGAGTTGTGCGCCCACATCAACTGCTCTTCCTAGGAATTTGGTTATCTTAGCCGCCGCATGGAGACGAATCAAGAAGAATCGAACCAGAACACAGTCAAAGTGATACAGGATCTATCCAAATATGATCTTTTAAGATATAATGAATGAAATAGAGAACTATTTATATAATAATAATGAGGAACAGATGAAATAAACGTATACTCAGTGTAATATTTGAGGATTTAGTTGCCTGTAACACGAACGCATCGTTGAAATTATGTACATTTTATTTACTCCATTGTTCATAGAAAAACCCACTATGGCAGCGCGCGTATTGGTAAGATCAGCATATAAAGTATTCAAAAGCTTGGATTGAGGAGCAAATAGGCTGAACGGTTTTGTTAAGCATACCGCAACATCAGTATATCCGGAATGGTACAACTGGACTTAAAGCCTGCAGTCTCACTTGAATGCGATCGTATTGGAACAACTAGAGATCTCAAATTTTGCTAACACAGCACGTGGAGACATATCTGATGTTATCATTTACTGAATAGATACATTATCTCACTTCGGAACTTAGTAGTTAGTACTGAATTACAAAAAAGGAGTTGAAACTATAAGTAAAAAAAAACAGGCAGAGGAAAATCAACGACATGAACGATTTATTTTCAAAACCATCTAACACCACTTTTTAATGTCCAGTGAATCCCTCGTCGATATTTCACACGAGCTCGCAGTGTCTCATAGTCCCCTTCATTCACTCACGAGCCACCTGAAAACTATTCTTTTTGAGATAAAACTTATCTTTCGAACACACTAAAGATATATAATATATATATATATATATATATATATATATGTGAAGTATGTTCGTCTCAATAGCATTTCCATTTTCAGATGGAAAATAAGATAATGATAACAATAAAAACCATTTTCGCTGAAGATTACATGGAATTTCAAGAGCGCTGCTTCACTCAATTGTAACTGTTTCTCACGTAGTAACCTTGATGATCCAAATTCTTCGCCTTTCGTCGCTCAATCTCCTAAATCAAGTTTGTGCTTTATTGGCGGACCGAGAGCATCTATACGTATTTCTCTACTGCATTAATTTCGAAGACAGGCTTAATGATAAATATCGACGTGAGAACAAACCTTTTTCAAGATGTCAATCTTGTGTCGTTTGCATTCCAATTTTTTTCATTTTCTAGTCGCGGTGAAATTTAGCAGAAAATTAGTCGTACCAGATAGCGAAGAATCAATGACTAATGGATTTCTGGCTATGTAGGATTTTTTCTGGAGTCTCAAAAGGTACCTTTTGAATCCAACCTCCCCACCACTAGCCAGGTCGTGGCCAAATTCCTGTCAATATAGCAATGGTGCGGGTCACTAGTACAGTGGAAATCACTTTCACTTCGTGTAACGCTAAGGAACACCTCCTACCATAACCAACTGAGGGGAAGAGGGTTGTGGAAGGTTCGTGATAAAAAAAAGCCAGATGAGAATGAAAGACGTAGAGGCAGAAAATATCGGAAGCCCGCTTAGGGGAGGAGAAGTGGAACAAATCGACGACGCACACTAAGTACACTACAGAAACCATCGAGCACTGGAAACATGATGATCTGCCTAAATCAGCTTCTTGAGCAACCAAAGCTTCGTCCCACTCCTCCCTGTCCTGTTTCCGCTGTCGATCCGCACGCGCTGCAATCGTTGTCTATTACGGAGTGTACCGCGCATCACATTATATTCCTGTCTGAGGAGAACGGATATATATGCTATGAATCGTGTTGATATGAGACTATTCTCACGACAGTTTCCAGTTTATAGGCACATTGACTCACATGTTGTTTGACATGGCGATTTCTAACAACCATACAAAGCCACCTGCTGTGTCATGTGGACACACACCTGACATATTTGTGTATGTATGCAAGCATTGTGTGTATTTTTTCAATAAATATGTCTTCGGTGCATGTACGAGATTATGTACGAGAATAAAGAGGTGCCCTATATCAATTAGCACAAACTGCACTTGTTATATAGTCTATGCAAACTTCCTTGGGATAGTATGCGGCAGAGTTAGCGCGTGTATAGTAGGCGCGCTAAGATGAGCGTCCGACGGTGTTCGAAAAAGTTTCTGCCGCACCGCGTTCTGAGCTCCATGATTGGGCGATGCTTGGGGTGTTAACTTTCACCCAGTAAGCTCACAGCTATCGTAATGAACTCAATCAGGCATTCAACTTCACGAAAGCTACCCTCTTGGATGGCTAAACAGGCTATGTATTGCCTAAATACTTCCTATTGCTTCGGTTAGTACTTTATGGTACCCCTATGAAATTTAGGCTGCTATAATGGTCTGAAATCCCAGCGATTGGATCCTCTTTTCTGCTACGAAACTCATCGCTTTCTTTGTTTTACGACGTCTATAAATTTTTACTGTCATCTCCAATGCATCTTTCCAGTCCTGCAGTGAATGACCGGATTACTGTCTAGGTGTTGACATTTACATCCACAAGTGCAGCTAAAAGTGAATCACTATCAGGATTCACTATTGTCTTGAAATGAACTGCTCACAAATGAACAAATATCGCTCTGATCCGCAAACCCGCCCACAGTCTGTCGTGGTAACGACCAGAGGCATTGCTTAGGCTACTTTGAGATTTCAGGGAAAGAAAATGGCTCAACCAGAGAAATGCAACCGCAACACTTAGCACAGTGGGCGCTCATGTCTGCGCTGTTGCGCGGTGAGACAACCGTTGAGAAGCGATCAAATCTCAGGCCCACCGAGCAGTCATAAGTAACGGACAAGATGAGTACACCTACGACGCGCTCTTACTCGGCACCTATGCCTTTATAACGCGTGCTTAATGCCGAAGCTAGTTGGTATTCGGTTTTGGAAACTCCGTAACAGTCGCCCCAGATGGCGATCTCTGCGGTCTTCTTGAGGATGGCGATCACATCGAAAGCTGTGCAAACCGACCGCGCCATGTGGTGGTACTCGTTGCAATCTCGTTCTATCTAAAAAGGAAAAATTATTTACCTAACTGCTTGAGAAACGCTTATTTCTCGCTAGTAGTTGGACTGCGTTCGTTTCGTCAAAATGTCAGTACCACGAAGTACCGAGAATTCTGGCTTTGTCGTGGTTGCACTCCAAACTTACATGCATTATGGGTGCCACTCAGGGTTCTTTCGCGGCAACGAGCATTGCTTGCCGAACGGTAATGGCAGTAGCTGGGTCCAGTGGAAACAGTGTTTTCGGCTGCAATCGCGGGTATAGGGAGCATGACTGCCAATTCCATAGCTGGCAACTACTAGGATCTGCGCGTTTCGGCCAGTAATGGAGCAAAGTTGTTCGAGTGAATTTGACCTGTCCAATCGACACCCGTAAAAAAAGTTAAAAATTTCCTCGCATGCGCCAATCCAAAGCCTATGACTGATAAATGCCTGGAAACCAGCTCTGACACTTGACACCTATTGATCTGTCTCACAATTTTTTGTTCACTGTGTGGATCCCTGTACTTCTAACGTTCAGTTCGGTTTTCGTCTTCTTCTTAGGAGTATAGAATACTGATTAAGCACGTCTCCTTGGAATCTCGGTGGATAATTTTGCCGTGGCGCTCCATATGGCTCGTTGTTGATTTACGGAGGGTGCTGGGAGGGGATATCCTCGCGTCCCAATGATAATCACAACCACTCGGCCACGGCCTCCTCCTCCGAAGAGAAATATGGGTGGATTAGAAATGTATATATATGAATTCTCATTTGATTTAATAATCGAACGTCTTGTAAATGGGATTTCACGCTGTCGAATCACATCTCTAATGTAATAATATAAGTGTAACACACCCAACAATGTGGAGTGCTGTGCAAAAACTTCACCTTTAGAGCATAACACAGAAAATCATTCGAAAAATAAAGTACAATCGTCAGATTCTCGATTTTCAAGCTGACGAATAATTACTGAAAGCTCGAGAAGTAATAAAAAATAACTGTTTTTGAATATAGGTGAGGATAGGGAGAAATATCGAGAATACTTCTCTGGAGACACATATTTCTGACCAATAGTTTGCATAATGTCGATGTTCTAAACTCAACTTTTTCTCGTGCACGTCAACTCTGAATAATCAAATAAACGAGTGATTGATAGAAACTTGGTTATAGTGGGAGTTCTTGATGAACACGTACCGAATACAGCATGCATAATAATTTTTGATAAATTAGTAGCTGTTCTCCAGTTTTATACAGTTCTGTTGTCGGAAATGGTGGGCAGCATAAACGGAAGATTTAAAGATAGAAATAGGTACGTTTTAAATATAGGTACTCTCTAGACTAGGTAGGACGGCTCTGAGGAAGGCGACCGCGCCGAAACGTTAGGCAAGTTCTCAGTCGATATCTATCGATAGCCAAGAAGAACAGTCGATCGAAGAAGAAATACTAAGGTTCCGAAAGCTCAAAGTAATCATTGGTTTTCAAGCTATTCTTTCCCTTCTCTTAGTTTCGTAAACGGAAACTCATTCTAGCTAACCTCTGTTCGGACGCGTTGTTCTTCCTCGAGGCCTTTCCAGAGGATCTACTAGCGTGTGGCAGCCATTACAAATGGCTACTTTCTGTGCCAGGTTCAGGAATTCGTCCTGCTCTTTTTCTACGCACATGATTGTGGCTATCAGAAATCTTTTTCCTACAAGCGTGTTTTTTCTTTGTGAAGCGCTGAGGGCGCGGTAATGATCCAATACGTTTTTATTATACTTGTCCTTCGATACTACTTTGTAATGTGGACGTTTCTCTTACAGGCTGATTTGAATGTTCAAAAGTGAGCTAGCTAAATATAAGGTAGAGCAAAAAAGGTGAGTAAGCGGTGGCGTCGGTGATGTAATGGTAGCACGCGTCCCCTGTATGGATAAATCGCTGGTTCAACTCCCGACTGAGGTTGAATATTTGCTCACCACACAATTCTCTTGGGTATAATATGATAAAATGTTTTGAGCCGGTTGTTATGAGATCTGATATGGGCAGTTATGAAGTGCTAGGCAGGCGATTGTTTCGTCCCTCCGCATTCCTCAGTGGCACAGTTTCCCCTGGTTCAGTCGATCCCTTGAGGATATATCCCTATATAAAAAGGAATGGAAGCCTAATAATAGATCACCGCGAGTCGGGTGACAAAAACCCCCGACGGTCGAGAGTAGGGCATGATTCTCTTAGGTAAATTCGAAGCATCATAACATTGCGATAAGAACAGTCAAAACATAGAATTCTTGAGTATTATGCATGAGATAGACATTGTGAAAACAGGCGTAAGGTTCGCGTAGCATCTGTGAGCAAAGGTTAGCTCATCATCGTTCCTTGCCTTGCTTGAAAGATTGGGACAAATCTCAACGCCATCCGATGGAACCAGACGATGGGCTTTTACCTTAGAGCCACATCTTCAAATTATTATTCAAAGGGATCTTTTACAGCAACCAGACAGTGTTGCCCTTGGAAGCGTTTATGAGTTATGAAATAGCCATAGACTTGCGCAGGTTATGATTGGCATGGTCGGGAACAATTTCGTGATTTCTATTCAATCGCTTCTAGCGGTGGCGTGATGTTATAGATACACCCAGTGATGTAGAGTGGTGTGCAAAAGTTCAGCGTCAGCCAGTACTCGAACTTGCATCTCATACCGGGGACGTGTGCTCTAACCCGTTGCACTAATGACACTCATTTTGCCATCACTCTTTTTACGCTACAACGTATCCATCCGTCAGCAACCAACCGTCATAATCTGTATGGACAGTGAACCCAGACACGCTGACAAATATTAGGTATTGGATGATCAGATCGTTTTCGCGATAGAGATTACTGGAAAAAAACGTCATTGAGAACGATATATGATCCATACAAGAAGTTCAAAGTGAAATGGAAAATTGAGTATCTTTACAAAGAATATTCTCTGCCCAAGAAGTGGAAAAGAAATCAGCTAAAGACAGACCGACTTATGGTTGTGCTCAATATCAGAGCTTACCTCAATGCTTATATTAAAGAATAAAATCTGTATGTGGGAAATCAGTTTCACACAGAAATGCCTTCAACTGTTTTTCTATTATGACGAAATCACATCTATTAGTGAAAACATGCAACATTCTGTGGTTGGTGTGACATCTCAGTTCGTCTTGTTCGGATTACTTCTGATGCAGTTTAAAGTACTAAAGAATTCTTTTTTATTGTGATGAGTCTTATTTTCCAAATCTCAACGCCCTTTGAAGAACCAGACGATCCGAGCTCACCAAATTCTCAAAATATTGTTCAAACGGATATCATAGAGCAAGCGGACACTGTTGTACTTCGAGAGATGCTTGTGTGAAATCAAATAGTCACAGACTTGTGTAGAGTGCATGACGTTATCGGAAACAGTTTCGTAATAGAGCTTATCGGAAGAGTCTCTGTGCGAGAAGTGAAAAAGAGCAAGTAAAAAGAGGCGGACCTCTTCCTCAATAGCAAGACGTATTTCAGTGATTGAAGCAAAGCATAAGACGTATTCGCGAGAAGTCTGTGCAACAGTGAAGTGCCCTTTGACGTACATTTCTGTTATGGCAAAATCAGATCTATCGGTGTAAATATAGAACATTTTCTGCAATTGGCCTGACAATTCATCTTGTAATAGTGTTTCAAGTACAATGAAATTTTATTCATTCTGGTCATCACGTGTTGGGGTCAGGAGAAGTCTACAAACCTTGCTTCCCCGATATCTTGTACCGTAGAAAAAGTGGTAGCACAACAGGTGTCCCAGTAGTGCAGTTATTAGCACGCTGCTCCGGGAAGAATGAGATGTGGGTTTAACTCTCACCGAGCTTTACAGTACTGAATATCACTTAACGTTCTTGGACTAGTAGTTGTACGAATAAAACGTTACTGTTTACTTTACTTTACTGTATTACTTTATTTAATCTGTATCATAATTTCTTTTACTGAAGGGGCCTCAGTACTTCTAACATTCGATTGGTCTCCTCGCTTAGAATTTCATCTTCTTTACAAAAGTGGGTATCAGTCGAGTATTTTTTTCCCTAAAATTTGTAGGATTTGGGTTGGGGCATTCCGAAGTGCTTCATTTATAAACGAAGATTGTCGGAAGGCCATGGGATCAACTCCACGTTGAGTCGCGGCGAGCATCACTAACCATTCGGCTACAGCCCCTGTAGCAGTGCTACTGAAGCGGTGACATAAAGAGTTCTCGTAAATCATCAACATTTAACTCCAACGATCTACTAGGTGCACTCAGTCGACGTTTTCGATATTTATCATTGCATAATATAAAGCTTATAAGCTTTGCTTATAAGCTTTAAAGCCCACGGACCTCCCTCTTTGAGGGATCCCGCCCGGTTAGTCGCGAGGGCACGTGGCGCGTCCCCAGGTGGTGGATAGGGGAATAAAACGCGAACCAAGAGCGACCGTGTGCTTCCCAGAGACGCAGGTGGATTCAGGGTACGAGCTCCCTGCTTCTGCAGTGCCGACTTGACAAAACTCTACTTCTACGAGTCAAGTCGGCCAAAAGCCTGCAATCAAGCGGCTGGGAAGTACATGGAGGCGGTTAGGAGTCGCCTCCAACAAATAAGCTCCTCCCGCTCCTCCGAGAGAGACTGGCAAGCTACTCGTGAGTACCCAGCCCCCACGTTTAGAGCCTGGCAAGCTACACGTTGGGTATCAAAATGCCAAAAACAGTAACAAATATGGGCCTCATTCCCCTGACCCCGAAGAGAGCCCCTGGTACGGGCAGCGCCAGGTAGGACGAGTACGGAGAGGCTGCTAAAATCTCAGGGCCGAACTAGGCTGCCAAGATCGAAACGGACTAAAATGACGATCTATACCTACAATGCGAGAACCCTTGCTCAACAATCCGCTGTAGAAGATCTGTTGATTCAAGCAAGAAGAATAAGGTACGACGTCATTGGCCTGGCTGAGACGAGAAGGCGCCATCCTTTTCACGCTGTCTATGACACCGGAGAAGAACTGTTCCTTGGAACATGCGATCGCAGAGGTGTCGGTGGCGTTGGCGTCCTCGTCAAATCGAATTTGACCGTGAGCATTGATTCGTTCGAACAACTAACAACCAGTATCGGACGATTACGGTTGAAACGATGTGGTTCTATGCCGGCTTTGACCATCTTCGTTGCTTACGAATCAACATCAAGCTATGACGAAGACGAAGTCGAAGCGTTCTATATGGACCTCGAAAAATTCTTCAGAGAAGATCATACATTCTTCAAGGTCATTGTCGGAGATTTTAACGCAAAAATTGGACCTAGAAGAACGTCTGAAGAACGTCACATAGGGACCCACGGACTAGAATGGAATGAACAGGGTGAGAGGCTATCCGAGTTTATCATGGCGACCCAAACCATCCATGGTAACTCGCAATTCCAAAAGCCTCTCTCTCAGCGATGGACGTGGGAGTCTCCCAATGGAGAGTACCATAACGAAATAGATCACATCATCAGTAAATCGAAGGTTTTGCCTGACCGACGTCGCTGTTGTTCCCAAGTTCTACACGGGATCAGACCATCGCCTCCTTCGCGCAACGTTCCGATTTTCGAGGAGAGGAGAGAGAGCCGCTAAATTCAAACAACGAAGTCCCAGAACTACCATAAACTGGGATGTATTCAAATCATTAGTCGGCTCTTGGGAAGATACCGTTGTCGACAACATCGACGAAGAATACGATCGACTCGTTGAATATCTTCACGTTGGCGCTAAAAAAGCCGAAAGTCCTAAGGTCACGAAGAGACGCTTGTCTCCGCAGACACTCGAGCTGATACGTCAACGTGGAATCGCACGAGCCGCAGGCAACCGAAACCTTACGTCCGAACTTGCGAAACGATGCAGAGAAGCGATAAAAGAAGACCTTAAAGAGAGAAGAGCAGCAGTTATGGCAGAAGCTGCAGAAGCTGGGAAGAGCATTCGCAAAGCCCAGCGAGGCTTCGCCAACTATAAGACCAAGATGATTGCACTCCGATACCCTGACGGGACACTTACAGCTTCCAGAAGGGCTATGGAGAAAATCATCCACCAGTACTACTCGGATCTCTTCGCTAGCCATGTTCTCTTACCGTCATATAAATTGAAAGAGGACGAATATGTCGTTCCACCGGTCCTTCCTTCCGAAATCCGACATGCTATATCGTCGGTGAAAAACAGAACAACACCCGGTCCAGACAGGATTAGACCAGAACACCTGAAGAACCTGCCGCCACTTCTCATCAACACCCTGGCTCGGCTCTTCACTCGCTACCTGTCAGAATGCAAGGTCCCTATTAATGGAAAACCAGCAAGACCGTATTGTTGTTCAAAAAGGGAGACCTTCACGACATAGGCAATTATCGCCCAATCTGCTTGCTGTCCGTTGTCTATAAACTCTTTACTCGAGTCATCCTGAACAGGATTGACAGAACACTGGACGAAGGACAGCCATGCGAACAAGCAGGGTTCAGAAAAGGATTTAGTACCATGGACCACATCCACACGATCACAAGACTCATTGAAGTTTCGCGAGAGTACAAACAACCACTCTGTCTCACTTTCATCGATCTGAAAAAAGCCTTTGATTCAGTGGAAACAGAAGCGGTTATAGAGGCTCTGGATAACCAGGGCGTCCCTACTCGGTACATAATGATCCTTCGTGAGCTTTTAAAGATTTCACGACCAGAATACCTCCATTCTACAACAATATCACCATTGACGTAAGAAGAGGGGTTCGACAAGGCGATACAATATCGCCAAAACTATTCACTGCCACCCTACAAAACGTCATGCGAACATTAGAATGGGACGAAATGGGAGTGAAAATTGACGGTCGACAATTAAACCATCTTCGCTTTGCTGACGATATCGTTCTCATAACACCAAACATCAGCCAAGCGGAACGAATGTTGACTGATTTCGATAACGCCTGTGGAAAGATCGGTCTTCAACTGAATCTAACGAAAACAATGTTCATGAGGAACGGATGGGTTTCTAATGCCCCATTCACGCTCAACGGAACGACAATTTCCGAATGCTCCAGTTACATCTATCTAGGTCGTGAAATCAACATGATGAACGACCTAGCCCAGAGTTGAGCAGGAGGAAACGAGCGGCTTGGGGAACGTTTAAGAGCATCGAAGATGTAGTGAAGAGGACAAAGAACATCCGACTCCGTGCCCACCTTTTCGACTCGACAATTATCCCTGCCCTAACGTATGCAGCAGAAACCTGGTCGCTACGTAAGCAGGATGAAAGATCACTTGCCGTTATCGAACGCGCAGTCGAAAGGTCGATGCTAGGAGTATCTCGTATTTCGCAAATGAGACAAAGGATCCGAACTTCCGACCTACGTCAACGATCGAAAATCAGAGACGCCGTTCTACACGCCAGGATATCGAAAATAAGGTGGGCCGGACACGTGATGCGCTTCAACGACAACCGATGGACGAGAGCCGTTACCGACTGGATTCCTCGGGACGTCAAGCGCTCTAAAGGAAGACCACTGACCCGTTGGTCCGATTTCTTCACGAAAGCGATGGAAGAAAGATATGATGCTCAGCGAATTCCTAGAGCAAGGAGGACCCACTGGGCTACTCTTGCACGCGATAGGGAAAAATGGAAGAGTTGCTGGTACCCGCTCGAGTCACTCGACGATCAACGGGACGACAGGTGATACAGGTG
>JAHQIW010001965.1:0-173232 GCA_019055375.1 Parelaphostrongylus tenuis
TGCTTATCAACTGATTGCTCGCTCTGGAGGAGAAAAAACTTGAAATCAAAGTCGCCATGAATTCTAAACGGTTGAGAACTGTTAGAAAACCATAACTTACATGTACTGGGGTTGTTGACGGAGTCGTTGAGGTAACTGGAGATAAAGGAGTCAGAGTCGAGAGGGCATCAAAATTTGCAAAGTTTGGCAGAGAGTGTATTGTATCATTTGGAGCAGGAGTCAAGGCCCAATCCTCTCTAAATACCAAGAAACAATATATTATAGACTATTTCAAGCCCAACTATAAGATAAAGGATAAAGCTCTCGGCTTCACTTGAGCTCAAGGAGATGCGCCATGCACATCATAATCAATAATCGTTTGATTTAACTGAACGCATATCTGGCCTTTAGAATCATTTGGGCCAACGTGTATCAAGTAAGTACAGATACCCTCTCAGACAAGTCTGGTACCGATCCACCGACCCCGGATGGATGGAAAGCTTCGTGAGCCCTGAGCACCAGGTCGAACCATCGACCATCGGTTGATGGATCATTAATGACGCAGAACACCTCTGACCACTGCACCGCACGTGCTATTAAGCGTGATTATAGGATTTCGAAAACAAAACGAACATCCGCCCATGCTAAAAGTTGTTGCAAAGGCGTTACCAAAAATATTGATGCAACCTAACCTGAGATAAATGCTGTTATGGCGCTCTGATATAATAGAAAGAAGCGCTTGTATTCACATATGCTAATCAAGTGTACAATAGTAAGACAACTATTTCAGTACAGCACAAGTTCCTATTACTTACGTGAATGAACTGGTAGAAGTAGCATGAGCAGAGGTTCCAGTCATCAAAAGGTCATTCGAAATAGGCTTCTCTGGAAGCCGAACATCACCAACACTCGATGGTGGAGGAGGTGGCTGAATCACTGGCGGAGATCCCACCTAAAAACAACGAGTAATAATTCCAAAATAGCAGTTCAATAATTAGCATAACAACAGAAGCAATGTAGCAACAAATATACGCCAAGAATCATCACCTCGAAGAGATCCGCCGACGGAAGGTTAGGCAAAAGTTGATTAGGAGGAGTGTCGAGTCCGAGAAGATCAGTAGAGGGCAAAGATGTCTTAGTACCAGAACTAAAAGTAGGGCCTGGCGGACGAATGGCAGGAATATTCGAAGCACCAGACCGACCAATATCTAGGCAATTAATGGTTATTACATCGGTAAATCTGAAGAAAAACGACATTCTTTAGAACCTTATATGAAGAGAGTACGAGAACTTATAAAGTCGATAGTTCAATTGTTTTTTCCTACTCGATGAAACACACTTCACTTGATAAAAGTCGAAAGAAAAAAAAAAACTCATTCGAGCGAGCAATACCCCACAGAGTCATGTCTGTTTTCGAGAAAATTATAAGCTCCTTTTGTTGAGTGTAATTATTTTATTAGGCCGTTCCATAAGTTTTGGGTGTAAAGCGGCAATTATCAAATTTATTAAGCAGAAGTAATGAACATTACATGATTTTGATTACCATTCAATTACGCATTTTCTTGGCCTGTATTTGCTTTGAGATGGAGCTGTCTTGGGAACAAATTGTTTGCCGCTCAGCAAGAACGGTGCGTAGGGGAAGATGCAAGTGAAGCGAGACCGAAGATTAATGGAAGCTTCCTGCGCCTGGCCCGAGCGCGACTGATCCTACAGATTGTTCTCCTCAACTTCGAACTTCGCAAACCACTTCCTAGCCGTCTTCTCTGCAATCGTATCATCTCCTCAAGCTCCATTAACCAATCTTGCGCGCTTCTTCATTTACATCTTCCCCTAGAAGCCATTCGCATGCGTGCTCCATCTCAAAACAGGTATACTCAAGTTGCACATAAAAAGTATGCAAAAAAATGCGCAATTGAACGGTCTAAAATCATGTGGCTTTCATTACTTCTGGTTAATAAATTTGGTATTCAATTCTCTAGCGCCAAAACTTCTGAAGCAACCTAATAGAATACGCATGCATTGGAACAAATGCATGTCGCAGCAAATGTGCCTCTAAATGACGCCTTAGCAGAAAATATTGCACCCAGGTAGCTTACATTCAACCCCGGCAGCTGTAAAACTACGATCAACTCCATGAAGACTAACTGAAATATGAAAAAAAAGATTTCAGTAATTGTAGACCATTTTCTTTTCACATAAACTGCAAAATAATACCGGCGATATCGGGCCTTGATGTTGGCTGAGGAATGGAACGAGCACTTGCAAAGTCACCAAAATCGTCTTCAGGAGTCGGCTAAAAAAGAAGCGGTTTGACAATAGCGACTATCGATTTGAACCAGTACAATCCAGAAGCATTTTAGACAGAATCAGCAGCTTACATCATCTCTGAATCCTAACTCCGGTGATACCGATCCTCTTCTTGTTTCGTCGGGAAATTGAAAAGAATTGACTTCTTTCGATGAATAATCATCCCTGTAAAATGACTATCAGTTGAAAGTAGTATTGAATTCCATATACTGACTCTAAAAATTACCTGCTACTATCAAATGAGGGTTTATCCCTATAACTGTCACTGTTATCGTCTTTCCAATCATCGTGATAACTGTTTGAATTGCCTGAGAAAAGAAAAGCTTTCCAGAGACTTAGAGGTGCTCTGTACCATTCATTCCACTAGAAGCATTGAGGAGACATACCACTATGAGAGACGGCACGACCCATACGAATGTCCTCTGATGTAAACCCCTGGTATCGATCCTTATTGTCAGATTTCACCTTTTTCCGCTGGGCTCGTAGTTTATCGTCGTCACTAAGAAGGTCCAGAATAGTCTTCACACGATGACGAACTGAATCAAGAGATAAAATTTATTTGAAAAAGGGAGGTTATCGTGTTGTAAACGATGAACGCTAAGTAGCTGCACTCTTCTCAAATCAGAAACACTCTAAAAAAAACACTCTCAAATCAAAAAACACTCTCAAAAAATTCGGTAGATTATCTGGAAAATATACGAAAAATCCTTCTTTCACTCAATTTTCGTGGTAGTGTTATGATGTTTAAATCAAACCTAGAGAAAGCTGAGTGATAAGCAGAGAAATAGACCCCAAGCAGTTGTTGAATCCGAGCCTTTCAGCCTTATAGGGCAGGCGTGCTACCACCACACTAGCGAGTCCACCCACTTCGCAGAAACTCTTCCTTTGATATAACTTTCCGATGTCAATAACTCCGCTGGGTTCTAGCGAAGAAAGGGTGGTAACAAAGCGAGAACCTCGGTGGTTTAGTGGTAACATCCAGCCTAGGTAAGTATGAGATATGAGTTCAATTCCCGCTTGGGGTAGAATGCTCCACATATCATCCAAAACTCAGTGGATTTTAGAAACTATTACTTGAGCCACTGACATTAAGAACACTTTCTTAGACGATATGTCTTCATCATTGATAAATTTGAATATACTACATCGCTGATTAATGAAAGAAAACTCACCATATAAAAACAATGTTGAGCAAAATGGAAAACTTCAAAACTCCAGAGGGAGTTGACCCCGTGCCCTCACAGTCTGCCCCTACCCAAGCTTTGAAGTTTTGCTTACCACTCAACGTAGTTGTATAAATAGTTATAATATCATACTATTGTTAAAAAAGCTATCGAATAGGTAATTCTCGTCGATTGCTCACCATTTAGTCCTTGATCCCTGCCTCGTTCGTCGACGAACTTATACTGCTCCAAAGCTCTAAAGTGTAGGGATGACAGGAGGCGAAAAATTTCATAGAGTTTGACATTCATAACAAATAAGAAGGCAGAATAAAGAAAAGGACAAAACTCTCGACGTTGATCTATTCCTGAGGGATACGCCAAGCATTCGTCTTTGTCTAGCATCGCTTAAGGTGACTGAATGCATATCAAACCTTTACAATGACTCGTGGTGGCCTGCCGATGTGCCAGGTCAGAGTTGGTACCCTCCCAGACATGTCTGGTGCCAATAAGCCCCGATCCCGGAGGGTATTGAACACGCGATCGAACCATTGGACATTGGTTAATCGATCACGTGTATGTCGCAGAGCACCTATAACCACTGCGCCACGCGAGCTTCTAAGAAAACAAAACTAAGCGAATTTAAAGGTGAGAAAAGAAAAGCCACGACTTCATTGTGAAAGAAGAAAAACGATAGGATACTTAGTATCAAACTAGTGAAATACTTAGTGTCGAACTGATCTAATAGGCGAACCTCATTTGAAACATGTGATCGCGGGCATTTCCTATCACCCTCTCACTTCCATGTAAAAGTAGATAATTCAAAAGCATTAGGCTCTGAAACAATTCCCATCGAATACCAGTTAGATCGAACTATTTCAGCCAGAAATTACCTTATAGACTCTTCTCCAAGCCGTCTTATTATCCTCGAGCATTCGTTTCCAAAGTAGATTAGTGACTTGATTAAAACCATCGTACCTATAAATTTAAACTATGAGAATCGACTCAAACTGAGGAGAATCGATCGATAAAACCCGTTCGGAAAAGCAGAAAACGTACTGAAAAGTACAGTTGGCGATTTCTTTCATTTGTGGACCAGTCGGACCCCATGGATCTTCGTTAGTTGCCTCATAGACGATATTCTCCGCTTCCGTATAGTTCATTACCATCGTATGACTGGAGAAAAGAGAAGAAAAAAGATGCAAAAAATAAAGGAAAAAAGGTATTGATAATTACCGGATTACACTTACACAGATTCGCCTAGCTTTTTGATCTGATACGGAATATTATTGCTGATTTGTTTCGTTAGATTTGATATGCCAGAAAGAAGATCCGACATGGTGGTCACCTCCTGGAACACGCACTCAGGATTGATCCATCGATCGATCGATATGGGCAAGTGAATTAGCGATGAGTAGCGCGAAGTGAATCGCAAGCGAGATCTATTAGTAACAAGAGACCAACAAGGTCACGAGACTCTTTCTACTGGTTATGGCAACAGAACGAAACGCGCTACTTGGAAAAAGGGAAAGCCTGGGAGGTCAAAAATGATGAAAAAAGCCGACCGGAACTGGCAGATTTGATCTACGCGGGGTTTGTCGGCAAGATGGAGACGATGGAAGAGCTCATAACGACGCTTGAGCCGTAATATAGAAAGAAAACTCGAAAAATAACAACAGAGGACTTCACGGAAATCCGACTGTCTAGCAAAATGGAACCGAACACAACGACATCAAACAGTGGCAGCCGACAGTGCGCATTTTTCGTTGTATTGTGCGCAAATCACCAAAATGAGCCATACCGTATCCAGAAAATTATGGCTGGATAATATCCTCTCGATGAAATCTTCACCGATTATGCCTATAGTGCTCATGATTTCTAATGTTTGAGTGCATTTTTCGCAGTGGTACGCTGTTTCGAATAAACCCTAAGAGAACTGAGTGGTGAGCAAAAATACGACCCCGGTCAGGGGTCGAACCCGCGTTTCATCTATACCGGAGAGGCGTGCTACCACTACACCACCGAGGCACACTGGCGCCACCACACATTCTTGTTATTTCTGCTCATTACTCAATTCCTTTAGGTTTATGCCCATAATATCTCCATCTTTCGAATTAAGAGATAGGCATGAACTGTGGTTCAATGTATCCCAATTTCGTGTCACAAACTCATCGTTAACCCCTGATGGATTATTTGACGTTTTACTTGTATTTCCAGTTTATCAAATCTAAGCTAAAAAATTACTAGTAACCAAAACAGAAAGTATTAGGACTCCCAGATTCAAGCCAGTGAGAGATTTTTTCAATTATACCGAATCCATAAAATTCTGAACTTCTAAAATCATCGAATGCTCTTTCTACATCGTCCCGGTATTTGAAGTGAATATCAGATTAACACTAAGCATTTCTAGCATAAAAAACGAATGAGATGCGTCAAAAAGCCGTAGTAATTCAGCGGGCAAGAGTTCTGCAGATCACGATGGACTATCCAGAATTTCATGGTTAAGCTTGTTTAGCAGGCACGGTGTCGGGGCGCACCCATTCTCGAAAAGTTGTATCACTCGATTCGTACAGCATCCATTTGTCGAGCTTCATCACTGACAATGTTTTCGCCGTGCATTGAAGCGGTTGAGATGCTCAAATGGAGTTCATTAGCAAGCTCCAGAACAGTGCTAGTCCTGCATTTGCCTCGGCCAAACCCTTCAATTCATTGTCGTCAGTAGCAGATGAGCGTTCGCAATCTTCCTCAACTTCGAGGTCAAATTTACCGCTAGAAAAATTTGCAAACTAATATTGCATTGCCTCTATGCAAACATGATATTGGTTCCATAACTCGTTAATGGTTCGAGCCGTTGGCTCAGCGTACATTGAACTTAACGCTCGTGGAGACAATTTTGTCGAAATTATCGCTTTGACAGCCGAGATTATAACTTGCCTTTACGATTCCGGAGGTTCGACACTTCTTCCGTCTGTTTCGCGTGTTGAAACCGTCACCCTGAAAAAATGCGGTTGAGCAAGAATGTTGTTTCAACTGCACCTCGGACCTTTGTCATCTTCCTTCATCAATCACTGAAAGCTTATTCAGCGTGACTTTTCTAAAAACTGGGAGTAAGTGGCTGGAGCGATTTCATCTCGTTATCGCAGGAACAGCCAGACTGCGTGCACTGAAAGGAATTCTGCTACTACGTGACTTTGCTTTTTCTACCACGACAGAGGTTTCTGTGACAGTGGCAGAGCCTGCGACTATGACCAACCGCGTAGGAATGATCTAAAAGGTTGTATCCGATATCAGTATGTAAGAAACATAATGTGCGGATCAAGGCAGCAAGTGTATGGCATGCCATGAGGACTGTTTGCACCCTGCGCTTACGACATAATATCCCCTGTATCACCTCTCGTCCCGTTATTCGTCGAATGACTCGAGCGGGCACCAGTAACCTTCCATTTATCCCCTATCGAGTGCAAATGTAACCCAGTGGGTCTTAATCACTCTAGAGATTCCTTGAGCATTATATCTTTCTTCTACGCTTTCAGTGGAGAAATCGGGCCATGGGGTCGGTGGTATTCCTGTAGAGCGCTCGATGTCCCGAGGAATTCGGTCGGTAACGGCTGTCGTCCATTGGTGGTCGTTGAAGCTCATCACCTGTCCGTCCCACCTTAATTTTGATATCCCGGCGGTGAAATGATGTCTTTGATCTTCAATCGTTGACGTGGGTCGAAGTTTCAGTTTCTTTCTCTCATTTGCGAGATATCGGACACTCCCAGCATCGACCTTTCGACAAAGATCTAAGCGGCATCTCCGTACTCGTCCTACCCACAGCTGCTGTACCGAAAGCTCTTCCGGGGTTAGGGGAATGAGGCTCATATTCATTGGTGTTTTTAGCATTTCAGTAGCCAACGTACAGCTTGCTACGCTCTAAACATGGGGGCTGGGTACTCACGAGTAGCTTGCTAGTCTCTCTCGAATCCTAACCGCCTCCCATGTACTTCCCAGCAGCTTGATTGCAGGCTTTTGTGCGAATTGACTCGAAGAAATAGAGTTTTATCTAATCGGCGCTGTAGAACCAGAGAGCTCATCCCCTGAATCCACCTGCTTCTCTGGAAAGCACGTTGTCGCTTTTGGTTCGCATTCTATTCCTTCTATCCACTACCTGGGGACGCTCCAAGTGCCCACGCCCCTAACCGGGCGGGAGCCCTCAAAGAGGGAGGTCCGTAGACAAGATCACTAACGCGCTATAATGATCTTTCAAACATCAGAATGGTCTGTCAGAATTCTACAGATCTTTTTGTGGGCTCTTCGGTACAATCTTCACAAAAAGTTTGCGGACTTTCTCAATTTCGGAGACTTGATACAAAAAACCTTCGTGGTTGATGCTATTTGAGGCGTATACGCTACTAAGGTAAAATAAGAGTGCTGTGCAACAACGAGCGTCGGTAGTGCAACGGTTAGCATACGCTCCCGGAAAGAGTGAGATCTGGGTTCGAATCCCGGCTGACGCAAACGTTTTTGCACAGTACTCCACATATTGGGTATACTATAAAGGAACTTGTACAGTAAGAAAAAACAGTGTGACACGGGTCAAATGAAGTGCTGAAGTAATGTGAAAGTACGGATTTGATGCCGGAGTAACTGCTTTTCCGTCCTGTCGATGCGTCAACTATCTGCTGAAATTCAGGTTCAGAATAGAATTCAGTTTCTGGCTGACGAGCTGTGATGTGGTGATAATCGCTACGGCTTCGTCGAAAGCTTTTTCGTAACTTGTCAAAGATTAGATTCGAATCCTAGGCAGATAGCATTCTATGAATACGTCCATGACCCTGATTAGTGTTTGAATGGAAGAACTTTTCGAATTCACGTTTTATGCTTTAGTTGATTTTCTGAAGTTCTACACATACCCCAATACAGTCTTCGTGAACTGCGTTCAAGACTAGCCCATCGAACCCACCCATGTATGTGAAAAGGGACTGCGAGAGTGGTCGGCAGAGCACCCCAGAAACGCTATTTCGAAAAACCTACTTCTACAACCTCAAAAAAGATTTTTTTTTCTGTTGTTTTCGCAATGTTGGCTTGATATAGCAGCAGATTTCAGTCAGGCAACCAACTCTTCGTGTTTTTGACAAACTGATAGTATAAATCAATGTAAATCACAGACTTTAAGCGTCAGAAGTCATTATGCCGTTCAAATATGCATAGTAGTAGTTCTACGGCGGTTTATGAAGTGGGATGCATGGGCGATTCCAAAGTGGTAGATCAAAGGAAGCTGCTTTAGCCATAATTAGCTCATTTTCAGATAATCTCGGAAACGTAGTGATCATTGCATCTCCAACTGCTTATTTCTCGATTCTCACTTTTATTTAATTCACTGGACATTATTTATTTTATCAACACTAGCAAGTGGAATTTCAAACGTAGTTATGAAAGTATAGGAAACGATTATTATTTGAGGCATGGTTTGTGGATTGCTGTTTCGATTAAATGTACTCATGATCAAACAGTTGTTCTCTTATATTTTTCAAATTTTTTGGCAACACTTTCCGTCGTTAGCAATAGAATTTTTTAGTGTCCATTTGAGAGTAATCATTTGTTGCCTTGTGGGAAACGGTCTCTAATTTTTTGTGAGCTTCAAAGTAAAATTCATGACAAATTCGCCCAAAACCCAGCTAATTTTTTTTACTCTTATTTTAATGAAGTAGGAAGAATATGATAATGAAGCACCTGACTGTAGCCATCAAGACCAGTTTTCTTCCTTCTTTGTTCTCATAATTTCCGACTTTAAGTCTGCATTCGCTGGCTCTTCCTGCTTTGGTATTGAAGCTATTAGGAACAGTTTTGCAAGGAAAAGTACGGATTCAATCCATCCCCAAATTATCGCTGAAAACTGCTAAACAGTCATCATCTTTTATTGAAGTAGTTGAAAAAAGCAGAATGAGTTTGAGTTTCGTTTATTCATCTTTTTTTTTTTTGAAGAATGAATTGTTGATCGATCTGATTTTTTGTCTCAGAGATTGACTGCGCTGAAATCAGTACAAAAAGAAGGCTCAAAAACAACGACAAGATCGGTATGTAAAAGATGTAAACTGTACCGAGGATCTTTCTCTTTGAGGGATCACGCCCGGTTAGTCGCAAGGGCACTAGGCGCGTCCTCAGGTGGTGGATAGGGGAAGTAAACGCGAACCAAAAGCGACCGTGTGCTTCCCAGAGAAGTAGGTGAATTCAGGGGACAAGTTCCCTGCTTCTGCAGCGCCGATTCGACAAAACTCTATTTCTACGAGTCAATTCGGCCAAAAGCCTGCAATCAAGCGGCTGTGAAGTTTATGGGAGGCGGTTAGGAGGCGCCTCCAACAACTAAGCTCTTCCCGCTCCTCCGAGAGAGATTGACAAGCCACTCGTGAGTACACAGCCCACGTTTGGAGCCTAGCAAGCTGTACGTTGGGTATCAAAATGCTAAAAACACCAGTAAAATATGAGCCTCTCCTCTGATCCTGAAAGAGCCTCTTATACGGCAGCGGCTTGTAGGACGAGTACGGAGAGGCTGCTTAATTTTTGTCGAAAGGTCGATGCTAGAAGTGTCCCGTATCTCGCAAATGAGAGAAAGAAACTGAAACTTCGACCCACGTCAACGATTGAAGATCAAAGACATCATTTCACCGCCGGGATATCAAAATTAAGGTGGGACGGACAGGTGATGAGCTTCAACGACCACCAATGGACGACAGCCGTTACCGACCGAATTCCTCGGGACATCGAGCGCTCTACAGGAATACCACCGACCCCATGGCCCGATTTCTCCACTGAAAGCGTAGAAGAAAGATATAATGCTCAAGGAATCTCTAGAGTGATTAAGACCCACTGGGTTACATTTGCACTCGATAGGGGATAAATGGAAGGTTACTGGTGCCCGCTCGAGTCATTCGACGAATAACGGGACGAGAGGTGATACAGGGGATATTATGTCGTAAGCGCAGGGTGCAAACAGTCCTCATGGCATGCCATACACTTGCTGCCTTGATCCGCTCTTTATGTTTCTTACATACTGATATCGGATACAACCTTTTAGATCATTCCTACGCGGTTGGTCATAGTCGCAGGCTCTGCCACTGTCACAGAAACCTCTGTCGTGGTAGAAAAAGCAAAGTCACGTAGTAGCAGAATTCCTTTCAGTGCACGCAGTCTGGCTGTTCCTGCGATAACGAGATGAAATCGCTCCAGCCACTTACTCCCAGTTTTTAGAAAAGTCACGCTGAATAAGCTTTCAGTGATTGATGAAGGAAGATGACAAAGGTCCGAGGTGCAGTTGAAACAACATTCTTGCTCAACCGCATTTTTTCAGGGTGACGGTTTCAACACGCGAAACAGACGGAAGAAGTGTCGAACCTCCGGAATCGTAAAGGCAAGTTATAATCTCGGCTGTCAAAGCGATAATTTCGACAAAATTGTCTCCACGAGCGTTAAGTTCAATGTACGCTGAGCCAACGGCTCGAACCATTAACGAGTTATGGAACCAATATCATGTTTGCATAGAGGCAATGCAATATTAGTTTGCAAATTTTTCTAGCGGTAAATTTGACCTCGAAGTTGAGGAAGATTGCGAACGCTCATCTGCTACTGACGACAATGAATTGAAGGGTTTGGCCGAGGCAAATGCAGGACTAGCACTGTTCTGGAGCTTGCTAATGAACTCCATTTGAGCATCTCAACCGCTTCAATGCACGGCGAAAACATTGTCAGTGATGAAGCTCGACAAATGGATGCTGTACGAATCGAGTGATACAACTTTTCGAGAATGGGTGCGCCCCGACACCGTGCCTGCTAAACAAGCTTAACCATGAAATTCTGGATAGTCCATCGTGATCTGCAGAACTCTTGCCCGCTGAATTACTACGGCTTTTTGACGCATCTCATTCGTTTTTTATGCTAGAAATGCTTAGTGTTAATCTGATATTCACTTCAAATACCGGGACGATGTAGAAAGAGCATTCGATGATTTTAGAAGTTCAGAATTTTATGGATTCGGTATAATTGAAAAAATCTCTCACTGGCTTGAATCTGGGAGTCCTAATACTTTCTGTTTTGGTTACTAGTAATTTTTTAGCTTAGATTTGATAAACTGGAAATACAAGTAAAACGTCAAATAATCCATCAGGGGTTAACGATGAGTTTGTGACACGAAATTGGGATACATTGAACCACAGTTCATGCCTATCTCTTAATTCGAAAGATGGAGATATTATGGGCATAAACCTAAAGGAATTGAGTAATGAGCAGAAATAACAAGAATGTGTGGTGGCGCCAGTGTGCCTCGGTGGTGTAGTGGTAGCACGCCTCTCCGGTATAGATGAAACGCGGGTTCGACCCCTGACCGGGGTCGTATTTTTGCTCACCACTCAGTTCTCTTAGGGTTTATTCGAAACAGCGTACCACTGCGAAAAATGCACTCAAACATTAGAAATCATGAGCACTATAGGCATAATCGGTGAAGATTTCATCGAGAGGATATTATCCAGCCATAATTTTCTGGATACGGTATGGCTCATTTTGGTGATTTGCGCACAATACAACGAAAAATGCGCACTGTCGGCTGCCACTGTTTGATGTCGTTGTGTTCGGTTCCATTTTGCTAGACAGTCGGATTTCCGTGAAGTCCTCTGTTGTTATTTTTCGAGTTTTCTTTCTATATTACGGCTCAAGCGTCGTTATGAGCTCTTCCATCGTCTCCATCTTGCCGACAAACCCCGCGTAGATCAAATCTGCCAGTTCCGGTCGGCTTTTTTCATCATTTTTGACCTCCCAGGCTTTCCCTTTTTCCAAGTAGCGCGTTTCGTTCTGTTGCCATAACCAGTAGAAAGAGTCTCGTGACCTTGTTGGTCTCTTGTTACTAATAGATCTCGCTTGCGATTCACTTCGCGCTACTCATCGCTAATTCACTTGCCCATATCGATCGATCGATGGATCAATCCTGAGTGCGTGTTCCAGGAGGTGACCACCATGTCGGATCTTCTTTCTGGCATATCAAATCTAACGAAACAAATCAGCAATAATATTCCGTATCAGATCAAAAAGCTAGGCGAATCTGTGTAAGTGTAATCCGGTAATTATCAATACCTTTTTTCCTTTATTTTTTGCATCTTTTTTCTTCTCTTTTCTCCAGTCATACGATGGTAATGAACTATACGGAAGCGGAGAATATCGTCTATGAGGCAACTAACGAAGATCCATGGGGTCCGACTGGTCCACAAATGAAAGAAATCGCCAACTGTACTTTTCAGTACGTTTTCTGCTTTTCCGAACGGGTTTTATCGATCGATTCTCCTCAGTTTGAGTCGATTCTCATAGTTTAAATTTATAGGTACGATGGTTTTAATCAAGTCACTAATCTACTTTGGAAACGAATGCTCGAGGATAATAAGACGGCTTGGAGAAGAGTCTATAAGGTAATTTCTGGCTGAAATAGTTCGATCTAACTGGTATTCGATGGGAATTGTTTCAGAGCCTAATGCTTTTGAATTATCTACTTTTACATGGAAGTGAGAGGGTGATAGGAAATGCCCGCGATCACATGTTTCAAATGAGGTTCGCCTATTAGATCAGTTCGACACTAAGTATTTCACTAGTTTGATACTAAGTATCCTATCGTTTTTCTTCTTTCACAATGAAGTCGTGGCTTTTCTTTTCTCACCTTTAAATTCGCTTAGTTTTGTTTTCTTAGAAGCTCGCGTGGCGCAGTGGTTATAGGTGCTCTGCGACATACACGTGATCGATTAACCAATGTCCAATGGTTCGATCGCGTGTTCAATACCCTCCGGGATCGGGGCTTATTGGCACCAGACATGTCTGGGAGGGTACCAACTCTGACCTGGCACATCGGCAGGCCACCACGAGTCATTGTAAAGGTTTGATATGCATTCAGTCACCTTAAGCGATGCTAGACAAAGACGAATGCTTGGCGTATCCCTCAGGAATAGATCAACGTCGAGAGTTTTGTCCTTTTCTTTATTCTGCCTTCTTATTTGTTATGAATGTCAAACTCTATGAAATTTTTCGCCTCCTGTCATCCCTACACTTTAGAGCTTTGGAGCAGTATAAGTTCGTCGACGAACGAGGCAGGGATCAAGGACTAAATGGTGAGCAATCGACGAGAATTACCTATTCGATAGCTTTTTTAACAATAGTATGATATTATAACTACTTATACAACTACGTTGAGTGGTAAGCAAAACTTCAAAGCTTGGGTAGGGGCAGACTGTGAGGGCACGGGGTCAACTCCCTCTAGAGTTTTGAAGTTTTCCATTTTGCTCAACATTGTTTTTATATGGTGAGTTTTCTTTCATTAATCAGCGATGTAGTATATTCAAATTCATCAATGATGAAGACATATCGTCTAAGAAAGTGTTCATAATGTCAGTGGCTCAAGTAATAGTTTCTAAAATCCACTGAGTTTTGGATGATATGTGGAGCATTCTACCCCAAGCGGGAATTGAACTCATATCTCATACTTACCTAGGCTGGATGTTACCACTAAACCACCGAGGTTCTCGCTTTGTTACCACCCTTTCTTCGCTAGAACCCAGCGGAGTTATTGACATCGGAAAGTTATATCAAAGGAAGAGTTTCTGCGAAGTGGGTGGACTCGCTAGTGTGGTGGTAGCACGCCTGCCCTATAAGGCTGAAAGGCTCGGATTCAACAACTGCTTGGGGTCTATTTCTCTGCTTATCACTCAGCACTCTCTAGGTTTGATTTAAACATCATAACACTACCACGAAAATTGAGTGAAAGAAGGATTTTTCGTATATTTTCCAGATAATCTACCGAATTTTTTGAGAGTGTTTTTTGATTTGAGAGTGTTTTTTTAGAGTGTTTCTGATTTGAGAAGAGTGCAGCTACTTAGCGTTCATCGTTTACAACACGATAACCTCCCTTTTTCAAATAAATTTTATTTTTTGATTCAGTTCGTCATCGTGTGAAGACTATTCTGGACCTTCTTAGTGACGACGATAAACTACGAGCCCAGCGGAAAAAGGTGAAATCTGACAATAAGGATCGATACCAGGGGTTTACATCAGAGGACATTCGTATGGGTCGTGCCGTCTCTCATAGTGGTATGTCTCCTCAATGCTTCTAGTGGAATGAATGGTACAGAGCACCTCTAAGTCTCTGGAAAACTTTTCTTTTCTCAGGCAATTCAAACAGTTATCACGATGATTGGAAAGACGATAACAGTGACAGTTATAGGGATAAACCCTCATTTGATAGTAGCAGGTAATTTTTAGAGTCAGTATATGGAATTCAATACTACTTTCAACTGATAGTCATTTTACAGGGATGATTATTCATCGAAAGAAGTCAATTCTTTTCAATTTCCCGACGAAACAAGAAGAGGATCGGTATCACCGGAGTTAGGATTCAGAGATGATGTAAGCTGCTGATTCTGTCTAAAATGCTTCTGGATTGTACTGGTTCAAATCGATAGTCGCTATTGTCAAACCGCTTCTTTTTTAGCCGACTCCTGAAGACGATTTTGGTGACTTTGCAAGTGCTCGTTCCATTCCTCAGCCAACATCAAGGCCCGATATCGCCGGTATTATTTTGCAGTTTATGTGAAAAGAAAATGGTCTACAATTACTGAAATCTTCTTTTTTCATATTTCAGTTAGTCTTCATGGAGTTGATCGTAGTTTTACAGCTGCCGGGGTTGAATGTAAGCTACCTGGGTGCAATATTTTCTGCTAAGGTGTCATTTAGAGACACATTTGCTGCGACATGCATTTGTTCCAATGCATGCGTATTCTATTAGGTTGCTTCAGAAGTTTTGGCGCTAGAGAATTGAATACCAAATTTATTAACCAGAAGTAATGAAAGCCACATGATTTTGGACCGTTCAATTGCGCATTTTTTTGCATACTTTTTATGTGCAACTTGAGTATACCTGTTTTGAGATGGAGCTGTCCTGGGAACAATTCGCTGTTACTCATGCGAATGGCTTCTAGGGGAAGATGTAAATGAAGAAGCGCGCAAGATTGGTTAATGGAGCTTGAGGAGATGATACGATTGCAGAGAAGACGGCTAGGAAGTGGTTTGCGAAGTTCGAAGTTGAGGAGAACAATCTGTAGGATCAGTCGCGCTCGGGCCAGGCGCAGGAAGCTTCCATTAATCTTCGGTCTCGCTTCACTTGCATCTTCCCCTACGCACCGTTCTTGCTGAGCGGCAAACAATTTGTTCCCAAGACAGCTCCATCTCAAAGCAAATACAGGCCAAGAAAATGCGTAATTGAATGGTAATCAAAATCATGTAATGTTCATTACTTCTGCTTAATAAATTTGATAATTGCCGCTTTACACCCAAAACTTATGGAACGGCCTAATAAAATAATTACACTCAACAAAAGGAGCTTATAATTTTCTCGAAAACAGACATGACTCTGTGGGCTATTGCTCGCTCGAATGAGTTTTTTTTTTTCTTTTCGACTTTTATCAAGTGAAGTGTGTTTCATCGAGTAGGAAAAAACAATTGAACTATCGACTTTATAAGTTCTCGTACTCTCTTCATATAAGGTTCTAAAGAATGTCGTTTTTCTTCAGATTTACCGATGTAATAACCATTAATTGCCTAGATATTGGTCGGTCTGGTGCTTCGAATATTCCTGCCATTCGTCCGCCAGGCCCTACTTTTAGTTCTGGTACTAAGACATCTTTGCCCTCTACTGATCTTCTCGGACTCGACACTCCTCCTAATCAACTTTTGCCTAACCTTCCGTCGGCGGATCTCTTCGAGGTGATGATTCTTGGCGTATATTTGTTGCTACATTGCTTCTGTTGTTATGCTAATTATTGAACTGCTATTTTGGAATTATTACTCGTTGTTTTTAGGTGGGATCTCCGCCAGTGATTCAGCCACCTCCTCCACCATCGAGTGTTGGTGATGTTCGGCTTCCAGAGAAGCCTATTTCGAATGACCTTTTGATGACTGGAACCTCTGCTCATGCTACTTCTACCAGTTCATTCACGTAAGTAATAGGAACTTGTGCTGTACTGAAATAGTTGTCTTACTATTGTACACTTGATTAGCATATGTGAATACAAGCGCTTCTTTCTATTATATCAGAGCGCCATAACAGCATTTATCTCAGGTTAGGTTGCATCAATATTTTTGGTAACGCCTTTGCAACAACTTTTAGCATGGGCGGATGTTCGTTTTGTTTTCGAAATCCTATAATCACGCTTAATAGCACGTGCGGTGCAGTGGTTCGAGGTGTTCTGCGTCATTAATGATCCATCAACCGATGGTCGATGGTTCGACCTGGTGCTCAGGGCTCACGAAGCTTTCCATCCATCCGGGGTCGGTGGATCGGTACCAGACTTGTCTGAGAGGGTATCTGTACTAACTTGATACACTTTGGCCCGAATGATTTGAAAGGCCAGATATGCATTCAGTTGAATCAAACGATGCTCCATTAGGATGATGCATGGCGCAACTCCCAGAAATTGAGTAACGCCGAGAGCTTCATCCTTTATGTTATAGTTAGGCTTGAAATAGTATATAATATATTGTTTCTTGGTTTTTAGAGAGGATTGGACCTTGACTCCTGCTCCAAATGATACAATTCACTCTCTGCCAAACTTTGCAAATTTTGATGCCCTCTCGACTCTGACTCCTTTATCTCCAGTTACCTCAACGACTCCGTCGACAACCCCAGTACATGTAAGTTATGGTTTTCTAACAGTTCTCAAGCGTTTAGAATTCATGGCGACTTTGATTTCAAGTTTTTTTCTCTTCAAGAGCGAGCAATCAGTTGATAAGCAGTTTTCCATAACTGGCATGAATACGGTGCTTCAGCCTTTTTTTCGTAGGGATGATGTTTAGCTTTTTTTGATTTTTTTCAGTAGTCTAAAACTCTATATGTTACAAGCCTATCTACTTCACGCTTCATAAGTATGACTTTGTGCTCGTGTGCCCTTCTCATCCTCAGAATTATTCGTAATAATTTGAAAATTCTTCCCTAAAATTAAGGCCATTTGCGCCCATACCTTCTAAGTCGTCAAATAATCGGATTTTTTCTTTTTTCATAATACATTCGACGAAAATCGTTATCAGTGACCAATATGGATTTAGTTAAATCCGATCGATTTGATTGTACTCAAAAAATTTTGCTTCTGTATATGTCTTGACATTCCTACGCCCTTGACATCGCTTTGGTTATGTACCTGGGTGAGCTCCGTATTGAAAGATTAAGGGTGTTGGTGTACAATAAGCTCAGTGATTAGAGAAATTTTTCACTTGTAGAATTTCTGTGGCCTTGTTAAGTAATTTGTTTTTGCCACACCTAAAATGGAAATTTTAGATCGTGATTTAACGCATTTTTGTGCATAGCATTCGTTGTGGTGAATAAGCCAACCATCCATAACCAAGGCATTTTGTTTTGCAAAGAAATACATAAATTTTGTATCACTTGTTTTGCCTGTCTATTCCACTCGTTTCTTTAATCGTAGTGCTCTGTATTTATAATGAAATATGTCGGTAGATATACGTAGGAAAGATTTTATTAAAGCCAACTCAGTTAATTTGGCGTTGATTATTGAGTAATTTGTCGTTCACGGTTGAGTTCCATGCTGGTACGATTTGCTATGATTATTCAGGACCTTCTTCTAACATTTTTAACAATCAAGGTTATCATATGAAATCTTGACAAATCTATTATGTATTTCTAATTTCTGGAAATTTTTTACTTTTTTCCTCTTTCGAAATTTACTGTGGTTTTTTTTTATGAGAATGAACATGTACAGAGACAAATTATTTTTACATAGAGATAGCACAATGGTGACAGGTTTTAACCCTTACGGGATCATGGAACCAAACTTCTGCGTCTCTAATCCCCAGCGTGCCGTGGTTAGACGTCATCGTTATACGCAGCACGCTGGGAGTCAGACCCTATTACTAGACACAATACATGAGTCTTAGAGACGCAGAGGATTGGGCCCATGACCTCGAAGGGGTTAAGCAAATTCGTTCACATAACGTTATATAATCAATCTTAGTTTGATGCACCAAATGCTATTTGCAATCAACAAAGAAAGGGGGCTTCTGGGATGGTCACGTTCATCATGATAAGCTTATGTAACTTGCTCAGTCACCTCCTCCATTCCACTTCGTAGGTTAGAGTTTGAACCTTTGCAGTTTTTGAATGGATTAGTGACGAACACTAATTTTGTGTGTCAAGTGGAAAGACTAACGCAAAATTATCCGTGCTGTGCAGTCCTACTTAATTGTAACTTGAGTTCTTTCTTTTACCCCCCACTCATCAAAAGTTACGTAATCTGGGTGCTGCTTTTTGTTTTTTTTTTTTTAAATAACATTGCCACATTTACGACTTTGCGGTTAATCATAAAGCGAAACTCTTACCATCGTATAGGAAAAGTAATCGAGGTCTGAGACATGTCGGAAATCAAAATTTATGCACATCATATATGTCAACTGATCATGAATCAAGCTTCATCACTGATAGAGTCCTCATCGTATTTAAACAACATTGGGTCTAAGACTCTTAGTCAAATAGTGAATGTCTTCTAGTCTTCGTTGAAGAAGCTGAGTGCAACGATGATCATGATGAGGTCAGCTTTGAGTGGTGCACCTAGTTGTGTCATACAACCATTAGGTCTTTGATCCATAATATACTGTCGATTCACAACGTTACATTGAGATCGATATTTACTCAGTGCCAATTAATTCAGTCGTTCGCCTCAAAAAAATAGGAAAATCACTCCCAGCGGTAAGAAAAGTGGTCCTAAAAGTCATAGTTACCGCATCTATGTGTACTATAGTGCATTAACGACGTTCAGTTTAGAGTGAATCAAATGCTCCTGTTTTAATCCACACGGCCTTTACATCTTTACTTTATGCTTGGTAAAAAGCGTACCCAGCGCAGTGGTTAGAGGTGCTGTGCGTTGCGCTCGAGGTCTGTGGTTCGATCTAGCTCTCATGTTCACCAAGCCATTCATCCCTCCGGGGTCGGTAGATGGTCCCAAACCGGTCTCGGACTTGTTTGGGAAGATAAGTAGCACTAACTCAGTACAGCGGAAGGTCACCGCGAGTCGTTGTAAAGGCCAGATATGCATCTAATCAACTCAAATGAAGTCAGAAATTGTTGACGAATGATTGGCGCATCCCTCAGGGATTGATCAACGTCGAGAGCTTTATTCCTTATATCCTTTATGCTTGGAAAAACCGACTCAACGTAAATCGATGTCAACTGGTTTTTTTTGCGGGCTGTTTTTTTGCCGCACGGTAGATACTTTACATAAAACTGGTTTACTGATAGGGTTTGTTCATCGGCGAGAAACTGTTGCTGGTGAACAGATTATTCATAGCGGATACTAATAGGTAGTAGTATAGCGGTATCAGAGGTGTAGCTGGGCGCTGAAAATTTCCATTTTGGAACAAGAGATGGTAAATCGATTAAAAATGCATTTGTTGTTGAATTTACACCCATTAGATGCATCCTTATACTCCTCATACCATAGACATTTGAAGAAAAGCTGTATCAGAACAGTTTTTATCCTATTACTAGTAGTTGAGAGATCTGGTTCTTTTCTAATGGACAATAGTACTATTAATAGGATATTTCCCATTGATTTCTCTGTGACATAGTCAGGCACTAGGATTGTTGATCTCTTATACAGTTGTAATTTGATTGTAACCAGAAGGATTTCTAACATACAACACCTCTCGGAAGACCACATTGTGACTTATTTCGTCGCAAACAATTCCTTTTTATTGTTGGATGTCGTTTTTATTCACATGTTTGTTTCACTTATCTATCCACCTTTATAGTAATTTTCCTATAATTTATCAGTCGGTTCACTGGGAGAATTTGCCGTAGACGTGGAAGGGTATGGTTAAAGGTGTGACCCATAAGTACGTGTCATTATAGTTCAACAATTTCACTACACGTGACTTTTAGAAGCCTTAGCACTTAGGACAGGTTTCCGGCGTTCTCGGCACCATCGTTTTCCAAAGAAAGCGATAGGTTTTCCGTAATTGGAAGACCTTAGGGGTTGAATTGATGGCAGGATCTAAGAAAAGACTTTTCTCTTTCTCAGTCGCTGTACGAGTATGATTTCTATCCATGCTATCATTTATTACATATTTCTGTTGTCTATCGCCCAAGTTTCTTGCTAATAGTACTCAGAATTGTTTTGCAGCATAAGCTGCGTCGTTCTGATATTATTCATACCCGCAAATTCTACAATAAACTCGATTCACCATACGATCAACGCTGAAATAACAGTTGATTGCTAATCAAACAAGCAGGCAATGAAATCCTTCGAGAAGAATGTTGTTTTTATATATCCAAGAGTTGCATGGAGCTTTTCCTGGTCGACGCCCTCCACGGCATCCATGTCGGTGAACCCATCGAGAATGATAAAAAAAGGGTTCCAACACTAAAGTGAACTATCAGAAAGAGAATGACTCCTATACAGCCCATACCGACCAGGCAGTGCAGTGCGCTTAATTTTAGGCAGTGATTATGTTAACCTTTCTCAGATAGTCCAATGTATTTTTTTTAACTTCTCAATGATTATATATTGTGCATACATTGATTTCTTGATTTTTCATTACTAATTTCTAACGGTTTTCATAGGATAATGGCCTATAGAAAAGATAGACTTTTGATTTTACAGGTGTAAAAGTTGAGAGTAGCAGTATATCATACCTTTTCCACAGAATTTCGGAGGTTTGTCCTACTTATCAAATTTTAGCGCTTTATTATCCAAAATTAGGATTTTGGTTATTTTCGATTTCTAAGGATATCTTCCATCCAAGGCTCGAATGGCTCTCATATGAAATTATTACTACTGTGCAATTAATTTTGATTAGGAGATATACTTTGCCAAATTAGGGTGTCAGAGCCTACGTAGTGGTCTGCAGTTATTTCAGTTATTGATCATCTCTTTCTTTCAGTACACCTTTTTGTTTAGTGTTAATTTACCGGGCATGCACACGAGGTCTTAATCTATTGTATTTTTACTTTTTGATCTCTCAATAGTCTAGTAACATATTACTTTTACGTGTAGTAGTAGAATAACGTATTGAGGGCTGTAGGTGGATATGCATATCGTAAAAATGGCTATTAGCCATGTAACGGTTTTTTGTGTAAATACTCGTCATGTGGATTCAATAGCGATGATTTTAATGATCTGAGGTTTTTTTCCTCTCTGTAGTCGAAAATGCTAGGAGATGTGACCTTAAGGAAACGTGGAACCCTATGAGTATATTGTCTACTATGTTTGCGGTATATTTGATATAGAGTACGTTCGCGACAGCCAAATAAACACACCATACGCATATACGTTTAAGGCGCCGGAACAGCATACATCTTTAGTAAACCAATAAACATAGCAAACAATAAGCGCACTGAGGTCAGCCGCCAAATGAGTTTTTTTTTTTTGAAAAAAGGTTATTGACGTCTGTAGAGTGTAAGAAGCTTCTGCAAAGGAAGGAGCTCAAATAGATTTCTTGTTTTTGGATAGCTGAGATGACATTTCTTCTAACTTCTGATTCGATACACTGTTAGACTATTGGCGTTCCAAATGGCAAGTTGTAGTTCTTGAGAAATCACAGAATAAAGTTCTGAGGAATGAACAAGTAATGTGGCCATTGAAAAGTGGCAGCAATAGCAGATATATATTAGACATATAAGATCTAATTGCTGTAGTACTAGCTACTCAAATAAGATCATCAAGAGTATGAGTATAGGAGTAAATAGGAGCATTTTTTATCTTTCTGAAGTTTTCAAATTTTCAGCAGCAAAGCAGTTTCGACGGTGCCTTTAACATGCTGAGTGTTTCAAATCCCGGCAGCAATCGCTCTAGTCAATCTTCAACAAAAAAAGTTTGTTCATGTATCATTCAATAGCTTAGAACGTCTTAATTTCGTTAAAATATTTCAGACATCTACAACTGAAGAAAAGTCAGCGAATCCGACAAAAATTGGCAGCACTTGGGCTGGTGCAAGTAGCCTGATAGATCTAGATAATCTTGCATCAAAGAATACTCCCGTAAAGCAAGGACTATCGCTTAAAGAGATGCAAATGAATAAGCAAAGTGAGGTAGTTTCAGTATTAGTAGTTGACCTATGACTAATTGGCTTTTTTTCCGAAAAGTTTTATCTTTCTAGGTTAGAGTTTTGTTGTAATGAATTTTATATTCCTCTTTTTCAGCAACTAATCAATGTGTCACTCCGTGGTAGGAGTTGAACTCCCTGAAGTAGATTCGTTCTATGTTTAGCTGTGATACATCCTCTTCCTACTTCATCAGTTCCAGACAACGTATTATTGATATTTCTTAATTCATACATATCCGATTATCACCAATGGCCGTTTTGTGACCATGGAGATACAATGAGGGTTACTGATGAGTTATTTGTCTTTGATAGCGTACAACGAAAGTTATTTGTAAACTTTTTTTTCATGTGCATGTGATTTTTATTTAATTGGAAGTGTACTTTGTGCCCTTGAATTGTGATATGAAATGTGATGCAGTAGTAGATGTCCCGTTTCCAATATTGTTTTCATCATTATTTTACAATGAAATTGAGAAAAGAATAGAGTTTCACTGTGAAGATTATTTTCAGCTTATGGAATACTCTGTTTCTTTACATGTAATACTAGAAATTTTTATCTAATTTTCCATATCATGCTCATTTGGCTGATTTACACATTGTTTGTAGCCTTCACTGTGTACTATCGGTCGAAGGGCTTTCAAACCCACAATAATCTTAGCGCAGTGACGTTAATTGTCTCTGTTCATTACTTCTGTAAAATCCAACATCTACCCTACCTAGTGTGTATTGCAAGGTGTCCTTAAAGGTCTTTATTCTTGGGTGTTGTGCCTTTTGATTTGATTCTTTGTGTTGTTTTGAATGGAATGCATATTTGGGACAACGTGTTTTTATGGGCTTTCAACGTGTTTGGATTTGTGACACTTCAGCACTCTCAAAGCTATAATAGCAGCTACATTCGCACAAAAATTATATAAACTAAATGAAAGTTTCTGCAAAAATTTGAGCTATTAGTCGAGCTGTTCTTCCAGAGGTAAAGTAGAATATTACCCAGGGTTTTTTGCTTTCAGGAAACTCTTCTAGTATCAGAAACATTTGACGAAATACCGCATCAAAGTCATCGTAACTGTTAAGCTTACTGTTCATAATAGCTATTAAGCATGGATCACAGCACTGCTAAAAATCGGCAAAATAGGGTATTCATGTCGCATGTTTTCGATAAGTGTTAGCTGAACTGCGTTCAATCCCAATGTATGTATTTACCAGGCCATGTCGTTGACGGTCCGTGATAAGATCGATACTTCATGTCGCAGAAGGTGAGAGCAGAACAAATACCGCGGATAGCGCAGTGGTTAGCACGCGCCATCACAAAGGCTGTAACATGATTTCGACTCTCCACCGATATTTTTGCATATCTCTCAACATCATTGGATATACTCTGCATTATATGCAGTGAGTTAATCGCCGCTAGAATCAAAACATTTATTTTAGCATAAAGTGTTCAAAAAACCTTTTTTGGTTCATGGTAGCAGGTGAAGAATGCCATGATCACGTGGCTTATTTGAAGAGTGTTCGCTGGCGTTTGGAATCAAACAAAGAATAATCTGTTAAGCTTACTGTTTGCAATAGCTATTAAGCGTGGATTACTTACATTATCAAATAACACGCGTTCCACATCATTCGGTGCCATCAACCGGACGCCGTTCCGTACCGTGGTGTTCTCCATTTTATGTCCTCAGTTAAATAACAATGAACATGTGTAGTTGTTCAGACTAAGGTCACCACTTAAGGATGGAGCTATATGTTTCCAGCACATGTTTCAAACATTCCTAGATGATATCGCAAAGACAATATCGAGTCGAATGTCACCATATGACCTCGATGCTCAAATGTGGTAGCCTGATGATGCGTTTGTTATCCACAATGCTCTAGATGTTGCGTCATGTTCCGCCTCGTCGAACAGGTGGTTGTACTCGAAGAGGGACCAATTCAAATTTCCCGCACGCTTACGGTCAGAGGCAAGCTCAAAACGACCGCAACGAACCCTATGACGCAATCGTACCCGTATTGCGACACATTACGCAACATTCTCGCACTGACTGTCACATCATCACCCCAGTAGCAATCTCGTAGCATTGGCCAATCTTGGAAGCATCAGATCGGTCCATTTGAAACGTTATGGCGTTTGCACACGAAAGCCGAGTGATTTTTCAAGCGCATTTCTAAGTATCATCGATGCTTAAGATCAACGTCATAAAATAACAACTAATGCCATGAAATAAGCTCTTAACACTCTTAAAATATCAAAAGTTAATGGTAAATCGTTATGAAGACGAAAGCTAAGAGATTGAAACAAACAAGTTTGTTCTAGATTATACTAGCCCTCATTGAAGTTCACAGCTCAACCGGAGCAATCCTCAGCTGAATTTTGATCACTTTATCTGTTGGATATAAAGTAAATGACATTGGAAATAACGTTGCAGTACATATGACTTGCATTCTAACTCAATATCAAACATGATGCTTAAGTTAAGAGATTATATCAGCATCGTTGTGTGAATCAAGTAAACAGAATTCGTTTGTCACAACCATCTTGATTTCTAGAACCTGCGATGCTTATCCAGGATAGCATTGGTACTTTTATTCTATGTATTTCAAAATGGCCGAATAGGCTTGACATTCTTTCGTCTCTGTTATAAGAGTGAAATGTGCCATTTGTCCTCTTGAAGAACACTATAGATTCCAAGATTCAATGTGGCTCTGGTGAGTGAAATCCGTTCTGGAAATTTGCACATCCATGCTGATAAAAAATTTCTCGACTTGGGCGTTATGCTCAATATTGAACAGATATTATTATTTAAATTACATGTCATATGAATCGCAAAATTCTTACCAGTACAAGGTTGTTTTAAATCCACGCAAATTAAGTGAATGAAATCCAGCTGACTATGCTAAAACATTGCTCCGTTCAAACTCTGAACTCCGAAGAGGGATTGCCTGATCTAGAATGAACTTTTGATGTCTTAACGTTTCGACTTTTTGTAGGCAACATTTCAGTGTTAAACTCCGACATTATAAGAGGGTTAAGGGCTTATTCTCGTGGGATGAGATGGCATTTCAAGCGTTGTAATCTTACGTTCATATAGTGAACTCAACAATCAAAGGGAATTTGTGAGTTAACCTTAGCGCTCGCATATCAGTTTATAGGATTCGCTAATGTTTGTAGGACACTGAAACTTCATATCAGGTCTGATTCCATTGTGTGATATATATATATATATATATATAATATATAATATATATATATTATTATATATATATATATATATTATATATATCTATATATATGAGAAGATAATGAGCTGGAAAAAGAAATTTATTCAGCAGCCAATATAGTGGCGCCTTTCCTTCTATGACAGCTGAAGAAACAATGCAAGCTAATGTTTGAATACTTTGGCAAGGGAATTCTATCAGGAAAAAACGAAATAAATAAGTTCTTTGTTGAATTATAAGTTATATAGCTTCCTTTTTCAAAACGCTCGATAAGGAGCAAAGGGCTAATGTTTGAATACTTTGGTAGGGGAATTTTGTCAGGAGAGAACGGAATAAAACAAGCATTTTGTCGAATGGTAAGGTATATTCCCTCTATATATATTGATTTCTGTTCTTTCCCAACAGATTTCCCCTGCCGATGAATAGGCTCTGTATCGAAATTTTCAAAAAAAGGAAGCTATAACGCTTCACATAGCTTCCTCTTCAAAATAATGTGCTTATACCTGTAGAGTTGTTCAGTTGAATAAGATGAATAAGTTGCTTAGTTAATCACGATCTCGTTTGACAACGCCTGTGTATGTTATCTTCTTCGATTGTGTATAAGAGGATGTTTGTCAGCATTCTTTACAAAATCCGGTGTGACATTTTACTGTGCTAATCTTAGCACTACTAACATTATATTCGTGTTCTCGCATTCGTCCTCCACAGCAATTATTTCGACTGCTGTTCTCAGATTTTCTCTTCTTCGAGTATGTCATTTGATGCTGGTTGAGTCTATTCTCCATGCAGTCTTGGGAAGACCGAGTTAAGGAAATCTCACGTGTATTGCAGCAGAGTGTTGATGGAGAGGGAGCCCAAACCAGTACTTTGCTTCCTGACATCTTGCATCACTAACCACTTGGGCACCTCTTTTCTCTATATTTTGAAAGAACTTATGTGAATTCATTAGATCAGTTGTAACTAGTTTCTCGTCTAATTGTGATCAGATCCATTGTTGGCTATTGAACTGCAGTGTACAGCTGTGGGTTTATCTTCATCAAGTGTTTCCCCTAAAATCTCTGCCCAGCCCAATAACACATTACTCAAATGCGAAATTGTACCATGGCTTGCACTAGCCTTCATAGTTCATAAAGCTAGGCCCATGTAATTTTTCATCGATTTAGTTAGACTGCTGGTAATATTTTCGACTAATTGGCTCAGTAATCTACAGTGAATCGTTACTCGATGTATTACGTATTCATTTCATATCAAAAATCAACTCATAAATCGCTTTACTAAATTGATAACTTGTGATTTCCTACAAGAACACCGATTATTATGTATTCAACTAGATTATTGCGAATAAAGATTTGTTTCAGCAGAAACGTGGTCACACATTCTAGAATTATCTTGCGGGTTTCATTGCGCGGAAAACATGGCGAAGGTGGTATCATTGGTGCTGATAAACTGTCAAGGAATGAGGTCATACGTGCAGAGCACGTAAGGAATGTTTTTATAAATAGCTTCTATTGCTATTTAGTTTAGAGACTTGAACATCCTCAGATGTTGTGATAGGACCTTTTCACATGTCCGGGCGAATCCCACATTACTTTCATTTGTATCGCTAATTCAAGTTTATTCGCCGAGGTGCATGAGCATTTTATTTGGAGTTTGATGAAATGCTGAGACTTGAGAGTCTGTTATCTGTCATATCAGTAGATTCAATCTCGATCAAGTGTAATTCTCTGTCTTGCGATTCGAAATCTTCCAGCAACGAAAATCCAATGATGGTTGCCAAAGGGTGAAGTGAGTTATAAAAGATTATCAGTTGATGTTTTAGAAGACTTAGTATGTATATCTCGCATTTACGGCTCAGGCAAAATGCTTACTTTTAAAAAGGCATTTATGTTTTCAGATCGAGATGAACTATTTTCGTTCTGTGGGTTTATCCACTCTTTTGACGTGACAGTCAATCGAAATGCTTTGCTATAATTAATATACAAGTAAACAGCTGGTGAACTCAATTGACGCTTTTAATGCGACTTGTTCTTATCTCGAAGTAAGCATGAACAAAACCATAGTATGAACATTAAGCTATGAAAATTAATTATTACCAACCTGTTCAACGATTCTGCAATTTTTTTTATTCCAGTCCTAAAGAGAAAGTCCATGGGCTTGTAATGACGATAGATATCATTCTACTGGACATCATAACAACAACTTGATTGAGTACATAGATAAAATGACAGCACTGTGGTGTTTTACTTAGGATTCATTATTGCTATGTCTACTATTCAATCAGCATAACTTTATCAGAAGCTACGCATATTGAATACAGTAATTTGCCTTTGAACCTCGACAAGGAAATATGTTCATTATATAGAGTTTCTAATTTTCAAAAGCGGAGAATGCACGATCTTAAGATCTCCAAGGAATGTCCAACATCTGAAAAAAATTTGCAATTGAGCGTTGGCGTTGTAAGCGTTTTGGTATATTTCTTAGCCAGCTTTGAATGCAGAACGGCGTCGCCTTTTCACTTAGAAAATTGTTAAAGTAATCTAATAGTTTCAACGTTCGACCATACACTGATCAGATTTGAACTTGTCTCTTTGCTTCTCTCTTGAAACATTAACGATGTCCTGGTAGTTGAGGGACTGACGGCTTATTTGATCAGCAGGATGTTCCATTAAACAAATTTATGCGTTAATATAGCATAAATTTGTAGAAAAAATGGAATGCGGAGGTGTTATATATTGAACACGAAATTGAAAGCAAATTGTTTCCTATAACGAGAAATTTCCCCACACAGTAGAAATTGATTCTTGACGTTCATCATGTTATTTTCACAGCCCAGCTAAGTTTCCACTATTAAACACGACCGACGATGTACGACGCGTCATGCAAAATTAAACTCTGTTGACAATGTCGGAGTAGTGGAGTGGTACCAACACTCACCATCTAAAACAGTTGTTAAAGTAGCATGGAAACTATGCAGCATAAACACTTATGCTACTACGAGAAATAGTTTTTTTTTGAATCGTCCGGAGATTAATAATAAGCCCGAGTGATTTCTACTATCTTAAAAGATGCTCGTAAAAGATATGGCGGGGCAATGCAGTACTGTGAAAATATTCGCACTAGCGTGTTCTGTTTCCTTCACTGCTGAACATCAACATATTTTTCGACAGTTATAAGCCTATGATATTAGGTGAGATATTCGCTGAATATTATGGTGGACTCAGGATTTGAGGCAACATTCCGCCCCTTTCAATTGGGCCGGTCTAACTTCTAATCCTAATCTTTGTAGCCCCGCCTCTTAGGGTATATATGTAGCCAAGGTAAGGAGCACTGCCCAGTGACGTGACGTGCATTGTCATCAACATGATCACTATACTTTTAGTATTATTTGTTGCGATTTCTGCTAACTCTGATTATGAGGTCAGTGGTTTTCATTGATTTGAATGATCATGAATAAGAAAGCTTATGTGAAAATTACTACTTTGTCCAGAAACTATTTGGCATCATGTGAGGTTTCATAGTTCATAATTCATAGTTTCCATTAAGGGCTTGCAAACGTCTATAAGAAACCTTCACACAGAGCTTGACAAAGGCAAGTTTGAGGATCTCTTATAGTCGTAAATTTGTAAGAGTCTGTCAACTTTATCTTCATTGTTAAAGAGATTTTTTAGTTGAATTGACGCAGGCATCAGAATTGAGGTTCTCCAGTGCTAAGATGGATGACAAAATGGTGCAAAGCGGATCATCATTCGAGTTGCAGTGCGAAGTATACGCAGTTCCACCCCCAGTTTTTACATGGTATTCAAATGATAGTTCAACAAAGATAGTACAGTAGTTCAAATTAAATCCCAGCCTTATAGGACCCTAAATGGAAGAAAAATCTATGGTGTTCTTGACGCCAACCTCTTCGAAAAGTTGTCGAATATCGGCAAATCAACTCTACAGAATGGTGTGGTGACAAGCCGTCTTCGGATACCGTGTGCGGAGAAGAAGCATCGCGGAAGATATCGTTGCATTGCTACTAACGGCCATCATACAATCGAGAAGTCTGCAAGGATCTCCATTAGTGAGTTATGGTCGTTGCATTTCCTATGAACCATGTTGGATCACTCATCTGGTCTTGTTGGATGCTTACTAACAGTCTTTGCTGTCCTCTGACTCATCCAATTTTCTCGATTCGTTTGAATGCTTTGTCAGAAATGCTACGTCAATCCTTTTGGGCAACAATAAAAATTAATTTTTAGGATTAGTATAAAAAATGGCGCTATTTATAGTAAAAGGAAGTGGGCAAAGGCGGCCTAATTATGGCTTTATAGTGGCGTTTTAGTTGGCAACGAAATTTGCGTTCCGACAGCGCTTGCGGCACCGCAGATCATTCAGTTTACGGACTCACGGTTCGAGATCCAAGACAACGCCGTGCAGCTGATGTGTAGAGTATCACAACCTGGTGCCACCATTGCCTGGTATTTCATGAAAGACGGCGAGGTTCGCATTCCTCTAATCGACAACGGCGATTTCGAGGTGAGTCCATCGAGAATAGAGCTCGGCGTGAAAATTGAATTGGAAATGTTTTTAGATGCCACGCAGTTTTCAGAATAGAAAGCATAAATTCGTTCATCCTTGCGTAATACTTAATGACAAGATCAAGAGTTCAATCGCTGAAGATAAAGTTTTATCTTGCCATTAAACCTTATTAGTAACGGACTGCGTCAACAACACTCTCGTCACTTAAAAGTACTCCTCGGTGTCTTCCGCTTCATTTCATGTTACTGCGAAAACAACGTGATAGTTAAAAGTCACTCAATTCACCGAGTGGAAAGACGACTTTTAACAAGGATGTTCAGAAGCTGCATTTGATTGAAGTAAGAATGTGCAGGCAACGTGGATGCAGTAGGTGTGCAGCTTACTCTTCCTCGCTTAGACAGCACCAGTTTATTGGACTACATTGGACGAAATGACTATCCATGTGAGTATGTAACAATGTATGAAAGGCTCCCAATGAATCGCATAACTAGACAGTAACAACAGTTGTGAACGATGTCACTCGTTCTTAGGCGTATTTGCGCATCAAACAAACGTCCTCAGCCGGACAGTGGTCGTTCGTTTTGAGCCGTCAGGCCGCTCGTGCATCAGGATCCTGTATTCTATTAACCTATGTGCCTACATTTGAAGCATTTAGTCATTTGGGTCAGAAAAAGCAGACTTTCCAATCGTCTCCGCCACACTACAGAGTTTACTAGTCTTTTTCTCCTTTCACTCGACGAACTTATTCCTATCGTATTTGGCAAGAAGAAATGCAAGATCGGCTCACTAGGTTGTATCACAACGGGCTTGTTAAACTCAGTATCAGCCTGTTTTACGAAGGTGACTCTAAATCACCTTCCAAAATTAGTAATGTAGTGCAACTTTGAGTGAACCGACGCACAGGAAGCATTTCTACAGACGACGGCTCATTCAGACGCTTAATCACAACTACCTTACATGTTAATGAAACGGATGGGTGGATTAGGAAAAGTAGTAAACGTAAGCGTTGATGACGTGTACTTCTTCGATGCATGCTTTGTTCCGCTTTTAACCAATCATCTCCAGACGAGCCACGAAGTATCTCACAGACGGGGTTGAGTGGTTGAGATCCATGACAAAGGGGAATGATTTGAATAAAAGGACATAAGATAAAGCTCTCGGCGTTGATCAACCTTGCCGGATGCAGCATGCATTTAACTTCAATTTTTGGCTTTGTTCGAGGTGACTGGATACATATCTGGCCTTTACAGTCACTCGTTGTGGCCTACTGATGTGTCAATTCGGTGCGATCCCAGAGGGACAGAAGACTTGATGAGTTATGAGCGCGAGATAGAATCATCGGCCTTGTGTGCGACACAGCGCACCTCTCACCACTGCTTTACATGCGCTCTTATATACACTCATTAGTACCTTCCATTAATTACTTCTGCCATGTTTATGGATTATGGCACCTATGTCTAAATTCTGGTATGACTGCAAGCATCATATTCAGTCAGAAGAAATGAAGAACACCAATTAAATCTACTCTTTACTACTCGCCAAAGTAAGAATGTTTTCCAACTCGTGCTTAAATAAGATATCTATTATCGCAGAATTTGGAACGAACCTTAATAGTGGGCGTGAACTATACTGTTTCATTCGACGTGTGTGAAAATAGATACAGTCTTCACAGTGATTTTTTCACTATGCGGACCCCAATACCTCCAATATTCAATTCGTTTATTCGTGTTCTTCTTGAACGTCGTAGAATACCGGTTGAGCGAGTCTCATTGTATTTCGAGGATGGCTTGGTTGTCGCGTTCCATAAGGCGTTGATTTTGACTACCGGAAAGACTTGAGCGATGGAGCTTGGCTCTACGTGCGCCGCGACGAACATCACAACCACTCGGCCACGACGTTCCCATATGAGCAACAAACGCAAAAAATCCACTACATAATTAGTAGATTCTTTTTCCAAATATGACGTTGAGATGTCATTGTCATGCATTTAGCAATTATTTAAGATGGAGTTCCAAGAAATAACTGCATGAAAATCTAAGATAGGCAATATTGAGGAAAAAAATAACTAAACAACAGTCAAACACAATGCCTTGACAAAATTTTTTGTATGCTTGCACTAAAGGGTGAGCAGGTATTGCCTGGAAATTTCTGGTCTATTTTGGGGTGGTGATCTCTTCTTCTGCTATGAATTGAGTTTCACGATGACTGAATTTATAAATACAGTTTAAATGTCGGAAAATGTTGTTATGGAATATTTTACCAAGAAAAACTGATAAACATTAAAGACGATTATTGTTAATGTATTCAGATACTGCCCAATGGAGATTTGCTGATCAAACGATGTGACTTCGAGACTCGAGTAGGTACCTACTTCTGCGTGGCAAGTAACGATGCTGGAGAGGATCGGGCTGAATCCTGGCTGTACTGCAATTCACCAGAACCGACGGACGAGAACGTTCCAGAAAAGAAATTTTGAGGAACGATTATTCTTAGACCGTTGTTCATTGGTCGCCTATAGGGTTCTTCAAAGTATCATTTAGTTGCTGGAGTTCTGACTCAAGACCAACTGATCTCTTCTCTTGGTTACACAAAAAGTTATTACCTGTCGTTCATCCTCGGTCACCATTTCGTATAGATGATCACATCATGTCACCAAATTTGTTCGATTGTTAGTTTGTTAGACTAGTGACTAGAAACCAGTGAGCTCATAATTCACCATTTATTGCAACATTCATTCTCAGTGATCTCGTTGATGTCGACAAAATTTTCCTACATATTTAGGCTAAATCGGCTAGTTATTTCGTAGGAAATACATTTTGAATTGCATGATAATAGAATACTTATAATAGCCATTCTTGCTAAAAATGCTTCTAATAAAATAAATACTTTGTTGGTAAGATTTTGATCTAACATGGTGACTGCATTCACTAGCAAGTTATATCGTTGTTGCAGTGCTTCTGAGAATATGTAACTGCTTAGAGTTAGTAAAAAAAGACAAACGCAAATTTTGGTGTCATTGGAATTGTTGTTCGCAGCTCTTGTGACCTTCGTAATATTTTTTGAAACCGATTTGTTCAGTTACGATTCTATCCATTATGATATTTCAATGACTTAAGAGTTCAGAGGTGTTGAAGAGGTCTCATTTTTTTTTTGAGATTGTCATATTGACGTTCTCCGGGCGACACATTAGTGGAATGACAGTGGTTCGTGGGAATTGGAGGTTTTGAATTTTCAGTAGCTGTAAAGAGGTCATACAGGGTGCGGAAAACTCTTTTTTTTTGATATTTCAAAAGCAAAAAATGCTGTCTGTGCTTTATGAACAAATGAATTCATTCAGTTGTAGAAGTAATTATATTTATTAGATCAAAAACTATAAAAATTCACAGAAAACTTCATATTATATTCACGAAATTGCCTCCCTCCACTTCCATGTATTTATGAAATCACTTGCGAAAATTTCCAATTATGCTCAAACACGTTTCCACTGTGATTTTGCCCCAAGCGCGTGTCATAGCCGTTTTTAAGTGCGTCTACGCTGATGAAGCGATTAGCCGAATTTTCTCCTTTAGTATGACAACAAGGAGTAATCCAATGGGTTGAGATCCGCCGAGTATGACGGCCAAATTTCATCGCTCCAAAAACCTGGAAAAAGATGGAAATCGTTGATTGGGCCGAATGTGCAGGAGCTCAGTCGTGCTAAAGCGTGGTTCTGTCGACGCGGAAGTGTCGAGTACTCTATGTCTCCAGTACGGCCCGTAAAATATGGTGCTGATAGCTGGCGGCGTTGATTTTGACGTTTCTGATGATGAAGACCAACGGCGTCTTTCCAGTGACGCAAATTCTGGCCCAGAGCATCACAGAGACCGGAACATGACTGCGACCCATGGTTTTGCAGCTGTTGACCCTTGAGAAGTTGACAGCGATTTTGGCGATTGTGGAGTGGCTCGACCGTGAATGTCTTCTCATTAGTAAACAGGGCTTTTGACAAACGAGCAGCAGCTATCAAACGAACCATTCGGCGAACAGTTGAAAGCCATTTTTCGTTCGTCTTTTTGTTCAGAAAGTGAACACGAGCGATCTTGCAACTGCGCAGCTTCAGTTCATTTTTGACAATCTAGAGGGCGCTCCACTCGCTAAAATTGAGTTTCCCTGTTGAATGTTTTCCGGAGTAGGCAAGTTGGTTGGACAAGCTTTTCGAAGTCAGTTCTCAGTCTCTCTACCCTCTTTGACACAAATCGTTCAGATCATGGCTCTGTAAAGGTGCTGCTATGAAACCAGTAGATTTTGACAATGCCGGCCGTTTTCATTCCCGTCTTGTGCAACTCAACTCCTTCGTTACGTTGATTTTAACAATCTATAATGTAAGCGTACCTGAGAAGAGGGAATTGATTAGAACAGATTCTAGACTAAAATTGAACAAAGAATCAATAGAATTATCAGAATGCTTTAAAAAATACTGTATCAATTAAAAAAAATGCAAAATTAGCAGAACTTCTCCGCATATTGTATGTTCACCTTTTCCAAGAAGTGGAATGTAAAGCACTTCAGAGATGGTGGAATTTCAACCAAAGAGATTTCAGACAAATCGATTCTTGAATATTGATTGTATACTAGCAATTCAAAGAGTGTTTTTCCGGTTCAATTTTTCACCTCTCCTGAGCTACTAGAAGAGATTTTTATATTCAAAAACAAGCCCGTGTGTTAGTACTGAAACAACCCGGAGACCGAGTAATAAAATCATTATCACGGTTAGAATAAGTCATTACCGTACGAAGAAAGTTCGTATGAAAGACGACTGTGATTTGTTCGCTTATGACATCAGCATTTATACACATATTCGACGCAAAGGTTCTTCTCCAAAAACTCCGCATAGAATTGATTCTATTTAGCCATTTGAGCAGTAACAAATTCGTTAGGGACGTCAACTGTGCGATAGACATTGAGCAGTGAATTACTGAGCAGGAAAACCACGTTTCACGCTTAGGTCGTTATGATAAGGTCAATGGTGAAGATCTAAGAAATTCAGACGAAAATAAGAACTCTTAAAGTGGAATTGTCTCATTATTGCCTTGGCAAAAAATGTGCTAACTTAGCGTGTTGAACGCTATTGAGTTCACTACATTGAATTTCAGGAAATCTTTATCATCAGAAGAATGCGATGAAGTAATACAATGCCTCTCCAGATAAAAACTTCCTACAGATTGAAAAGAGATAAGTCCCAAGACCGACTATTCCTTAATCTCGGTATTCTTCAATAATTTTTTGTTGTTTTTGAGTGAACTTGACACGAGGTTCTTTTGATATTAGTTATCCAAACAGCAAACGTTTCGACGCTTTCGCTTTTTCCAGAGCCAGGAAATATGAGGTTGTCTACGAGAGTCCCTCACTGAAATATTCTCGTTAAAACCACTGGGCAGAAATCACGAAACGGGAGACGTTCATTTGACACTGCACAAACTATAAGATCTTTTACGTGGGAGAATTGAAGGCCTTGTGTAGTAAGAAATTGGTCGTTCTCTAGTATTTCGCAGTTCAACTTTAAATGTACCGCTCCTTAGAAGTGCACTTTCATGCACAAGTTTTTGGTGCACTGGAAAATGTAATCTATGAAACATGTCGATATTTAAATAATTCAAAGCCAAAAACTTGTCTATGCTCCAGATAGTGAAGCTCCCGTGAACACAAGCGAAAGCCTCTAATGACCAGAGCTTTCATTGAATAATCGTAGTCATTTGCGAGTATATTAGTCCCCAGATAAGGAACTTGCAAATGCCGCCTTCTTTTTTAGCAACATTCTAAGCCTAGTGTTAAAGAAAACGCAGCAGAGAAAAAATTGCAACACTTTAAGCGCCACTATAGACCCGATCAGTGATAGCAGATAACTCAAACGCTAATCAGTTAAACAAAACTTGGCCTTATATCCACTGACATGTGAACGGTATAAAGTCCATCAAATAGTAGCTAATACTATTGAAGGCAATGATTCTGCGCCTACGTCTCGCTTTAATAACACGTGTGCAATTGTTGGAAAACGCAAATTCGAGCACTTTCAAGGACAATCTTTATCTCGTGGAGACTACTTCCAATCTTATCTCATTGTTATCACACTCTTTTACTCATGTTCTGTGTGTTGTGCTCATGCGCAATCACGCGCCGTACCTCAGGCTTACTTTTATGACCTTAATCAGACAAATTCTTCACTCCGGTGGGATTCTGTTTGGCTTTTCTCCAACAAGTACTGAAACGCTTACAAAGAACGAAACGGTGAGCGCTTAAAAGAAACAATTCGCTATGTGTTTGAAATTTCGCATATCAAGTTCTCATGGATTATGAATTACGAAAGCATTTCAGTGAGTAGACTGTGCAACAATCTGACTTTCCGATGTTCTGACGGGGTTAAATTTTTGGAAGAGCCGAAATAACAGTTATTGTCATCGAATATTGCAATAACGACCTTGTATTACCTCAGCAACAAAATACTCTTCATGTCACAGTTAAATGTTTATGTTATTGGCTTCTTCACATGACTTATCATCACGATTTTGCTGAACGGATCCTAGCACTTCGTACATCTATCTCTATATCCTCTCCTTCATCCTCAGCATAAATCTTCATACATTTCATGTGCTGCTTCGGTTGCTGCTTGAACATTTTGTCTTCGTTACGATAACCGTAGAATGTGAGTGAGATGGTTCTTCTCGTAATAATTGAGACAAGCGAACAAAGTCGTTCACTAAGGCGTTGACTGATCGCAGAAGAGTGTTGGAGAAGGGGACAGGCTACTCCGCCCTCAACTTTTCATTTACTACATAATTCCTTTTATAGGGGAAAGGGATGATGACGAAGCATAATCACGTTTTGTTCTTATATAAAAATTTATGTTGTTATACGTTACATTGCACCGTGTCATTAAAGTCAAGTTAGGCCTGATTAAAGAGTTAAGAATGTGGTCAGAAACGGCTCCGTCTTAACTGGAGTTCGTTGCCAACTTGCTCTTCTCGGATCAATCACGTTTCCATGTGATTGATGATAGCATTTATACGATTGAAACACACCTGATAAAAAAATATAGCGATTTTCTAGATGGTATCGCAAAAAAAAAGAGCCTTCAGTCCTAATAGGTATGGTAGAGAATTAAGATTATCGCACAAAAACTTCGTGTTTCCGACTTTGCTCTTATCTCAATATTCTTTTGATTATTCTCCAACTCATTACATGGGGCAATGTTGAAGCGTATTCGAAGTGAAGTAAATCTCAACATAGTTACATCACTTCCTTCATCGTACCAGTACTGCTCATTGGTTCTCAAGAAAAAAGTCTCGCATGACAGACAAGAAATGGCACGTTTCATTTAGTCTTAATAATTATTGTCGAAGTACAATAGCCATTACTAGCTCTCCTTTCAAGTCGACAAATTCCCCGATCCATCCAGAATAGTCACACTCATACCACAGTGATATCAGATGCTACTGCATTGTGCTTTTCATTAGATCCCCTGTTTACTTTTGAAGTCCATCTCCAACGCGCTTCCTCAGCAATGTTGTGCTGTTGTAACTTGCATGTTCCATTGATGCGTACAAAAAAAATCAATGTGACTATTTTTCTTTGATGTTTCTTCTGTTTAGCCGCTCCGAGGTGTTATTGATATCATTTATTGAATGTCAGCGAAGCATATAACAATACAGTTAATAATGCAACCTCGGAGCGGCTAAACAGAAGAAGATACTGATTTATTCAAACCATGCCGAGGTTAATAGATAGTCGGTCCTGAAACTTAAGACTAATAAACCGAACATTATGAACAAGAATTCTCATAGTTAGCTTTAAATTTTCAGTAACAATTAGAAGCTCCATCAGGATTTCCTCTTTGAACATTAAATGCGTTTAGTGGACCTTCTAAGTCAGCAGAACTTTTCTTGATGCTTGACATTTAAGATTGCTGACATTCTCTATCTCTATTTGATATTTACATTGAGGCTAATTGGGGCAATGAGCCATTCTGAGGTTTTATACTATACCTATTTCAAGATAACGGGCTTGCTAATGCAATGATTAGTCATGCGGTGTATCAGGGAGCAGAATGATAAGCAAAGCACTGGCTCAATCTTCTTCCTTACCACTTTCTTGCGGTTGATTAACAAACGTCTTACCCTGAATGCCTTCAAAACTGCAAAGAAAACAGGTTGAGACATATAACGAGACGCAATCATCAAGCTGCAGTAGAAGCAGCGCGCGAATAGCCGAAGATCTTTGTGGATGACGAATACGAGGAGACAAATTGAATGCCAGAAGTGCTCGGATTCGCACAGTAAACTATGATAACATGTTGTTCAAATAAAATGGAAACCGAAACTATTGCAAGTATACATCATAATATTACGTCTCCCCTAAAGTTCTGTCGCTAACGCATTAAACATCAGATTTATTGATCAGCAGTAATTAAAAATGCTTATCAGCACTACAAAAATTGTGCGCCATTATAGTGAGAGCATCTCTGCCATCTCTTAAGCAGCAAATCTCCACAGTGCGCATTGATTTCGCCATCTCTGAATTCAAAGAAAGTTGCCAATTCTTGATGCAAATGATTGATGCCTCTGACCTCTTCTTGCACAGAAACTGCCATAGCGACCAGAAGAGGCGATATTGAGACGGCGACAAGTTAGGACTGTACGGCGGATGATCCAGCAACTCTGAGACCAGATCGATCGACTTCCTTTTTGTCAATTTAGAGACATGCAACCTTGTGTGTCTTGAAGCAGAATGATATTGCGACGAAGTTGACGTGACAGGGTCTCATTGCAGCGCTCCAGGTGCTCACACTAGCTTCTGGAAGTGATCGCCTCTCCGGCTGGCAGCAAGTCTTAACAAAAGTGCTAATGTGAGCAACTGGGTCGCAGCAATGTTGAGCCTTGTGACGTCGACGTCGCCGCAATCTCATTCTGCTTAAATAGAACATAACGTTGAGTTTTGCCACATTGACTAGGAGAAAGTTGACCGAACTAGGCCGAAGTTGCTGGATGGTCCACCGCACAGTCCTGACCTGTCGTCGTCTGACTATCACCTCTTTCGGTCGCTGGAGCACTTCCTGAGAAAAAAAAGTTTCAAGACATCAAACATTTGCGTGGACAAGTAACAACTTCCTTTGTATTCAAGAATGACGTGCTCTATGAGCGTTGTGTTGATTTGATGCTTGAGATATAGCAGAAGTGTGCTCAGGCTGATGGCGCATACTATCAATACTGTTGTCAAGCAACTTTAATCACTTCTGGCATGCAGATTTGATTTCTACTGCTCTAAAGTCAAAGCTTATGAGAGCACGTGATAGTATTGAGAAGGCCTATAAATTTTTCAAAAAGCGAAATTTTGAACCGAAACCAGTGGAGCCAATAATTTTGGTTGGTACGGTTCGATGAATTTTTTTTCCTATAAAGTAATTTCTAAATTTCTCATATTCTCTAAGTAATACCACGAGGTTGATAAAAAAAGTTTACTTGGTTTGCGTTTCGTCGTCTTTACTCACAATTGTGTGCCTTCGCTGTAGATCTAATTCCTCGCTCCTTTCAAGTTAAATAATCTCATCGACTTAAATTATTCTACCTTAAGCAGAAAAAGGCGACGAGACGTTAGTCGAATAAAGTCTTTTTAATCGAATTTGCCCTATTGATGGATTGCAACATTCTAGTGGTCCTATGTCGAGGCCTAAGGAAAGTTGGTTTGCAAGATACTTTTCAGATCCATATTATTAAACATTTGGAAGGAGTTTGTGGCCAGCTTTATTAGATTGCACTACACTGTTGAGAGCAAAAATTGCTGACTAGATGGAAAGCTTCACAAGTGCCCAACTCAAGATTGTATCTGTTAGGGAGCAACAGTCGAAGAATTATTGGAGCCTCAATATCGCTACTCTATGTCCCCATATTGGATCCCATGAAGCTGTATAACAGGTACTTTTGGAAACCTTATCGAGAAAGTTGTTTCTCTGACAGTGTATAAATGATTGCTTAGGTGGACTGTACAAGGTTTAACTACCATGCCAACCTACCGACTTTAACTGAGACTTGTTATCAGTTCCTCAAATCTTCGAGTTTCGAAAAATTCTCGTCTATTGGGGAATTTGTCGTCTATTATTTGTCGACACAAATCAAACAAGTTCTTAAAATGCCGAGATTAAAGCTTTCAAGTGATTTGAAAGCTTTTAAAAGTTCCTGTATCCGAATGGATCTACAACCCATCCCCAAAGGATCAGTAACTATGATGGCGCATTTCAGAAATTATTTCAATATGCTCACCCAACTGATTCTGTGCTCAGCAGATTACGGGAACATCTGCTCGAATGATTCCTACGTCGCAGAAGCAATCTTTTGAGCTGCTCATCAATTTTGTGTAATCGAGTGATGAATGTCTTTTTGATTTTGACATAATATGAAAACTCTAAAAGCGGCTTGTATTGGAAAGTTATTCGTCAGACCCATGTAGAGCGAAGTAATATCGAAGGACTTTTTCATCTCTGAATCTGTTTGCATGTTTATAAAATAGATTTCGTATGCAGAGAAAGGGACTGTTATAATTTTAAGCACGTCGGTCAGTAGGAGGTCCAAAACTACTTTCCCACCCAATAGTGTTAAGTGGTGCACAAGACTTTGGTTTTAAGCTGCACTCGAACTCGTATTTCACTTTATGAAAGACCACGTTCTCTACCCCGATGAACTACCACAGCCTGTTTTGCCAGCGCTGTTTCTACGCTACAACGCATAAATTCATCAGCAGCCTACTATCAACTTTTTGACTGGTGGTCGATGTCGACAATGAATCCAGTTACGCTGACAAATATAGGATATACATGTCAGAGACAAAAACCGATGTCTTATTATGCAGTTGAAATACAAGCTGACCTTTTGAACAAGCTGTGAAGGTTGAGGATCACTAATACAACATTTGAACTGTTCTTGAGCTATGGCTATATCATAATTATATATATTATATTATATTATATATATATTATATATATAATTTATATATATATATATGGTTACATTAAACTGAATTTCACGTTTGAACTATCATGAAAACCCTGTCTAACACATCCAGCAAAGTAGGTGTAAAATAATGCGCCCGTGCAGGCCTATCATTGAATAGAAGTGTTGAAAATGAACAGGAGAGATAAACAATAATGAACTGAAGAAGACTGAAACGTGCTCAGGACGGAATCTTGTACAGTGTGCACAGTAACGGCTCTCGTCCATCGGCTGTCGTTAAAGTGTATCACGTGTCCGGCCCACCTTATTTTCGATATCCTAGCGTGTGAACGGCGTCTCTGATTTTCGATCGTTGACGTAGGTCGAAACTTCGGATCCTTTCTCTCATTTGCGAGATACGAGATACTCCTAGCATCGACCTTTCGACTGCGCGTTCGATAACGCCAAGTGATCTTTCATCCTGCTTACGTAGCGACCACGTTTCTGCTGCATACGTTAGAGCAGGGATGATTGTCGAGTCGAAAAGGTGGGCGCGGAGTCGGATGTTCTTTGTCCTCTTCACTACATCTTCGATGCTCTTAAGTGTTCCACAAGCCGCTCGTTTCCTCCTGCTCAACTCTGGAGCTAGGTCGTTCATCATGTTGATTTCACGGACCTAGATACACGTAACTGAAGCATTCAGAGATTGTCGTTCCGTTGAGCGTGAATGGGGCATTCGAAACCCATCCGTTCCTCATGAACATTGTTTTTGTTAGATTCAGTTGAAGACCAATCTTTCCACAGGCGTTATCGACATCGGTCAACATTCGTTCCGCTTGACTGATACTTAGTGTTATGAGAACGATATCGTCAGCAAAGCGAAGATGGTTTAATTGTCGACCGTCAATTTTCACTCCCATATCGTCCCACTCTAAGGTTCGCATGACGTTTTGTAGGGCGGCAGTGAATAGTTTTGGCGAAAATCGTATCGTCTTGTCGAACCCCTCTTCTTACGTCAATGGTGATATTGTTGTGGAATTGAGATATTTTGGTCGTAAAATCTTTATAAAGCTCACGAAGGACCATTATGTATCGAGTAGGGACGCCCTGGTTATCCAGAGCCTCTATGACCGCTTCTGTTTCCATTGATTCAAAGGCTTTCTTCGATCGATAAAAGTGAGACAGAGGTTGGCTCTCGCGAAACTTCAATGAGTCTTGTGATCGTGTGGATGTGGTCTATGGTACTAAATCCTTTTCGGAACCCTGCTTGTTCGCATGGCTGTCCTTCGTCCAGTGTTCTGTCAATCCTGTTAAGCATGACTCGAAGTAAAGAGTTTATAGACTACGGACAGCAAGCAGATTGGACGATAATTGCCTTTGTCGTGAAGGTCTCCCTTTTTGAACAACAATACGGTCTTGCTGGTTTTCCATTGAATAGGGACCTTGCATTCTGACAGGTAGCGAGTGAAGAGCCGAGCAACGGTGTTGATGAGAACTGGCGGCAGGTTCTTCAGGTGTTCTGGTCTAATCCTGTCTGGAACGGGTGTTGTTCTGTTCTTCACCGACGATATAGCATGTCGGATTTCAGAAGGAAGGACCGGTGGAACGACATATTCGTCCTCTTTCAATTTATATGACGGTAAGAGGACATGGCTAGCGAAGAGATTCGAATAGTATTGGTGGATGATTTCCTCCATAGCCCTTCTCGAAGCTGTAAGTGTCCCGTCAGGGTATCGGAGTGCAATCATCTTGGTCTTATAGTTGGCGAAGCCTCGCTGTGCTTTGCGGATGCTCTTCCCTGCTTCTGTAGCTTCTGCCATAACTGCTGCTCTTCTCTCTTTGAAGGTCTTCTTTTATCGCTTCTCTGCATCGTTTCGCAAGTTCGGACGTAAGGTTTCGGTTGCCTGCGGCTCGTGCGATTCCACGTTGACGTATCAGCTCGAGTGTCTGCGGAGACAAGCGTCTCTTCGTGACCTTAGGACTCTCGGCTTTTTTAGCGCTAACGTGAAGATATTCAACGAGTCGATCGTATTCTTCGTCGATGCTGTCGACAACGGTATCTTCCCAAGAGCCGACTAATGATTTGAATACATCCCAGTTTATGGTTGTTCTGGGACTTCGTTGTTTGAATTTAGCGGCTTTCTCTCCTCTCCTCGAAAATCGGAACGTTGCGCGAAGGAGGCGATGGTCTGATCCCGTGTAGAACTTGGAACAACAGCGACGTCGGTCAAGCAAAACCTTCGAATTACTATGATGTGATCTATTTCGTTATGGTACTCTCCATTGGGAGACTCCCACGTCCATCGCTGAGAAAGAGACTTTTGGAATTGCTAGTTACCATGGATGGTTTGGGTCGCCATGATAAACTCAGATAGCCTCTCACCCTGTTCATTCCATTCTAGTCAGTGGTTCCCTAAATGACGCTCTTCAGACGTTCTTCTAGGCCGAGTTTTTACGATAAAATCTCCGATAATGACCTTGAAGAATGTATGATCTTCTCTGAAGAATTTTTCGAGGTCCATATAGAACGATTCGACTTCGCCTTCTTCATAGCTTGATGTTGGTGCGTAAGCAAGGAAGATGGTCAAAGCCGACATAGAACCACATCGTTTCAACCGTAATCGTCCGATACGGGTTGTTAGTTGTTCAAACGAATCGATGTTCGCGGTCAAATTCGAATTGACGAGGACGCCAACGCCACCGACACATCTGCTATAGCATGTTCCAAGGAACAGTTCTTCTCCGGTGCATAAACAGCGTGAAAAGGATGGCGCCATCTCGTCTCAGCCAGGCCAATAACGTCGTATCTTATTCTTCTTGCTTGAATCAATAGATCTTCTTTAGCTAATTCATGAGCAAGGGTTATTGCATTGTAGGTGCAGATCGTCATTTTAGTCCGTTTCAATCTTGGCAGCCTAGTCTGGCTCTGAGATTTTAGCAGCCTCTCCGTACTCGTCCTACCTGGTGCTGCCGTACCAGGGCCTCTTTCGGGGTCAGGGAAATGAGGCCCAAATTTGTTACCGTTTTTGGCATTTTCGATGCCCAATGTATAGCTTGCCAGGCTCTAAACGTGGGGGCTGGGTACTCACGAGTAGCTTGCCAGTCTCTCTCGGAGGAGCGGGAGGAGCTTATTTGGTGGAGGCGACTCCTAACCGCCTCCCATGTACTGCCCATCCGCTTGATTGCAGGCTTTTGGCCGACTTGACTCGTGGAAATAGAGTTTTTGTCAAGTCGATGCTGCAGAAGCAGGAAGCTCAACCCTGAATCGACCTGCGTCTCTGGGAAGCACACGGCCGCCTTTGGTTCGCGTTTTATTCCCCTATCCACCACTTGTTGACGCGCCACGTGCCCTCATGACTAACTGGGCGGGATCCTTCAAAGAGCGAGGTTCATGGGGTTTCAAATATAGTAATTATTAAATAATAGTAATACAGTACAATACGGTCAAGCGTAAATACTGCACAAATTGTACAACAATCGTGCTGACTTACGTTTCGGCAAGGTTCGCCGTCTTCAGAGTCTGGAAAGGTCAAATTGATTCGCAAATCATTCAGTCAAAAGCCTCCATAACCTTAACAGAAAGCGTAAGAAGCGAATTTTTGGATCGCATAGTAAAAGCTTCATTGCAAAGACACACTGTTCAGCTTAGATGCTTTAGGTCTTTCAATTATTCATTGAAGACCTGCCACATAGAGTCAATGTGCAAGTGAGGCTGTGCCTGCTCAGGCTGGGAACATCAGCCTGAGGTATGGTGCGAGGTCACGCGTAATTAGGAGGCACTCCTCTCTGCGCTTCATTTTTGGGCCTTCATCATGTATCCAATAGGCTTTCAAAGTCTTACGCGCGGATGTTTTTTATTTCTTTGCGAGGACCGTGAATTTAACGTCAATATCTGACACTTAATGCTTTTGTTCCTTATGTGTGCCTAGTGGGGTTTTTGGGTCGGATTTACGATTCCCAGCTATGTGCTCTTTTGCGTGGATGCAGAGTGGTCTACTCGATTCGCCAATATTTTCCTTCCCGCATGCCTTACAAAAGATCAGGTGAATTATACCAGACCTCATGCAATCGCCGTCTCTATCGTTTGGGCAAACTTTGCAGCCTTTCGCTTCGCAGAGGCGGTCATACAGTCGGTTGCGGACTAATTGACGCTTTAGTGTCATCGGTGGTATCTCGACTACTGCTACTGAATTATCCAAACCCGCTCTTTTAAAAAGCTTTAACTGCTGCACTTACTTCGTTAGAGATAAAGAGCAGGATGAATGGAACTTTGTCCTCGCTAGGCCTTCCGTTTGGTCTTGCCGAATTTCCTCTAATCCTAACCTGAGGAGCCCCTACTGTGTTGTAGCCATTGGAGGTGGCTATCTCTTGCTCCAAGCTTAGGAACTCTATCTTACGTTCTTTTTCTGTGCACACACTAACAGCTATTCGAAACATATTTTACATAAGTGCGCATTTTGTGTGTGACGGGTGAGAACATAGGTGATGGACCAAGATGTTTGTGTTGCTTGGCTTGCGGTAGCATTTTGTTTTGTTGGAGTTCTTGGATAGTTTGACTTGAACGTTTAAAATGGCAGCCAGTTTGACTTAGGTTTTTCTCACGGGTGAACTTTAGATACTCTGACTGACTATTTAACAACTCAAAACAATTGTCCATCTTCTCTTGTGTTGAGCAGACGGCAAAGCAATCATCTATAGATCTAACGTAGAGTACGGTCGGAGATTGATTAATGGGGCCTCTACATTAGACATAGAAGCGATAGCAGGGGGTCGGAGCTAGTCGTTGTCCCATTGCAAGCCCTCGGATTTGCGCAAAACTAATTTCCGAACCATCTAAAGAATGAGCACTTTAGGCACTCTTTTAAAAGAGCATTACCTGCCCAATGGAGAAGTCATACAGGTTCGTGGTTCTTTCGTGCTCCGTTAGAAGCTCGCATATGGCTTGCATTGTGGACTCATTCGAAACGTTTGTATGAAGAGCGGTCACGTCAAAAAACTCCATTACGCACGCGTCGTTGGGGAAACGTAGGATCAATACCAGCACCACCTTTTCCTCAAGCGTTCTCTAGAGAGAGACCCCAATAATAAGGCAGATATCACATTTCGCATGTTTTCAAACGAAAGTCTCAAAATCCTAAACGGTTAGGTCTAACCTAACATCAGCGCAGAAAAGGGGCAGGCGACAGATATGAGTGCTAACAAATTCCAAAACAATTAGACTGTTAGTTAGCGACAAGGGAGGAGAGTTCGTAGTAATTCCCAATTAGTTAGATATTGCGATGAGGAACAAGCATCTTGAATACACCACACTTTATGGCCCATCATCTGATAAAGAATTCCGAAAACAATATCGAAAATTGAACCAAGAGTGGGTAAAAATAGCAATTCGGCTGATTTGAAACCTTTCATTATCTCTCAACTAAAACTATGCCCACCATCATGTCCCGTCTCATAGTTACATATTAAAACTCATAAATTGGTAGCACTGATGATCTTACGTCTACTGATCCATCAAAATTCAATGTTAGACCCATCATGAACTGTGTGAATGGGCCGACAGATAGAATAACGTAGTTTTCAATTCTAATACTAGTCCAACCCCTAAAACACATTCCAGCCCATCTCACCAAACACTCAAATGTCGTGGATTGTATAAAGAGCGGTCACGTCGAAAGAGTCAACCTAGCATCAATGATGTGCCAGAAAAATCTAGAGTCACCGTGTTATCTAGAGTTAGGAGGTATGACTTTCCCCGATAATGCGCGATCGCTCTTGGAAATGGGCCCAAGTTTCTCACCAGCACAGCCCATTTCTAAGGGAACTCTGTGTAGTATCGCATGCAATTTGCAAAAACTTCAAGACCGACTACGCTATAAGGCCAGACTATAATCATCCAACAGGCACGAACAAGAAAGCGTAGGATCAATACCATAACCTGCAGTCCATTCTGACGTTTTATGAACATGTTAAATTGGAAGCTGTGTAGATTTCGCAAGCAGATCTTGCAGTGATTGGTGTGTTTGTCCGCATTTGAGCAGTCATTGCTCGCCATAGAAAATCGTCAAGACAAAATAGGTCAACACTAGGACTGGTAGTGGCAAGTGATAATTTCTCGTCTTACAAGGTTCACTATACTAGACCCTGATATCTTCTTGAGTTTTTTAAAGCGCTATCTGCATATTGTTAATATTTTCCGTTAGCCTCGTAGTTACGAAGACGATTAGTGCAGTGCGGGAGTCACAAAAGCTCATACTATGTTTTTGGATCGATGTCGATTCCGTGTCAACGCTGTCTATCCCTTTATCTTTTTACGGTCACAATTAGTATCCAGCTTGGATGCTTAGTAGAAAAAAAATGATCGCATGTATCGGCTAGGCATAACATCAATAAAAAAAATTAAAATAAGCAGCAAAGAGCGTTTTTACTAAACAAGAAGGAATAGGCCATAAATGTATTCAGTTAACTTTACTTGCCATACTGAATGAAGTCGAGTACATAGCGATCTCTCAGTGGCTGATCAGTTCCTAACAACTCATCTTATCTTCTCATTTCTAGAAAGATGACGATGTTGCTGGAATATCAAAATAAAGAGAGGTCTTCAATGATACATTCTTTCATAGTTTGTTCCACCAAAGTTCACATTTCACGCCTTCACATATGTTTTCTTCGAATAAAAAAATCTAGCGGACATTTCCAGTCAGAATAGATACTTGTTTGCATAGCTTTTTCGAAAACGAGGAAAATTAACTTGGTGAAGCTTAGTACTGTTGAGATAGTATAGGAGGTTCTTATTTGCTGAGAGCATCTTTGCTGGACTCTATAAACTCAACAATGTGGGCGTTCACGAACATTAATACGTAACCTTCGAAATTCATTTTTTCAATAGCAGAAGACGATTGTTCAAGCATTAAAGCTTTTTCGAAAGTTAATAGACTCCATAAATCTGAAGAATAAAGTTGCTCTATCACGTTGATATCATAAATAATCTTCAGACAAGATCTTCCAAACTGATGCTCGGGATGACTAGTATAGTATAAAATTGCCAATGGAGTTTTTTCTTTCAAAAATTTTCCAGTAGCGATTACTGTAGACACTTATAGTACACTAGCAAAAGTATGCTGTGATAGAAGATATTTCACTTGTCAAATTACTTCCGTGCTCGAATTACTACCTGCAACATAGAAAAAGCTCATGAATTGGAAAAAAATCAGGGTTTACTCAGTGATGTAGACTGATGTACAAAGGTTTTGCGTTAGGCGGGACTCGAACCTATATCATACTCAGTTGCACCACTGATTCCCGTTTTGCCATAACTCCTTCTACGCTACGACGCACTATCTTTCAGCAACCGTCAACGGTTGGCCCAGGTACTCACTACCGACACTGAACCCAGTCAGGCTGACAGATATTGGGTATTGGATGATCAAATCGAATTCTTTTTATTCAACCTCTCATAGCCGTTGTATGATGTTCTAGATACACCCGGTGATATAGAGTGATAAACAAAGCTTTTGCACTAGGCGGGACTCAAACCCACATCTCAATCTATCCAGAACGCGTGCTCTATCCGTTTCCCTACTAACGCTCGTTTCGCCATCACACAGGACTCCATTAAATTTGTGATTTTCCCCTCCACAATTAGATGACTCTTTGCATGACAGTTAATAATCGCTTCATATGTTTAGCTAATGATTCGCAATAGTTGAAATGTTATTTCTTTTTTATCACGGCAGCAGCTCAGCGACAATACGGTTTCATTCATATAACTCTGAGACACCGAATCTTTCAGGCCGCTTCAAATCCCATGTCTGAAACTAAATTGGCCAGCGTCATCAGTCCGATTGCAAAGACAATCGACAATATTAGCCCGACTATCGCACTCCTTCTTCGACCTAGTATTCATGCGACAAAGGTGAGCCTACTTTGAAAATTTGCATAAAGAAAAATATGCAGTAATAGGATTGTATTATTGATATTGCAGGCAGCGGGTGTTAGATCATACGAATCGCCAGCAAGAGGTGAACATCTGTCATGTCTTACAAGAAGTTCCAAAAAAGATTCTTAATTCTTGAGGAATTCTGGTCCATCCAGCCGGGGATAATTCAATAATTGGATATGGAGCGCAAATAGCGCGAGAAATCCTTATTCCTGGATCTCTACAGGGAGACAGAGAGTTTTTGAAATTTTCGATGGACCTGTATGCCAAGTTTCTTTTTTCGCACATCCCACTTTCTGCATTCAACGATTGACAAAAATGGAACATAGGATCTTCTCATGAATTTTGTAGAATGTGCTCGTATCAGAAAGTTAAATTTCGACAAGAAATAACTCATCAATATTGCAAAGGATTGTTAGGGTGTTGTATAATTCTAGTGTTGTTGAACAAAAACCAGCTTTATGTATAAATGTACTCCACCACTGGAAAAAAAACAAATATTATTAGTTCTCTATTTCGAGGAGCGTCAGAGAGCTTTTGCAGCGAAGATCTCCCAGATAAAGGAACATCTTAGATACAACATTAGCGAAAGAGCCAATGTATGTTTCATTGCTAATTAGCACAACCATTTGTATCCACCACATCACTCTTTAGATTCGGCCTGACCCGTATATTGACGGGCATTCTGTGGCACAGCAAACACCGGAATTTACACACCGTTATCATGGATACCCGCAAGCATTTGTCCGAGTCGCTTCTGTACGTTTGGCTGAGCAAGCAGCTAGAGCCACAAGGAACGCCCACGCACAGCAAGGAAGGGCCTCACTTGACCTTAGTCGCTCTACGAGCTTCCCATACTTCACAGCTTAACCTACTGGTAATGAGAAATCTTTGCCATTGGCATTTCCAACATTACGATCACTTTCTACGCCTCCATATCACTCTCTATAGTCACAAAGAAGTCAGTTGGTGTTTACTATGTTTGATCTCAAGATATTTTTGACGGCAGGCTTTTTTTTATAAAAGCTCTTTTTCTGGGAATGTTTAGTGTTTCGTCTTCTGAGACCCTGATTCTGCACATTCTCTTGCTAGAAAACCATCACCTCCGCCACTGAATAGAGGTGAAGTAGTTATCTCTTCTCTCACTATCGTATCTACCACACAAACTGCTCTGTTACAGCCACCTGTGGAACTAGTGCAAGTTGCGAAGCAAACATGTGCACTTTTATCACTTACCACCATTATCACACTGGAACCTTTGTGTTCAATAATGGTCTTTCATGAACTAATGATATACTGGTTATGAGAGAATCAGGTCGGAGGTGAAATTGGTATTTATTTGAAATTCTGGTGGGTTAAGTCCTTTTTATCAGTACAAAATTGGAAAATCTTATAGATGTGGGGCGGGGGTCACTGACGAGGAGAACGAACCTCCGAAACACCGGTGTATGACCCTGGCGTACCAACCTCGTTTAGGCTACAAACATTCTTTTTATTTCGGAATCTGATAGATATTTGCAGCACTGATGACATCTTTTGTGACTCGAATAATTTGTAAGAATATTTGAAGTCCTTTCGAGGTCGATACTCCGGTGGCTCACGTAAGTTTTGGCGGTATCGCTGACTTCGTCAGAGCCACCCGCCTTCACCCTCCACCCCTACTCAGCTCTACTTTTTCAGGGGAAATGGCGAGACGTTATGGTGATAGCACGTGATGTATTGTTAGCACCACTTTTCAGTCGATGGATTACGACTGGTACGCGATATGAATAACGCAGTATCACGTCCTATCATCATAACTTCTCTCCATCTTTGTTTTAAAGTAGGGTTTGGTGTGAGGAATTGTGGCAGTGGATGATGAGGCGGGCGATACCACTGAATTTATGTAAACCATTGACGGACCAAGCTCGAATGACTTCATCATTCTCACAGACTATATTGAATGTTTACAGCGAGTTTTAAAAACAGTCGGTTGAAAGGATGCTTACATATTCACTGCCAACTTCACCAATCACCTATATTCCGAAAAAAATGTTTTAAGACTTTAGGAATCATTCTGGGAGCCCAAGAAGCTCCATTAAAAGGAAATCTCTCCCCGCCAACCAGTTCTGTAAAGAATGATGGATTTGGAGGAGAAGGATTTGCAGGTGTGGTTCTATATCTTGCTTTCCACATTAATTTCCTATCATCTGACAAAGAGACAAGATTTGATGGTATTTCCGAAAAAGAGATGAGTACGAGAAATATAGCGACACAGAATACCAAATATGATAGTTTCGAGAGAAGAACAGGATTTGTTGGACAGTAGTAAAAAAAAATATTGCACAGCAAGTTCTAAGCAAGTTCTAAGAAAATTAAGGATTTTTTTTTCTAAAAAAACATTGTGATGCTTGTGTTTACACTTTTCTATCGTTTCGTCATCTCCTTTTTTACACGATTTTTCATATTTGCTGTTGGACATTATAGGAGGTCGTCGACCTAGTGAATCATTCACCGAGAACGCAGCAGCAATGAAGAAGAGCTTTTCAATTTCTCTACGAACTCAAAGAGAGTGATGAGAAAGCGTTAATAACACGTGTATAATTGTAAGACTGGTCGATTTTGTTGATTGCTTTGCTATAACACAAGCACGATCTTTGCTGACTCATTGAATATTTCTATACAACTATCTAATTATCCTTTTCTTAATGTCTACTGCCCAGTTTCAACTAACATGGCCACTGCCATTTTTGATGATTGAATTTAGTTCTCACAACTTGCCAATTCTAACTTGTTAAATATAATCACATAACTCCCAATACCGACTATCTATTAACCTCGGCATGCTTCATAATTCCTAATTTTCTTCTTTTAAGCCAAACATGAGGTATTATGTAAATCTTTTATTCATTCACAGAATAACGTTTTTGGCAGTTCGCCTTTTTTCAGAGCTTGGAAAGGTCAATTCGTCCGCATTTAATCAGTCAAACACCACCATTACTCCTTTAGAAAAAATCACCAGACCTAGACTTCAATCGCAGACCAAGCACCAAATCAACTTTAAACATACTCACCGCTTTTTGTATGTGTTCTACTGGATTATTCAAGTGGAGATCACTGGAAGGATATCGCATAGGCTCGTAGTGCACCTTACCCATCAAAACAACCAGTCTATGTACTGACTCATATCACGAGTGATAACGAGGCATTCCTCCCTGCGGTTTTATAGTTGGATTGGTCGAATTAATCTAAAACGCTTCCAAAATATTTTGTGGTGATGTTTCATGTCTCCCAAATCCTTTATGTTGATTTTTATGTTATTTTTAAAGGAGTTGACCTTTCCAGGCTGAAGAAGCTGAGTAAAGCGAACTGCCGAAACGTCAGCTCCTGAATAAAGATTAATGTAACACCTCGTGTTTGACTTAAAGAAGAAAGTTAGGAGTTCTAATCACATAATTATGAGGAAATCTGAATCTTCTTCTAGTGTGTAGATTTCCATCAAGCCTATCTAAAAGAAACATGATTTCAGTCAATCTACAAATCCTTTTATTAAATTTGCTTTTGTAGTAGAGAACTTTGCAGGATGACTGAGTTTGCTGAAATTCTCCGTGATCCTCTAAGTGTTTATGCGGTAGATTGGGTGACTGGTTAACTGATTTTGCGAGCACAATACAAAAACATGTTAAACAGGCTGTAAGGTATTTAGAGACGCAAAACAAAAAGTACATCTATATCTTGTATGTTTTCTTGAGAACCACGCCCAAATTTAAATAGATCTCTCCATTATTATTTGAGCCAACATGCCATATGGTCTATTAATGGGCTCTTGTACAGCCTGTTACACGTGTTTCTACCTTACAGTCTCCTCAGTCGGGCAGAATCCGTCGTCTTTTGATCAATCCTCTGTAGCTGCTCCGGACCCCACACTAAGAGGTAGCGTCGACGAACGATTGACACTGTAAGTCAAAAGGAATGATCACCAAACATACAGCGTTGTACACTCGATTGCTCTTTAGCTGGTATGTGTATAATATTATACCTTGCAATCATTTTTGAGCCACGCATGTCAGTGGTCTGTTAAACATGGCTGACCTATAGAGCCCGATATACGTGTTTGGCGATCTTGCGATCTCGTCAATCGGGCAGTTCCCCTTTCTCGTCTTCTGCTAATCTCTGTGGGAGCTCCAATCCCCACACTAAAAGTTAGCGACGACGAATGCTTTACACTCTATGTCCAGTGAAAAACTCGAACACAGAGTGTTGTACACTTGATTGATCATGGTTAGTACATTCAGTACATAATAACCTTCGTTTCAAGTGTTTTCTTGAGACCACAGCTCAAATTGCAATTTTCCTTGCAACCATTTTTCAGCCAGGCATGTCAGTGGTCTCCTTAAACAGGGCTGACTTATGAGCCCGATACACGTGTTTCGATCGTCAGTCGGGCAGTTACCCTTTCTCGTCTTTTGCTACAAGAGCGTCTGCCTGCATGAGCACAGAATAGGTTTTATATGTAGAAAAAAGAACTGCCATGACGTTAAGCAGGTCGGTCAGTAAGATTTCCAGAAACTACTTTTCCACCTAGTAATGTTGAGTGATGCGCAAAACTTGGGTATTGGCTGGGACTGAAACCCGAATATCACCCTATCCTAAAGCACGTGCTCTATCCCGGTGCACTACCAAAGCCTGTTTTGCCAGCACTCTACGTTACAAAGCATATATCTAACAGCAGCCAGCCACCAAATTTCTGACGTGGTGGTTGATGTCGACAATGTACTCAGTTAAGCTGGAAGCTATAGGATATATATGTTAGAGACAAGAACCGACGTCGTATTATGCAGTTGAAATATAAGTTGACCTCGACCAAGTTGTGAAGGTTGAGGGTCACTAACAGAACCCTTGAACTGCTTTTGTGCTTTGGCCAATATATATTTAGATCAAACTGAATTTCACGTTTGAACTATCATGAAAACCCTGTCTAGCACTTCCAGCAAGACAGGCGTCAAATATTGAGCACATGCAGGCCTATTTTTGATTAGAAGTGTTATAAATGAACAGGAGAAATAAACATTAATAGACTAAAGAAGATTGAAATGTGCCCTAAGCTGAAATCCTGTACAATGTGCACAGTGTACAATGGCCGCTTGATTTGTGTTTCACCCTAACAACTAATCGCCGCACTAATAATCATTAGGTAACAGACGATGTCGAAGTTTATTTTCACATTTATTTTATTTATTTTCTTACTGTGAGAATGTCAGCACTTCTTGCATTTGATTCATTTGTTTTAATTCGTTCTCCCATGAAGGTTTAGTAACACTTTCCGTAAATCTTGATTATTGTCCTTCTTTATGCGCGACAGTGAATGCTAGTTGACAGAATTTCCTTTGCCACATTGGACTGACTCGAGCTAAGTTTTTAGATAATTATGAGCTCAATCTAATGTTTCCTTGCTATTACTCTTTTTCAAAACGCCTGCTTTTCCTTGCTAAAGCAGCGATTTCACAATGTTCTGACTGTTGCTTTGTTGTGAGCTACTGTTAGGCAATGACTAGGAGGGGCCGGTCACAGAATTTGGCGGGAGTGATTGAAATGCCATAGTCCATGACATGAGCTGGTTCGTATATGTTTGTTTAACGTCGCAAAATTGCATATTATGGCCTCACAAAACGTGAAATAGTCTTGCTAATTACAATCTAGTCAGCTATATATCTTCATGACTCTGCCACGAAAGCCCAACGTTACAAAACTGCATTCTGGACAAGTTGCTTTCATACAGTCCTGCTTTGTAAGAGTCTTTCACTATGTGTTCTGCTTGGGGACACAGCAGAAAGCTCACAGGCATGGATAACATTCATTTTCACGTTGAAAAATCTCTTGTCTGCTCATTACGAAAACGTCGAACTTCTTCTTGAACGCACCGTTTATGTCGCATTGCTTCGAATTTGGTATAAAACCTAAACAGAGTATGCCGCACCTGTGGGGTAGTGTGCAAATGCATGCTCATAGAGGAAGTATATATTTTGTATGCACTCATGTATGTGAAATTTGTACACGGACTGTGTGTAAGTTCATCGTGAACTACATAGAATACATGTGATAAAGCAGAATAACAAACTCGCGCGACATACGACGCAGCAGCACCTTATGCCATCTGAAAGGGTTCTGGTCATCGTTGACTTCGTGCGTTCCGCGCCGTTGTGGGAGCTAACCGCAGCGGCGACTAAATGACGAAAACATATCGACGTAGTTTTGTATAGTCCTTCCCGATAGATGTGCCGGGAAGGCGGTATTGCGTAGTGTACGATGCTGCAAGGATTTTTGCCGTGATTGGAGCTTATAATGAGTCCAGATTTCGCAATTTTGGGAAAGAAGATTAATCCATAAACAACCCAAACAGCCTTCTAAAGAACTGAAGTTAAACAGACCGGCCAGGTGAAGGGAAGGGTGAAATTTCACACAAAAAAAGATATCATGATATAGTAGTCGCAGAAATTGGCTCAGTGTTCTGTGTGATGAAGGACTTTTTTACTGAAATCGAAGGGGATGTTCGAAGGCTCTCAGAGAAGTACAAAAAATGCTCGTTTTTTCTAAATACTTAATTTATTCAGTTTACTTTAATAGTAAAACTAGTAACCAGAATTATACAAAGCAATACCAGTAATTTCCAAGCACTGTCTCATCACGCTGCCAGCTATCACTAGCATGTCTCACGGGGCGTACTGAAGTCTCGGACTACCAAACACTTTGGCGCGACTACGAATAGCGCTTCATCAGGATAGAGGTGGCGTGCATTTTGCCCGCTCAACGATTTCCATCTGTCAAGAGCAGTTTTCAGACTTTCGAGTAAGGCGTTTGGCCGTCGAAGTTGTCGTGTCTTAACCCAATGAATTTCTTCGTGGCGGATCTTACGGGGAAGGAAGTCCCAATTACCCGTTACATTACCGCAGACGCGCCTGAAGCGACTTCAACACACATTGGAAACAAATTACGGTGGAAACGTGAGTCAGATCGTTGAAAATTTTTGCAAGTGACTTCGTAAATTTCAAGAGAGATTAGAAGAGGGATTTTTGAGGATCTATAATGAACCTTTTTGCTCATTGCTACATCTTCTGATCTAAACGGCGAATTTGTTGAAATGCTCAGAAGGAAACATCATAGACAAGTGAGGCATGATAAGGCGACGATAATCAAATGGATACAAGCCAGCTCATGTCTTGAGGCAAGTTGCACTTCAGTTATTGCTTCAAATATCCAAGCACGCTCTTTCTGTGCTTTACTTAATAGGACTCACAACAAAACAGTGTTCAGAACAATGTGAAATCACTGCATTAACATGGAAAGACCGGTATCCAAAGAGGAATGACACAAAGAGAGCACTGGATTGCGCTCATACTTATCTAACCATTTATCTCAACTCTCTTAAATATTGCAATGCACCATTCTATAATCGGACGTAGACTTGAATAAATGTGCTACTTGAACATCATTATGAACGCCTTTCTCTTCTTTCTTTGATTGCTAATGACGTCGAAATTGCTGTTATTGTATATTTAAATTAGACTATGGAAGGGATGTTAATTCGTGGCAAAAGTAAATTCGGTTTTTTTTTCTATTAGGAGGGGACAAATGAAAAACCGGTTTTACTCGCTGGAGAGCAATTTTTCATAGGAGTGTTGGCGATCATTCGAAAGCTGAAATACAGGATGCAGCCCCACGTTGCGGGCTCTCGAAAAGACTTTTTTTCACGTTGCTAGTGGGAGAGATTTATTGGCTTCAGACACGCATATTTCTCGCTAGACACAGCTTTATCTTTGGACTATTAGCAATCATTCGATGGCGTAGTCGAATTTGATTCTAACGCTGTGCTTACATCCTGAAAAAACAATTTCTCTGGAGCGCATGAGGTAAGATAAGGTAGATTCAACATCTGCGATCAATAGCAGCATCAGCCAGCCCAAATGCGCCCGGCTGAAAACCATGTCCGAGTAGCGATCTCCACCGATTTTTTTGGGCATATGACGGGTAAATAAGCATCGCGTCAGCGCATCACGTGGGAGCCTCACAGACTTGTAAGTGATTCGGCCAATGAAGCCATTGATCGCAGATGGGAATTCAAATTATCTTAGCTACTGCGCTTCAAAGAAATGGTCTTTTGAGGATATAAGCATAGCGTTGGAATTAAATTCAATTACGCTATCGAATGATTACTAACAATCCAAAGAAAGGCTCTGCAAAGCGAAAATGTGTGCGTCTGATACATGCTTCTGTGTAGAGTTTACAGCGTTATAACAGGTTGTTTCAAAAAAGCGGTAACGTTGGGCTGAAGCCTTAAGTTCTCAGCTTTCGAATGATTACTAACACTCCTAAGAAATGTTATTCTCCAGCGAGTAAAATCTGTTTTTCATTTGTTACTTATCAATATGAAGGGACCTAATTTCGCTTTCAAACCCGTGAGTTCAAGATGCTTCCATAAAGAAGGAACAACTCGCAATATCAACAACGCGTGTGGCCCGCAACTGCTGGAACTAAGTCCACCTTGTAAAGCCCACATAGTTCTGTGTAGTCCTTACCCGCTCTCCACCTGTTTAGTGCTTCCTCCTCCACTTCTTTTTATCGAAATAATACCAATCAAATCGAAAAGCGTAGTTTTTTTCGCCCGTCATGAGTTGAGTTGAATGTTGTAAACTGTTTAAAATTTACCTACTTTATGTCTCTCAGTTCTCCGTAAAACATGCACGTAAATTATAAGTATTGCAATAGCCTTTTGCGCGTGCTTTGATACTTTTCTCACCAGCTTATTCTGAATGGAGGCAGTCAATGAAGAGCATGTCGCTTTTCTGTAGTGTTGTTTTCGACAAATTTTAGTTTGCCTTTCGTATGGGAAGAGAATCGAAAAATATGTTAGCCGAAAGACAGAGTGACAGGAATTAAACACAAAAGGAGTATTTTATCACAGTATTCAGCAGGTCATTTATAGGATAGGTATCGTATGTAGAAAAAGGAGCTGATATAAACCTGAGCACTTCTGTCAGTGAGAGGCCCGAAAAGTATTTTCCCACTTCAATCGTGCTCAGTAATGTGCAAAACTTTGGCGTCGGCGGGACGCGAACCCATATCTCCACCCTATCCTGGAGCACGTGATCTATCCCGATGTACTACCAAAGCCTGTTTTGTCACCACTCTACGCTACCAACGCATCAGTTTGTCAGCAACCAGCCGTCAACCTTATGGCCTAAGGGTCGATATCAACATCGAACTCAGTTATCTCTGACAGTTATGGGATTGTATATGTAACAGATTAAATTCCTTTTACTCAAACGTTTCATAGCAGTGGTACCTATACCAAGTCCGTATCTAACCAATATTCCTTACCGGCGTCGAGTCATGCAGAAGAAATACAAGGTGACCTCTTTACCAGGTCGTGATTATGAGGAGCACCCAAGAGAACTCTTGAATTGTGCTTGAACTATGACTAGTATGAGGTGAGATCAAACTGAATTTTACGCTTAGACTATCACAAAAACCTACCTAACCCATCCAGCAAGATATGCGTCAAATAATGCGCATATGCAGGTCTATCATTGAATAGAAGTGTTGGAAACGAACAGGAGAGAGAAACAATAATGGACTCAAGAAGATCAAATCGTGCTTTAAGACGTCATCCTGTAAGATAGTCGTTTGTATTTCTCTTCCATCATAACAACTAATCGGAATACTAAAAAATCGACAAAGGGCGATGTCAAAAGGTACCCTTATATTAATTTTACTTATATCCCTAACTTGTGATCACATTGCTCTAGAGCGATTTCAAATTGTTCTGACCACTGTTCTGTTGGGAGTAGCTGTTAAAGTCTGTTAAAGAATTTGAAGCAATGATTGAAATGCATTGAACAACCGTGATATGAGCTGATTCGTACCCGTTTGCTTATCGTCTCAACAAACAGCGCAAATTGCATATTACGATTTGACAAGGCTTGGAATGGTCTTTTTGATAACAATGTAGTCAGTTAAATATCTCCATGACTCTGCCAGAGAAGCCGAGAATCCCATAATTTCTTAAAAACAAGTTGTTTTCACACAATCACTGCTTTGTATGAGTTTTCCATGCACACAGGTACGAATATTATTCACTTATCACGTTGAAATACCTTTTGTTTGCTCATCAGTATAGCGTTAAAGCTCTTCTTGGACGTACGTATTTGCCTCATTGTCGCGTATCTGGTATTAGATCTGAGTAGATTATGCGACATCTATTGAGCAGTGTATAAATGTGCGCTTATAAAGAAAATATATACCATGCGTGCACTTTGTGTGTGAAAGTGTACACAGGACTGTGTGTACGTTCGACTTCAACTATGCATAAACAGCTGTGATAGCGTAGAAATTCAAATTCACGTGTGATACTCTGTGTGACAGCTCCTTACTCCGTCTGAGATGAGTCCGATGTCGTGCAACACCTGCTCGTGCAACTTGTTACGTTCGCCCGGTCAGCATCAATATGTAAAGACGGTCATGGGCACTCCAACTCCCAAGTTTTGTGATGTCATTCCGGTTAATGTGTCCTGAAGGCGACGTTCCAGCCATGTACGCTGTTACAATGGTTCCGATGCAACTGGGAGTAGTTCGCAAAGAACCGCCAATTTTGCAGTTTTCAAAATAAAGTTTATCCTCGTAAATAGTCGCTCTTGCTGACTTACAAAAAAAGACATAAAAGTAACTGCTGCATGGGTGAATATAAATATGATAGCATGGTTATATGTTAGAATTTCCCTACTTTATGCCCATCAACTCTTCGGAAAGCATGCGTCTGAATTTTTTGCTTCCTTTAGTGGTTTAGTTTTCCAATTAATTCCAGTTTAGTTTCCATATGAGAAGAGAACTGAAAAAATTTGGTAACCAAAACGCAGATTGGCTGAGATTAAACACAAATGGAATTCCTCTCCATCACAGTATCCAGCAGGCCACTTTATAGCTTCCCTAATTGTCATATTTCTAGTATTTTGCTATAGTGAATTGAGCAAAATCTTCCATTTTACGGGTTCCGATAGGTGCACTTAAACTTTGAAGCATTTGTGCAAGATTTAGATCTTTGAGAGCGATTTTTTGTGAGCCGAGTAAATTTAAGAACCTCAGTAAATATGTCCAAGTGGCGAACCTCCACTTTCTCATTGTGGGTGATTTTGTCTGCCGAAACACTAATTCTTAGCATAAAAGCTATAACATAATATCGGTATCGAACCCACTTGTGTTGACAGACATTGGGTATCGATAATCAGTCAGAATTTTTTTTTATTTGACTGCCACTTGCAGTGGTATGATGTGATAGTATATCCAATAATGTGGAATGCTGTGCAAAACATTTGCGTTAGCGGGATTCGAACCCAGATCTCACTCTTTTCGGAAGCGTATGCTAACGGTTGCACCATCGACGCTCGTTTGGCGCAGCACTCTTTTTTACACTGCAAGTAGCAGTCAAATCAAAAAGAATTCTGACTGAAAATTGAATTTTGTTTTACATGTGATACACATTTTGATTATTTTAACGCTCATACTTCGCTGGACGAAGCTATTCCCTTAAACTACTAATAATCATTCGATAGCTTGAATCTGGGAGGTTTGTAAAATATTGTTTCACTAAAGATTTGGGTTCCACGTATACGCACTTCTCACAGGACAGAGCTCTTCCCATAAATCATAAGTAGTCATATGATGGCGTAGATCTCAACGATTCCAACGTTGTACTCATTTTTCGAAATGACCTTCACAGCAGTGCAGCAGTAAAAATAAGATTGAGTTTTACAGACGTTCCGCATTTTCTTGTTGGCTAGTGTGCGTGCGAGGCTTTGGATCAATACGCGACCAATAGATTGCGCTGGCGTGACTCACATGTGTAGTGCAATTTTCATTATTAAATTTAGGATTTTTTCCGCTTCGAAATAAGTTCCAGAAAAATCGTATGAATCTGATACTAGGAGATATCCTCTACATGCTTATATCCCTTTGCGGACGATAAGGGTCATTAGGACCCTCAGCTATGGGCGCCGTTTGGACGGGCTGCGAAAAGTGGTGCGTGCTCAATACAAACTCGAGTTAATAAAGCTCTCAGAGGAATATTCTCTCAAAAAAACGATAAAATATCGCTGCATGAGGATCCTGTGTGAATGATTTTGGCAGGATTAACGCTGATGCTTCCGATAACTCTCTTTTTCAGGAGAAAAAACTATATATTTGCGAAAAGGATTGTACTCCCAGCTGTTGTTAGGTATTTTCTCATATCTTCTTACTCCATAGTGAGTTGTGCTTATAAAAAAAACAACTAGGGCTTAGACTCCAGAGGGTGGGTTTTCTCAAAATTGGCCTCAAGTCACCGTGCCTTTAGCAACACATCAACTAGCTGCGAAACGTCGTCTTTGATTGCTACAATACAATAAAGTGTTCGTTTTGAGATAAAGCTATTATGGAAATCGTCAAGATTTGAGATTTCGAAGAGATATTAGAGATACAGCGGAAAAGCTAACTTTAGTACAAAATGCTTGAGTGTGAAAGCTATTTTGATTTTTACTGTTAGAGCGCATCAAGAAAGTCATTTTGAGAAAAAAGTGTGCCATCAAACTTTCCAACATTTAAACTGTCCAATGGTATAACTCCGATTGCAATCACGTAACGCGTTTTTTCTAGGAGGTCAAAATAGGATGCGAACATTTAGAAACTTATAAATTTACGAAATCTAATTTTCTTTCGATCGTTACAGTGCTCTGAGGGGTCCTTTATCAAAATCAAGTACATCGCTGAAATTGCTAAGATTTTCCCTGTCTAATGATTATTCATCAATTGCTTATTAAAAACTTTATCTGGCGAGAAATGCTTGAATGTAAAACAAGATATTTTGCCGGTTGTTACAGCGATGAAGACAGGCCATTTAAGGAAACGCACCATTCTAATTCGCTCAATTTTACCTATCGAATGACTACTAATACGTTTCATACGTTTCTACCAAACGCCTCAAATAGGGTGGAGAGAAGGGCAACAACCGCTATACCCCCATCTCTTCTCTGCATACCATAGCTTTGAATAGAGAATTCGAACGAAATTATGCACTGATCTGAGAAATGAGACTCTGAGCTGCACAAAAAACCAAAAAAAATGTCGGGAATTCTCGATGAAGAAAGATCACATGCAACAAACAACACTATTCTTGACGAACTACTCATTGTTTACCAATTTTCAGCCAGTACGATTAATTTTATGCACCTCAAGCCATAAAGTATACGGAATGATGAAAGAAATAGAAGATAAATTTGATTAAATTGTAGTTAAGTTTAAATAAAGCATCGTAGAAAGTTTCAATAAAACTTCTAGATATAGCCTTTTTATGAATACTTGGTTTTTTTGCTTTGAAAGCGTGGATTATGAAGGGATCAATCACGTTATTTCTAATAAAAAGAGCTTTATTGAGGTCTGTTCTATCATATTCGACCATTTATTGACACAGAAAGACCACATGTGACGATTCATTAGAATACCACACTAACCTTGGAGGAGGCGCACGCAGCCTCCATTCGTAGCCGTGCCCCCCCCCCCCCAGCCAGCCGAAAACGGCGCCATCCTAAAAGGGATATGCTTTTCATGCTTCCAGCGAACATCAATCATAATGAAAATGAAGGCGCGTTCTGGTAAGTAACAGAATTTTATTCTGAATGCGACAGTGCTATAAAAGGCCTTCTCAAAAAAGAAGAACGTAGAGCAGTAACTCGAAATTTGAGCTTTTGATACTCTTTATTATACTATTTTACTGATACTCTCGTGGAAATTCTTGTTCAGAGAAAGGAGTAGTTTATTCATTCCGCGCCGTTTAAGAGAAAAGAACTACAATCAACTCGTCTCAAGTGGCTCTGGGAACACTGACACAAGCGACTACAAACAACATAAATCAGAGTATGAGAACATAATCGACGAGCGGCCAATGAAAGTGCTCTCACCCAGAGCCATATCATTATTTTTGACAGCGAGCAGTGTTCAAAAAAACGTGGTGCTAACGTGCAAGAATGCAGTGGACTTTTATGAAACATGCATGACCGTTGTTTGAAGTTTGGTGTATCACTAGCAAATATTCAAGGTGAGGGGAGTAATGCTCAGTGAGAACACCTCTGTCGAAGATGAAGACTTCATCGACCGATGAGAAGATGATGACTGTAATTGAGTCCTATCAGGCAACCAAGTCTAAAACAGTACTGGAGCAGTCACTAGGCGTTAGGAAACGGCCGTTTAGTGCTCATCAAGAAATAGATTACCGAAGATCACAAGTCATTGGCATCTTCCGGAAACTCGAGGACGGTGAAAAGTAGCCGACAACTTGCCACGTTTTTGGGAAAGGATCAACGGTCCACCAAAATGTAGTTGTACTGAATACCCTAGAAAGTTAACATAAATATAAAATGTTGCATATGTTCGAAACAAACTCAAACGAGTACGTATGAGGCGCAGCCAATGTAGGAATATTCTTATTTCAGCATGTTACGATTTCCTCATCAGAAATGTGATCGAAATGATTTAGACCTTCGACTTAGGTGTTTTATTCTATTGGCATGAAGTCCATGTTGTCTATTGCTGCAGAATGTGTTCTATAAGTTAAATATTCCATGATTTACTAATTGCTGATCATCTTAGGTGTTTATTGCATGCCAGATGTACATATTACATACATGAAGGATAATTTGTTGATCGGTACACATTTTTAAGATGTGATTTCAACCGGCTCAGAGTTTTAGGGCTGATTGCCGACCGACCTTGATTGTATAAGCCACTGACTGTTAAACAGGTGCTTTAGACAGAAGATTTACAACATCAGTAAGTTGCTCGACGGACATTTGTTAGGAATATGCACTTTTACAAGGAAGTGCTCTGAACAATGATGAACGCGTGCTCTTTACTTACACCGGCAGCCCTCTGAAGACCTTTCATAGAAAGTCCTTTGAAGATAAAAAATTCGCATGGGAAACGTTTAATGGCCAAGAGCTCGTAATAAGTAGACGCTGATGACAATGTATCTATGACTGACGAAACTGTGCTACCACCGAGACTGTGTTGTAGGAGACGAGTGACGTTTAACTTTCTGAAACAAAAATGAGCGGCTGCCAAAAATAAAACCCAATTCTGCGCGAATGTAAGAGTAGAAGGAAAGCCACAAAAGTGTACAGCAATTACTATGTTTACAAATAGGGCATACGATGCGCAAATGCTGTCAGTGCAGTGATGACACGAGCCAAAGTGAGCAGTAATAGATTAACCCCCCATCGAAAGGTGGACACGAAGTCAGATGTTATTCGTTGTCTTCACTATGTTTTTGATGTTCTTCAACGCTCCCTATGCAGTCCACTTCTTTTTGCTCAACGCTAGAGCTAGATCGTTCATCATGCTAATTTCTCGACCTAGATAGACGTAGTAGGAGCATTTCGAGGTTGCCGTTCCGTTGAGCGTCAATGAAGCATTCATAACCCATCCGCTCCTCATAAACATGATGAAGATAAAGGCCATGGAGGTGGATAAATGTATATTTGCCAGATAAGATGAGATAGAGCGATCTTTTTGTGGCCAAAATTTTGATATTCCCAGGCAAATGTCCAAATTTGCGACGAAGGGATAAGAGGCCTAGTTATCCAGATCACAGAATCGAGCACAGACACGATTCTGTGTATATAAAAAAGCACCTCTAGCAATCGCGTTATGTGCATCATTAAAGATGAAAACATGAGCATAAAGATTAAGAGGATAAGAATATGAAAACATCCAGACCATTTAATAATATGTTCTGAGCAACTTGTAAGGTGTGGTACGGCGCTGATACAGTACTAGACAGGCCTGTGCACCATTCCATTCTCATCAGAAGCACGGTGCTCTTCTGTTCAGCCAAACCTGGGGGACATACCCCAATTATAAGTTAATCAGCGCCGAATAAAAACGCTTGTATTACTAGAAAATCAAAGAGTGTACATCCGGTTTAAATTTTCACCTCTACTGAGCTACTGGAAGAGATTTTTTAGACTCAAAAACATGCTCATGAGTTAGTGCCGAAACAGTCCGGAGACCGGGTAATAAAATCATTATCACAGTTAGAAAAAGACATTATCGCACGAAGAAAGTTCAACTGTAATTTGTTCTCTTATGACATCAGCATATATACACATATTCGACACAAAGGTTCTACTCCATAAACTTTGCATAGAATTAATTCGATGTAGCCATTTGAGCAGTAACAAATTCGTTAGGGACGTCAACTGTGCGATGGACATCGAGCAGTGAATTGCTGAGCAGGAAAACCATGTTTCACGTCTAGGTCTTTATGATAATGTCAAAAGTCGGAGAAGATCTAAAAAATTTAGACGAAAATAAGAACTCTTAAAGTAGAATTGCCTCATTCTTGCCTTGGTAAAATTTTGCTATTACGCGTGCTGAATCGGTATTGAGTTAATTACTCTGAATTTCAGAAAATCTTTATCATCGGAAGAATGTGATGAAGTAATAAAATATCTCTTCAGATAGATACTTTCTGCAGATTGAAATGCGATGAGTTCCAAGACCTACTATTCATTGATCTCGGTATTCTTCAACACTTCTTTGTTGCTTTTGACTGAACTTGACGAGGTTCTTATGATATAATTTACTCAAATAGCTAACGTTTCGGCGCCTGCGCTTTTTCCAGAGCCCAGAGATATGAGGTTGTCCAATACTCGGTCATTCAAACGCATTCAACACTTCATCAGAAAAAAATTCCAACCCCACATTTCAATTTCATCAAATACAAAACTGACCAGTACACTCATTGCTTTTTAAGAGCTCTCACTGAAAAATTCTCGTTAAGACCATTGGGCAGAAATCACGAAACGAGAGACGTCCATTTGACACTGCACAAACAATGAAACCTTTTATGTGGGAGAATAGATGGCCTTGTGTAGTAAGAAAACGGTCGTTCTTTAGTATTTCGCAGTTCAACTTTGAATCCACCGCTCCTTAGAAGTGCACTTTCATGCACAAGTTTTTGATGCACTGGATAATGTAATCTATGAAACACGTCAATATTTGAATAAATCAAAGCCAAAAAAGTTATCTTTGCTCCAAATGGTGAAGCTCCCGTGAACAGAAGCGAAAGCCTCTGATGACCAGAGCTTCATTGAATAATCATAGCCATTTGCTAGTATATTAGTTCCCCAGATGAGGAACTTTTATATGCCGTCTTCTTTTTTTAGCAACATTCTAAGCCTAGTGTTATGGAAAACGCAGCAGAGAAAAAAATTGCAATATTCTAAACGCCGCTATAGTCCCAATCAGTGATAGCAGAAATTTCAAGAGCTAAACAGTTAAACAAAACTTGGCCTTATATCCACAGACATGTGAACGCTATAAAGTCCATCAAATAGTGACTAATACTATTGAGGGTAATGACTCTGCGCCTACGTCTCACTTTCACAACATGTGTCCAGTTGTTGGAAAACCAAACTCGAGCACTTTCAAAGCCATTTTCTACTTCGTGATGACTACTTCCAATCCTATCACATTGTTATCACACTCTTTCATCCATGTCCTGTGTCTTGTGCTCATGCGCAGTCACACGCCATACCTTAGGCTTACTTTTATGAGCTAAATCAGATTTTATTTCAATCCGGTGAGATTCTGTTTGGTTGCTCTCGAACAAGGACTGTAACGCTTACAAGGAACGAAACGGTGGGCGCTTAAAGGAAACAATTTGTTCTGTGTTTGATATTTTGTATACCAAGTTCTCATGGATTATGGATTACGAAAGTAACTGAGTGAGTAAACTGTGCAACAATCTGACTATCCGAAGTTCTGATGAGGTAAAATTTTCGAAACAGCCGAAACATCAGTAATCGTCATTGAATAGTGCAATAACGACCTTGTGTTACCTCAGCATAGAGCACTCTTCATGTCACACTTAAATGTTTATATTCTTGGCTTTTTCACATGACTTGTCACCATAATTTTGCAGAACGGATCCCAGCACTTCGTACATCTATCTCTGTATCCTCTCATTCATCCTCAGCATAGGTCTTCATACATTTCATGTGCTTCTTCGATTGCTGCTTGAAGATTTCTTCTTCGTTATGATTACCGTATAATGTGAGTGAGATGGTTCTTTTTGTAACGCTCATGATAGCCGAACTAAGTCGTTCACTAAGGCATTAACTGATTGCAAGAGAGTGTTGGAGAAGGGAAGCGAAACAGCGTCTGGCTTATCTCCTTGCTTCCTTGCAAACCAAATCACTAAGCCACTAGGCTACTCCGCCCCTACTTTTCATTTACTACATAAATTCTTTTATAGGGAGAAGGGATGATGCGAAGTATAACCACGTTTTGTTCGTATATAAAAATTTATGTTGCTATACGTTATATTACACTGCCATTAAAAATCAAGTTAGGCCTGATTAAAGAGTTAAGAATGTGGTCAGAAACGGCTCCGTCTTAACTGGAGTTCAGTGCCGACTTGCTCTTCTCGGATCAGTCACGTTTCCATGTGATTGATGATAGCATTTATACGATTAAAACACCCTGATAAAAAATATAGCGATTTTCTTAATGGTATCGCAAAAAAAAAGAGCTCTTAGTCATGATAGGCATGAAAGCGAATTAAGATTATCGCACAAAAACTTCGTGTTCCCAACTTTGCTCTTATCTCAATATTCTTTTGATTATTTTCCAACTCATTACATGGGCAATGTTCAAGCGTATTTGAAGTGAAGTAAATTTCGACATAGTTACATCACTTCCTTCATCGTACTAGTACTGCTCATTGGTTCTCAAGAAAAAAGTCTCGCATCAGACAAGAAATGGCACGTTTCATTTAGTCTTAATAATTATTGTCGAAGTACAATAGCCATTACTAGCTCTCCTTTCAAGTCGACAAATTCCCCGATCCATCCAGAATAGTCACACTCATACCAGAGTGATATCAGATGCTATTACATTGTGCTTTTCATCAGGTTTACCTGTTTGCTTCTGAACTCCATCTCCAGCGCGCTTCCTCAGCAATGTTGTGCTATTGTAACTTGCATGTTCCATTGGATGCGTATAAAAAAAATCAATGTGACTATTTTTCTTTGATGTTTCATCACTGAGAAACGAACTTAAGAATAATAAACCTAACATTATGAAAGTAAATCCTCGTAGTTAACTTTGAATTTTGCAGTAACAATTGGAAGCTCTATCAGGTTTTCCTCTTTGAACATTGGGCGCGTTTAGTGGACCTTCTAAGTCAGCAGAACTTTTCTTGATTCTTGACATTTAAAAATTGCCGACATTTACTATCTCTATTTGACATTTACACTGAGGTTAATTGGGGCAATGAGCCACTCTGAGATTCTGTATTATACCTATTTGAAGAGAACGGGCTTGCTAATGTAGTGATTAGTCATGCGGTGTATCAGGGAGCAAGATGATAAGCAAAGCACTGGCTCAATCTTCTCCCTTACCACTCTCTTGCGATTGATCAACGAACGTCTTACTCTGGGTGCCTTCAAAATTGCAAAGAGAGCAGGATAAGACTCATAACGAGACGAAATCATCAAGCTGCACTAGAAGCAGCGCGCGAATAGCCGAAGATTCTTGTGGATGATGAATACGAGGAGACAATGTGAATGCCAGAAGTGCTAGGATTCGCACAGTAAATTGTGATAACATGTTGTTCGAATAAAATGGAAACCGAAACTCTTGCAAGTATACATCATGATATTACGTCTCCTTCGAAGTTCTGCCGCAGGAGCATTAAACATCAGATTTATTGATCAGCAGTAAACAAAAATGCTTAACAACACTACTAAAACTGTGCGCCATTAGAGTAAGCGCATCTCTGCCATCTCTTAAGCAGCAAATCTACACAATGCGCATAGATTTCGCCATCTCTGAATTCAAAGAAACTTGTCAGTTCTTGATGCAAATGATTGATGCCTCGGACCTCTTCTTGCACAGGAACTGCCATAGCGACCAGAAGAGGCGATAGTGAGACGGCGACAAGTTAGGACTGTACGGCGCATGATCCAGCAACTCTAAGACCACATCGATCGATTTCCTCTTTGTCAATTTAGAGGCGTGCAACCTTGTGTTTCTTGAAGCGGAATGATATGGCGACGACGTTGACGTGACACGGTCTCATTGCAGCGCTCCAGGTGCTCACACTAGCTCTTGGAGTTGATCGCCTACCCGGCTGCCAGCAAGTCCCAACAAAAGTGCTACTGTGAGCAACTGGGTCGCAGCAATGTTGGGCCTTGTGAGGTCGACGTCGCCGCAATCTCATCCTGCTTAAAAAGAACAGAACGTTGAGTTTTGCCATACTGACTAGGAGAAAGTTGACCGAAATGGGCTGAAGTTGCTGGATGATCCGCCGCACATTCCTGACCTCTCGTCGTCTGACTATCACCTCTTTCGGTCGCTGGAGCACTTCCTGAGCAACAAGAAGTTCTAAGAAGTCAAACTTTTGTGTGGAGATGTGACAGCTTTCTTTGTATTTGAGAATGGCGTGTTCTATTAGCGCTGTGTTGATTTGTTGCTTGAGAGATGGCAGAAGTGTGTGCAGGCTGATAGCGCATACTACGGATACTGTTGCCAAGCAAATTTAATCTCTTCCGGTGAGCAGATTTGATTTTTTTTGCGCTAGTGTCAAAATTTATGAGAGCACCTGGTAGTATTCAGAAGGCCTGTAAATTTTTGAAGTAGGGAAATTTGGAACCGAAACTAGTGGAGCCAATAATTTCGGTTGGTATGGTTCGATGAATTTTGTTCCGATGAAGTAACTGCCAATTTTCTTATATTCTTCAACTAATACCACGATATTGATTGAGAAAATTTATTTGGCTTGCGTTTCGGCGTCTTTACTCACAATTGTGTGTCCTCGCTGTAGATATAATTCCTCACTCCTTTCAAGTTAAATTATCTTATCGACTCAAATTATTGTACTTTAAGCAGAGGAAGGCGACGAGACGCTAGTCGAATAAAGTCTTTTCAATCGAATTTGCCCTGTTGACTGGTTTGTAGCATTTCCAGTGGTCCAATGTCGAGGCCTGAGAAAAGTTGATTTTCAAGATATTTTTCAGATCTATATTATTTATAAGAGACATTTGAAAGGCGCTTGTGGCCAGCTTTAACAGATATGGACTACACCGCTGAGAGCCAAAATTGCCAACTAGATTGAAAGCTTCACAAATGCCCAACTCAAGATTGTATTTGTTAGGGAACAACAATCGAAGAATTATTGGAGCTTCAATATCGTTACTCTATGCCCCATCTTGGATCTCATGACGCTGTATAACAGGTACTTTTAGGAACCTTATCGAGAACCTTTGTTTCTCTGACAGTGTATAAATGATTGATTAGACGGAGTGTACAAGGGTAAACTACCATGCCAACCTACCGACTTAAATTGAGAGTTGTTATCAGCTCCTCAAATCTTCGAGGTTTGAGAAATTATCGTCCATTGGAAAATTCATCGTCCCTTACTTGTCGAAAAAAAATATTAGAAATTAATACCACCCAAATTCTCAACAAAATTACTAACAAAATCAACATTAAATACAACAATGAGCAGAGATAAACCCTATAGTAGAGTGATGAATGTCTATTTGATTTTAACATATTATGAAAACTTTGAAAACTGCTTGTATTACAAAGTTATTCGTCAGGCCCATGTAGAGAGAAGCAATATCTAATGACTCTCTCATTTATGAACCTGTTTGCATGTTCACGAAATAGATTTCACACGTAGAAAAAGGAACTGTTATAATTTCAAACATGTCGATCAGTAAGTGATTCAAAAACTATTTTCCCACCCGACAGTGTTAAATGGTGCGCAACATTTGGTTTCAATAGAGACTCGAGCCCGCATTTCACCATATCCAGGAGCACGTGCTCTAACCCGCTAAACCACCAAACCTGTTTTGCCAGCACTTTTCTACACTACTACGCATAAATCCATCAGCAGCCAACCACCAACTTTTTGACTTGGTCGTCGATGGGGACAATGAACCCCAACACGCTGACATTAGTGACATTAGTGGCATTAGTGAAGATTTTGCAAAATGAGAGCCCGGTATACGATGCCAGAGACGCCGCTGACATTGCCATGGCCGTAATGGAAGACACGGAGCCTCCGAAAACACGACAATAGCCGAAGGGTAGGTGAGAAGAAGACGAATATTCACAATCTCAGGCACATATAACTATGTGATAAGAGGCCGGAGAGGTCAAAGGTCTCACTTTTAGTCCCTGGCATATTCCAGGGCCCCGTGCAATTGCGATAGCCTCACTCGTGAGCTCTGACCCTCGCGGCGACGTCCCAAAGATGTCGCCGCGCTCCCAGTCTTGAACCGGCGCTTACAGACGAAATCACCCACAATGAAACAGCTAGGAGATTCGTCACTTGGACATATAAGCTTATTAAATTCACTCGGCTCACGAAAATTGCTCTTAGAGATCTGAATTTTGCAGAAATGCCTCGAAGTATGAGTCCATAGATTGAAGCAGTAAAATAGATGATTCTACTGAATTCACTGTAACAAAGTGCAAGAAATATGACAGTCTCGAAAGCGATAAAGTGGCCTGCTGAATATTGTGATAAAGAAAATTCCCTTATGTTTAGTCTCAGTCAACCTGCCTTTTGGCTACCAGGTTTTTTCAGTTTTTTTCTGATAAGAGAAGTGAACTGAGATTTGTCAGAAAACTATACCACGATTGAAAACGAAGCAACATGCTCTGCATCTGCTACGTCCATTCAGAAAAAGTTACAGCCACAGAAGATTTCAAAAGCCTCCACAAAAGTCTATTACAACACTTCGAATTCTAGGAGCATATTTTACGAAGAACTGATGGGCATGAAATTGGTAGATTTCAGGATATTGCCATGAGATCATATTTATATTCACTCATATTAAAGTCATTTTTTAAGGTTTTTTCCTTTGAAATTCAGCAAATGCGGCTAATCAATATAGATAGATCTTCTTCACCCAAATTGCAAAATTGGGACTCATTGTGAACCACCCCCAGGCCCAGCAAATTCCTTGTAATCGTGTACATGGCTGGAACGCCGCAGTTATGGAGATATTTAACCGACCAGTTCGACTCGATTGTAATCAACAGGACCATTCCACGTTTTGTGAGGCCATATAATGCAATTTCGCCACGTATGTTTCGACGATAAACAAACGAATACGAAGCAGCTCATGTCATGGAGTGTACAATGGCGTTTCAATCACTGCCATTTCCAATCCAGTTCCAAATTCTCTTATAGGCTCTTCCTAGGCATTAGTTAACAACGGCTCATAGCGAAACATGGCCAGAACATTGTAAAATCGCTCGGTTAGCAAGAAATACCGGTGTTAAAAAAAAAGAATAGCGGCAAGGAAACATTAGATTGCGTTCATACTTATCTAACAACTTAGCTCGGGCCCGTCCAATGTGACAAAGAAAATTCTATCAGCCAGCATTCACCGTCGCGCATGAAGAAGGAGAAATCTTCAACAATAATAGAGATAGAACGGAAAGTCTTATGAAACCTTCATGGAGAACAAACTAGGGCAAATGAATCAAATGTAAGAAGTGCAGACATCCGCACAGGAAGGAATCAAATAAAAAATAAAGATACGTTCCGACATCGTCAGTTATCTGATGATTTTTAGTACTGCGAATACTTGTTGGGGTGAAACACAAATACAAACGACCAATGTACACAAGGGCGTCTTAGATCACGTTTCAAGCTTTTTCACTGCATTATTGCTTATCTCTCCCGCTCATTTTCAACACTCCGACTCAAGGATCGGCCCCATGAACGTATTATTTGGTACTTGTTTTGCTGGATTTGTTAAACAGGGTTTTCGTGATGGTTCAATCGTGAAATTTAGCTTGATCTAACCATATATTAGCCGTAGCTGAAGAGCAATTCAAGAATTCTGTTAGTGATCCTCAACCATCACGACTTGGTCAAGGGTCAACTTGTATTTCAACTGCATAATGCGACATCAGTTTTCTCTCTAACATGTATATCTTATATCTGTCAGCGTAACGGGGTTCACTGTTGACATCGACCGCCAACTCAAAAAGTTGGTGGTTGGCTGCTGATGGATTTATGCGTTGTAGCGTGGAAAAAGTGCTGGCAAAACAGGTTTGGTAGTTTACCGGGGTAGAGCACGTGCTCCTGGATATGGTGAAATGCGGGCTCGAGTCCCTATTGAAACCAAAGTATTGCGCACCACTTAACGTATTGGGTGGGAAAGTAGTTTTGGACCTCCTACTGACCGACGTGCTTAAAATTATAACAGTCCCTTTCTCTACATACGAAATCTGTTTTATAAACATGCAAACAGGTTCATAGATGAAAGAATCATTAGATATTGCTTCTCTCTACAACGGCCTGACGAATAACTTTGCAATACAAGCAGTTTTTAGAGTTTTCATAATACGTTAAAATCAAATAGACATTCATCACTCGACTATACAAAATTTAATGAGCAGCTCGAAAGATTGCTTCTGCGACGTAGGAATCATTCGAGCAGATGCTCCTGTAATCTGCTGAGCACAGAACCAAATGCACAAGCATATTCAAATAATTTCTGAGATGCGCCATCAAGGTGATCAACCCTTTGGGGACGGATTGTAGATCCATTTGGATACAGGAACGTTTGAAAGCTTCTCAATCATTTGAAAGCTTTGATCTCGGCATTTCAAGAACATGTTCGATTTATGTCGACAAATAAGGGACGATGAACTCCCCAACAGACGATAATTTTAGGAACCTTGAAGATTTGAGGAGCTGATAACAACTCTCAATTTAAGTCGGTAGGTTGGCATGGTAGTTCAACCTAGTACAGTCCGTCTAATCAATCATTTATACACTGTCAGAGAAGCAAAGGTTCTCGATAAGGTTCCTAAAAGTACCTGTTATACAGCGTCTTGGGATCCAAGATGGGGCATAGAGTAACGATATTGAAGCTCCAATAATTCTTCGATTGTTGCTCCCTAACAAATACAATCTTGAGTTGGGCATTTGTGAAGCTTTCAATCTAGTTGGCAATTTTGGCTCTCAGCAGTGTAGTCCATATCTGTTAGAGCTGGCCACAAGCGCCTTTCAAATATCTCTTATAAGTAATATAGATCTGAAAAATATCTTGAAAATCAACTTTTCTTAGGCCTCGACATTGGACCACTGGAAATGCTACAAACCAGTCAACAGGGCAAATTCGATTGAAAAGACTTTATTCGACTAACGTCTCGTCGCCTTCCTCTGCTCAAAGTACAATAATTTGAGTCGATAAGATTATTTAACTTGAAAGGAGTGAGGAAGTAGATCTACAGCGAGGACACACAATTGTGAGTAAAGACGTCGAAACGCAAGCCAAATAAATTTTCTTAATCAATATCGTGGTATTAGTTGAAGAATATAAAAAATTTGGCAGTTACTTTATCGGAACAAAATTCATCGGACCATACCAACCAAAATTATTTGCTTCACTAGTTTCGGTTCAAAATTTCCCTATTTCAAAAATTTACAGGCCTTTTGAATACTACCGGGTGCTCTCATAAATTTTGACACTAGCGCAATCAAAATCAAATCTGCTGACCAGAAGTCGTCTTACTTAAGGAATTTTCTATGTTCGCTTTTCATTTTACAACATTTCCTAGTCGTGTAATCGTAGATCACACGAAAGTAGTACTGCCAAACAGTGACAACTTTGAAATCCTTATCACCACCAAGCCTTTTCTGAAGCGATAATGGCAAAAAGGCTTCTTTGACACTTTGACGAGCTCGTAAGTTGAAAAGCTCTAAAAAAGCTCTCGGCGTTCATCAATCCCTGAAGAATGCGCCATGCAATCGCCTTCAATTTCTGACTTCGTTTGAGGTGACTGAATGCATATCTGGCCTTTATAATGACTCGCTAAGGCCTCCCGCTGAACCGAGTCAGTGATGCTTATCCTTTCAGGCAGTCTGGACTAGTCTGGCAGCAATTTATCGACTCCGAAGGGATGGAGGGCTTGGAAAGCCATGAATGCGAGATCAACCCATTAACCTTGTGTGAGACGCAGAACACCTCTAACCACTGCGCCACATGCGCTTTGTGAATAACTTAATAACATGAAATGGATACACATTTATTCAGTGGATTACTAAGTTATATTGCCATATATATTTTGTATTTCATCGGTAGCTCGTCAAACGTTGATCCAACATCAGCAATGGCAAGGTTAGGAGAGTTTGTTGTCTTTGAAAAAAAAAACAGCCTTTTCCGTTTCTAAATGGCGGATTAACGCCGGCATAAAAGGATTAATATTAGATTTGAACTGCGCAGCAGCATGTTGCCAGTGCTACCAATCACCATAACAAAAGCGTAAGAAGTGCAATATCAAAATGTGAAGCAAGCATGTGCTTCTCCATGGAATTCTCATGGATAATTCGGTTATCTATACCTAGAGGGTAAAGTGTGTTGGCGAACGCACGGTTATTTATGTGGGCTCCTTGTTTGAGCCGTTCAACGTTTTATTATTTTAGAGCCTTTCAACTGCTTGTTTGAGACGAGTAGTATTGAGTCTTGCATAAATTGCCACTGTGCCTGCCACATAAAGAAGTAGCTTGAGGTATGGCGAGAGAGATTACGCTTGATCACGAGGCGCAACTCAATGCCCTTCATAATTTTGTCTCATGTGGGTACCACGTACCACCTACCACCCACGTCCTGGTACCACGGTCTGCTTTCTTCTAAGCAATGCTTGATTCTCAATCTTTGAAGGTAATTCATTTGATGATTAAGATTTTGCAATGGTCAGACCCTCATAGACTTTGTTAAGCTTCCTCTAACGCAAGAATTACATATATTGTCTCATAAAGGATAAAAATCTAGAACGAGCCACCGTTCACCCAACAGATCCAAACCTTAGTGCTAACCTTTTTAGTTCAAAATTCTTGTCATTGCTTTGCTACGCTCGAGCCACGTCGAGATATCTGTGCATCATTCATAGAAAACCTAAATAAAGTTTTCATCAGTTTTACGGCACGAAAAACGTCTAGCTGGAATATGCAACTCAGATATTCGAGGCCTACTTGGATATTTATGTATCACATCCAATCTGCATTGGTTACGAAAGCGGCTAAGTTCACAGCACCTTAATTCGACTCTTCCATACTCCAGTGAAAGCAAGAGCTTTGAAATGCCGAGATCACTATTCTGCTGTCCGGTTTCACTGAATAAATCGTATGTCTATAACTTCACTTCCGCGTAAGAAACAAAAGGAGAATTGTTTGATAAATTTTGACTTTGATCGATTGTCAGTAGCGAGAGTGTGAAACTTATAGTATCACTGGAATTCTGAAGAATGCGCTTCGGAAATAATTCACGATTGGGTCGGTCACGTGGTCAGAAAAAAGACGACAGGAAGCTGGGGAGAGACAGTGGAGTGGACTCCAAGAGAATGCAGATGCCATCTCAAAATACCAACCGCGCGATGAACGGGCGAGCTTGTGGTTAGTATACACCATCTGTATCTACAGATGGCAATAATTTCACTAGAGTATAAATTTAATAATCTTCATCAATTTCGAAGCATATCACCATCACGGACAATGATTAGGCGAGAAGGAAAGGAGCAAATTGTTATGGAACTAATGGCGCCTGTGAAGAAGTGCCTTTCAAACATCGAACAAATGTGTTCTTAGCAAATCTTTTCAGGAGTTGTATGAACTAAAAAATTTGATCTAATCGTGAAAATTCGCAAAAAAGAATATTTGTAATGATGATTTTGTACAGGTTGAAGCAGGTAAGCGACAATACGGTTTTTCGTTTTTACCACTGTATTCACGGATTTTTTTGCTTGAGAGATATCGCAACTAAGTGAGTGGCGAAGTTCGTGGCGCGTTATCAGGTGGTAGTTGTGAAATTTGATTACCGAACAAGAGCGATTGTATGCTTCAGGATATGAGCTTCCTGTTTCCGCAGCGCCGATTTGAGAGAACTCTATTCCCACGAGTGAAATTGGCCAAAATTCAGCAGTAAAGACGCTGGGAAGTACATAGGAGGAGGTTGGGAAACGCCTCGACAAGTAACTCGGCCTGTCTTTTCAGGAGTGATTGGCAAGCAAGTCGCGAGTGCTCATTACACGATCAAGGTCCGACAAAGCTTAGCCAGTAGACAAAATCTACTATTGATACACGGATCACTTTATTAGTTATGTTCTTTTGTCGCCATATGAGTTGAAAGAAGACTAATTTGTTGTCTCACCAATCCCATATTCCAAAATCCGACACCCTATTTTGTCTGTGGAGCGCATGTGGCGCAGTTGTTAGAGGTGCCCTGCGTCGCACACGAGGTCAATGGTTCGATCTCGCGCTCATGGCTCACCAAGCCATCCATCCCTCCGGGGTCGGTAAATTGGTACCAGACAGGTCTCAGACTTGTCTGGGAGGATAAGCAGCACTGACTCGGTTCAGCGGGAGGCCACCGCGAGTCATTGTTAAGGCCAGATGTGCATTCAATCACCTCAAACGAAGTTAAAAATTGAAGTCGAATGCATGGCGCATCCCTCAGGGATTGATCAGCGCCGAGAGCTTTATCCTTTTATTTTGTCTGTGAATACTTGGAGAACACGTGATCCCGAAAAGATGAGAACAGAACACCTGAGAGACCTAATGCCAGTTTTCAAGGCCCTTAGTCAATGGAAAACCAAAAAGGTAGTGTTGCTACTCTAAAGAAAAACATTTGCAATATAGGCAATTATTGCCCTTTGCTTGCTGTCCGCCGTCTATAAACTCTTCACTGGAGTTATCCTAAACAGGAATGACAAAGCATGAATGAAGGGCAGCGATGCGAGCAAGCAGGGTTTTGAAGATCCAACACCATAGATCACGTCCACACGATCACAGGCTCACTGAAAATCCATCAGAGTACAGGGGACCGCACTGCCTCACTTCCATCAACTTAAGCCTTTGAGTAGTGGAAACAGAAGCAGCCCTAGATGTCGTGAACAGCAAAGGCATCTCTTCTCGGTGCATAACGACCCTTCGTGAGCCATGTAAAAACTTAAAACGTTAGATCGCTGTTCTATAACGATAAAACCATCGACATAAGAGAGGGTTTTGGCAAGACGATATAATGTAGCTAAAATTATTGACTACCAATGTCCTAGACGTCATGCGAACACTGAATTGAACATTATGAAGGTGAAAATTGATGTTGATAGTCAAACCATCTTCGTTTCGCTGATGATAGTGTCCTTATAACACTAATACTCACTCAGTCAAAGCTAATGTTGACGTATTTCGGCAGCACCTTTGGAAGTAATGGTCTCCAACTAAATCTAACAATAGCGATTTTTGTGAAAGACGGATGCGTTTTGATAGCCCTGTTCACGCTCAATGAAATGAACAACTGTGAATGCTGCAGTTATAGTTATTCAGGTCTTGAAGTTAGTATGATCGAAGGTCTAGCGCCAAAGTTGAGGAGGAAGAAGTGAGTGGCTTGGAGAGCGTCTGAGAGCGTCGAGGATTTGAAAAAGAGATCTAATATCATCCGAGTATGTGCCCCCTTTTTTGAATCAATCCCTTGTCTAACGTAGGCGCCACCTGGCTCGCTATGCAAGCAAGGTGAACGAACACTTGGCATAATTGAAGTCGCATTTGGAAGATCGGTGCTAAAACTACACCGTTTCCCGCAAATGAGAGAAAGGATTTGAAGTTCGGAGCTGAGTAAACGAGCTAAGATTATAGATGCTGCTCTACACGCCAGACTACCGAAGATAATGTGAGCCGGACACGTAATGCGCTTTAACGACAACCGATGGACAAGAGCCGTTACCGGCGCGTTCTTCAAAATGTCTAACGCACCACTGGTAGACCACCGGCCCAGCGGTGAAATTTGTTCACGAAAAGCCTGGAAGAAAGATATAATGTCCAACGAATTTCCGTAACAAAGAGAACCTCCTGGGTTACTTTTACAAACAATAGGGAGGAACAGAAGAATTACCGGTGTCCGTTCTTGTCCCTCTACAACCAAGGAATACAAAACTTCATACGCACTTGCTTAAGTAAGCTAGAAATATCTGAACTGCGTACTTCGTCTGGACCTTCTGTGCTGGTTATATCTCAGAAAACTTTGTTCAAGTTTTTCTTGGGTGGTAGGGAGATTTGCTAACGAAGTCGCAATGTCGGCCTATGTCTCTATTACAATGAAAAGCAATGTGAAGATTCGTGACTTGGGAATGTGATTACCAAGTTTTGGGTTAATTAGTTGATCGCTGGATCACTGAGACCCGCGATTGCGGCATATGTCACCTTCTTCTTTTCTGTGATTTGTTGCTTGTGATGTTCTTCATATCTGTTGAGCTTTCAAGGTAGGTGTTCGATGTGGTCTCTGTAAGCACAGAATCAACCAGTTTGATTTGACCACTTACCAGCATGGATTTTCCATCAACTAAAACTCTGCCTCATTTCTGCATAGTCCAGTTTTTCTTTTTCGCTTCACTGGTTCTTGTGTCTCTGCTCCATTGACACCCTTTGAGAAGACGCCAATGTCGTCTTCGAATCGTTAGTCGAATAAAGTCTTTTCAATCGAATTTGCCCTATTGACTGGCTCGTAACATTTTCAGTGGTCCAATGTCGAGGCCTAAGAAAAGTTGGTTTTTAAGATATTTTTCAGATCTATATTATTCATAAGAGACATTTGAAAGGCGCTTGGCCCAGCTTTAACAGATATGGACTACACCGCTGAGAGCCAAAATTGCCAGCCAGATTGAAAGCTTCACAAATGCCCATCTCAAGATTGTAATTGTTAGGGAGCAACAATCGAAGAATTATTGGAGCTTCAATATCGTTACTCTGTGCCCCATCTTGGATCCCATGAGGTGTATAACAGGTACTTTTAGGAACCTTATCGAGAACATTTGTTTCTCTGACAGTGTATAAATGATTGATTAAACGGACTGTACAAGGTTAAACTACCATGCCAACCTACCGACTTAAATTGAGAGTTGTTATCAGCTTCTCAAATCTTCAAGGTCTGATAATTATCGTCTATTGGGGAGTTCATCGTCCCTTATTTGTCGACATAAATCAAACATGTTCATGAAATGCCGAGATTGAAGCTTTCAAAAGATTGAAAAGCATTCAAAAGTTTCTGTATCCGAATGGATCTATAATCCGTCCCCAAAGGATTGATCACCTTGATGGCGCATTTCAGAAATTATTTGATTATGCTTGTCCATTTGCTTTTGTGCTCAGCAGATTACAGGAGCATCCGCTCGAATGATTCCTACCGCGCAGAAGCAATCTTTCGAGCTGCTCATTATTTTTTGTGTAGTCGAGTGATCAATGTTTATTTGATTTTAACATATTATGAAAACTTCAAAAACTGCTTGTATTGCGAAGTTATTCGTCAGGCCCATGTAGAAAGAAGCAATATCTAATGATTCTTTCATCTATGAACCTGTGTGCATGTGCACAAAATAGATTTCATACGTAGAAAAAGGAACTGTTATAATTTCAAGCACGTTTATCAGCAAGATGTTTAAAAGCTGTTTTCCCACCCGATAGTGTTAAGTGGTGCGCAATACTTTGGTTTCAATAGGGACTCGAGCCCGCATTTCACCATATCCAGGAGCACGTGCTCTACCCCGGTAGACTACAAACCTGTCTTGCGAGCACTTTTTCCACGCTACAGCATAAATCCATCAGCAGCCAACCACCAACTTTTTGAGTTGCTGGTCGATGTCAACAATGAACCCCGTTACGCTGACAGATATAAGATATACATGTTAGAGAGAAAAACCGATGTCGTATTATGCATTTGGAATACAAGTTGACCTCTTGACCAAGTCGTGATGGTTGAGGATCACCAACAGAACCCTTAAACTGCTCTTGAGCTACGGCTAATATATGGTTAGATCAAACTGAATTTAACGATTGAACCATCACGAAAACCCTGTTTAACAAATCCAGCAAAACAAGTGTCAAATAATGCGTTCATGAGGCCTATCTTTAAATAGAAGTGTTGAAAATGAGCAGGAGAGATAAACAATAATGGAGTGAAAAGCTTGAAACGTGATCTAAGACGCCCTTGTGTACAATGGTCGTTTGTATTTGTGTTTCACCCCAACAAGTATTCGCAGTACTAAAAATCATCAGATAACAAACGATGTCGAAACGTATCTTTATTTTTATTTATTTATTTTGTTATTGTGCAGGCGTCAGCATTTCTTACATTTAATTAATTTGCTCTGGTTTGTTCTTCATGAAGGTTTCATAAGACTTTCCGTTCTATCTCTATTATTGTTGAAGATTTCTCCTTCTTCATGCGCGACGCTGAATGCTGGTTGACAGAATTTTCTTTGCCACATTGGACGGGCTCGCGCTAAGTTGTTAGATAAGTATGATCGCAATCTAATGTTTCCTTGCCGTTATTTGTTTTTGTAACACCGGTCTTTCCTTGCTAACCGAGCGATTTTACAATGTTCTGGCCATGTTTTGCTATGAGCCGTTGTTAACTAATGCCTAGGAAGAGCCGATTAGAGAATTTGAAACTGGATTGGAAATGGCACTGATTGAAACGCCATTGTACACTCCATGACATGAGCTGCTTCGTATTCGTTTGTTTATTGTCGAAACACACGTGGCGAAATTGCATTTTATGGCCTCACAAAACGTTGAATGGTCCTGTTGATTACAGTCGAGTCAAACAGGTCGGCTAAATATCTCCATAACTGCAGCGTTCCAGCCATGTAAACGATTACAAGGAATTTGCTGTGGCTGGGGTGGTTCACAATGAGTCCCTTGCCGCATTTGCTGAATTACAAAAGAAAAAGACTTTGAAAATGACTTCAGTATGTGTGAATATAAATATGATGGCATGGCAATATCCTGAAATTTACCTATTTCATGCCCATCAGTTCTTCGTAAAATATGCTCCTAAAATTTAAGTGTGGTAATAGACTTTTGTGGAGGCTTTTGAAATTTTCTATGGCTGTAACTTTTTCTGAATGGACGTAGCAGATGCAGAGCATGTTGCTTCGTTTTCAATTGTGGTATAGTTTTCTGACAAATTTCAGTTCATTTCTCTTATCAGAAAAAAACTGAAAAAACCTGGTAGCCAAACGGCGGGTTGACTGAGACTAAACATAAAGAGAATTTTCCTTTATCACAGTATTCAGCAGGCCACTTTATCGCTTTCGAGACTGTCATATTTCTTGTACTTTGTTACAGTGAATTCAGTAGAATCATCTATTTTACTGCTTCAACCTATGGACTCATACTTCGAGGCATTTCTGCAAAATTCAGATCTCTAAGAGCAATTTTCGTGAGCCGAGTGAATTTATTAAGCTTATATGTCCAAGTGATGAATCTCCACTCTGTTTCATTGTGGGTGATTTCGTCTGTAAGCACCGGTTCAAGACTGGGAGCGCGGTGACATCTTTGGGACGTCGCCGCGAGGGTCAGAGCTCACGAGTGAGGCTATCGCAATTGAACTGGGCCCTGGAATATGACGGAGACTAAAAGTGAGACCCTTGACCTCTCCGACCTCCTTATAACATAGTTATTTGTGCCTGAGATTGTGAATATTCGTCTTCTTCTCACCTACCCTTCGGCTATTGTCGTGTTTTCGGATACTCCGTGTCTTCCATTACGTCCATGGCAATGTCAGCGGCGTCTCGGGCATCGTATACCGGGCTCTCATTTTGCAAAATCTTCACTAATGCCACTAATGTCACTAATGTCAGCGTGTTGGGGTTCATTGTCCCCATCGACGACCAAGTCAAAAAGTTGGTGGTTGGCTGCTGATGGATTTATGCGTAGTAGTGTAGAAAAAGTGCTGGCAAAACAGGTGTGGTGGTTTAGCGGGGTAGAGCACGTGCTCCTGGATATGGTGAAATGCGGGCTCGAGTCTCTATTGAAACCAAAATGTTGCGCACCATTTAACACTATCGGGTGGGAAAATAGTTTTTGAATCACTTACTGATCGACATGTTTGAAATTATAACAGTTCCTTTTTCTACGTATAAAATCTATTTTGTGCACATGCAAACAGGTTCATAAGTGAGAGAGTCATTAGATATTGCTTCTCTCTACAACGGCCTGACGAATAACTTTGCAATACAAGCAGTTTTTAGAGTTTTCATAATATGTTAAAATCAAATAGACATTCATCACTCGACTATACAAAATTTAATGAGCAGTTCGAAAGATTGCTTCTGCGACGTAGGAATCATTCGAGCAGATGCTCCTGTAATCTGCTGAGCACAAAAGCAAATCTACAAGCATATTCAAGTAATTTCTGAAATGCTCCATCAAGGTGATTAATCCTTTGGGGACGGATTGTAGATCTATTCGGATACAGAAACTTTTGAGTCCTTTTCAATCATTTGAAAGCTTTAATCTCGGCATTTCAAGAACATGTTTGATTTATGTCGACAAATAAGGGACTATGAATTCCCCAATAAACGATAATTTTTCAAAGCTTGAAGATTTGAGAAGCTGATAACAACTCTCAATTTAAGTCGGTAGGTTGGCATGGTAGTTTACCCTTGTACACTCCGTCTAATCAATCATTTATACACTGTCAGAGAAACAAAGGTTCTCGATAAGGTTCCTAAAAGTACCTGTTATACAGCGTCATGAGATCCAAGATGGGGCATAGAGTAACGATATTGAAGCTCCAATAATTCTTCGATTGTTGCTCCCTAACAAATACAATCTTGAGTTGGGCATTTGTGAAGCTTTCAATCTAGTTGGCAATTTTGGCTCTCAGCGGTGTAGTCCATATCTGTTAAAGCTGGCCACAAGCGCCTTCCAAATGTCTCTTATAAATAATATAGATCTGAAAAATATCTTGAAAACCAACTTTTCTTAGGCCTCGACATTGGACCACTGAAAATGTTACGAGCCAGTCAATAGGGCAAATTCGATTGAAAAGACTTTATTCGACTAACGTCTCGTCGCCTTCTTCTGCTTATGGTACAATAATTTGAATCTATGAGATTATTTAACTTGAAAGGAGCGAAGAATTAGATCTACAGCGAAGACACACAATTAAGACGTGGAAACGCAAGCCAAATAAATTTTTTCCATCAATATCGTGGTATTAGTTGAAGAATATAAGAAATTTGGCAGTTACTTCATCGGAACAAAATTCATGGAACCATACCTCCCAAAATTATTAGTTCCAGGACTCGGTTCAAAATTTCCCTATTTCAAAAATTTACAGGCCTTTTGAATACTACCGGGTGCTCTCATAAATTTTGACACTAGCGCAATCAAAATCAAATCTGCTGACCAGAAGTGGTCTTATGGAATTTTCTATGTTCGCTTCTCATCCTACAACATTTCCTAATCATGTGATCGTAGATCACACGAAAATAGTACTACGAAAACAGTGACAACTTTGAAATCCTTATCACCATCAAGCCTCTTTGAGGCAATACTGACAAAAGAGGCCTCTTTGATACTTTGACGAGCTCGTAAGTTGAAAAGCTCTAGAAAAGCTCTCGGCGTTCATCAGTCCCTGAGAAATGCGCCATCCATTCGCCTTCAATTTCTGACTTCGTTTGGGGTGATTGAATGCATATCTGGCCTTTATAATGACTCGCGGAGGCCTCACGCTGAGCCGAGTAAGTGCTGCTTATTCTTCCAGGCAGTCTGGACCAGTCTGGTAGCAATTTATCGACCCCGAAGAAATGGATTTCTTGGAAAGCCATGAGCGCGAGATCAACCCATTGACATCGTGTAGGACGCAAAACTCCTCTAGCCACTGCACCACATGCGCTTTGTAAATAGCACAATAACAGGAAATGGATACACATTTATTTAGTGGATTACTAAGTGGTATTGCCATACACATTTTGTATTTCATCGGTAGCTCGTGAAACGTAGATCCAACATCAGTATTGGCAAGGTTAGGAGAGTTTGTTGTCTTTGAAAAAAAAACATCCTTTTCCGTTTCTAAATGGCGGATTAACGCCGGCATAAAAGGATTAATATTAGATTTAAACTACGCAGCAACATGTTGCCAGTGCTACCAGTCACCACAACAAAAGCGTAAGAAGTGCAATATCACAATGTGAAGTAAGCATGTGCTTGGTACTCCATGGAATTCGAATGGATGATCCGGTTATCTATATCTGTAGGGTAAAGTGTGTTGGCGAACACATGGTTATATATGTGGGCTCCTTGTTTGAACTGTTCAACGTTTTATTAGTTTAGAGCCTTTCAACTGCTTGTTTGAGACGAGTATTATTGAGTCTTGCATGAATTGCCACTGTGTCTGCCACATAAAGAGGTAGCTTGAGGTATGGCGAGAGAAATTACGCTTGATCACGAGGCGCACCTCCATGCGCTTCATAATCTTGTCTCATGTGGGTACCCGTACCACCTACCACCCACGTCCTGGTACCACGGTCTGCTTTCTTCTAGGCAATGCTTGATCTTCAATCTTTGAAAGTAATTTATTTAATGATAAAGATTTTGCAAGATATTTGATGTAATGGTGATAGTCAGGCGACGACAGGTTAGGACTGTGCGGCGGACCATCCAGCAGCTTCAGTCCAGTTCGGTAAACTTTCTCCTAGTCAACGTGGCAAAAGTCAAAGTTATGTTTTCTCAAGCAGGATGAGGTTGCGGCGACGTCGACGTCACAAGGCCCAACATTGCTGCAACCCCGTTGCTCACAGTAGCACTTTTGTTAAGACTTGCTGGCAGCCGGGTAGGCGATCAACTCCAAGAGCTAGTGTGAGCACCTGGAGCGCTGCATTGAGACCCTGTCACGTCAACGTCATCGCCATATCATTCCGCTTCAAGAAACACAAGGTTGCATGTCTCTAAATTGATAAAGAGGATTTCGATCGATCTGGTCTCAGAGTTGCTGGATCATCCGCCGTACAGCCCTAACTTGTCGCCGTCCCACTATCGCCTCTTCTCGTCGCTATGGCAGTCCCTGTGCAAGAAGAGGTCCGAGGCATCAATCATTTGCATCAAGAACTGACAACTTTCTTTGAATTCAGAGATGGCGAAATCTATGCGCATTGTGTAGATTTGCTGCTTAAGAGATGGCAGGGATGCGCTTACTCTAATGGCGCACATTCTAGTAGTGTTGTTAAGCATTTTTATTTACTGCTGATCAATAAATCTGATGTTTAATGCTCTTGCGACAGAACTTTGAAGGGGACGTAATATTATGATGTATACTTGCAAGAGTTTCGGTTTCAATTTCATTCGAACAACATGTTATCACAGTTCACTGTGCGAATCCTAGCACTTCTGGCATTCACTTTGTCTCCTCGTATTCATCATCCACAAGAATCTTCGGCTATTCGCGCGCTGCTTCTAGTGCAGCTTGATGATTTCGTCTCGTTATGAGTCTTATCCTGCTCTCTTTGCAATTTTGAAGGCACCCAGAGTAAGACGTTCGTTGATCAATCGCAAGAGAGTGGTAAGGGAGAAGATTGAGCCAGTGCTTTGCTTATCATCTTGCTCCCTGATACACCGCATGACTAATCACTACATTAGCAAGCCCGTTCTCTTGAAATAGGTATAATATAAAATCTCAGAATGGCTCGTTGCCCCAATTAGCCTCAATGTAAATATCAAACAGAGATAGACAATGTCAGCAATCTTAAATGTCAAGAATCAAGAAAAGTTCTGCTGACTTAGAAGGTCCACTAAACGCGCCCAATGTTCAATGAGGAAAGCCTGATGGAGCTTCTGATTGTTACAGAAAATTCAAAGTCAACTATGAGGATTCACGTTCATAATGTTAGGTTTATTATTCTTAAGTTCGTTTCTCAGCGATGAAACATCAAAGAAAAATAGTCACATTGATTTTTTTTCCTATACGCATCCAATGGAACATGCAAAATAACAATAGCACAACATTGCTAAGGAAGCCCGTTGGAGATGGACTTTAAAAACAAACAGGGATAACCTATTGAAAAGCATAGCATCTGGTAACAACTATGGTATGAATGTGATTATTCTGGATGGATCTGTGGATTTGTCGACTTGAAAGGAAAATCTAGTAATGGTTTCCGTACTTCGACAATAATTATTGACTGAATGAAACGTGCCATTTCTTGCCTGTCATGCGAGACTTTTTTCTTGAGAACCAATGAGCAGTACTAATACGATGAAGGAAGTGATGTAATTATGTCGAGATGTACTTCACTACAAACACGCTTGAACAGTGCCCCATGTTGGAGAATGAAGGTGCAGAATAACCAAAAGAATATTGAGATAAGAGCAAAGTTGGAAACACGAAGTTTTCGTGCGATAATCTTGATTCGCAACTATACTTATCATGACTAAGAGCTTTTTTTGCGATACCATAGAGAAAATTGCTATACTTTTTTATCAGATGTGTTTTAATCGTATAGATGTTATCATCAATCATCCGGAAACGTGATTGATCTGAGAAGAGCAAGTCGGCATTGAACTCCAGTTAAGACGACCCCGTTGTTGACCACAATTTTAACTCTTTAATCGTGCCTAACTTGACTTTAATGTCACGGTGCAATGTAACGTATAACAACATAAATTTTTATATAAGAACAAAACGTGATTATGCTTTGCATCATCCCTTTCCCCTATAAAAGGAATTATGTGGTAAATGAAAAGTTGAGGTCGGAGTAGCCTATCCTCTTCTCCAACACTCTCCTGCGATCAGTCAACGCCTTAGTGAACGACTTTGTTCGCTTGTCTCTATTACCACGAGAAGAACCATCTCACTCACATTCTATGGTAATCACAACGAAGACGAAATCTTCAAGCAGCAATCGAAGAAGCACATGAAATGTATAAAGACCTATGCTGAGGATGAATGAGAGGATACAGAGATAGATGTGCGAAGTACTGGGACCCGTTCAGCAAAATTATGGTGACAAGGCATGTGAAAAAGCCAAGAAAATAAACATTTAAGTGTGACATAAAAAGTGTTTTATTGCTGAGGTAATACAAGGTCGTTATTGCACTATTCAATGACGATTACTGTTGTTTCTGCTGTTTCGAAAATTTTACCTCATCAGAACTTCGGATAGTCAGATTGTTGCACAGTTTACCCACTCAATTACTTTCGTAATCCATAATCCATGAGAACTTGGTATACAAAATATCAAACACATAGCAAATTGTTCCTTTTAAGCGCTCACCGTTTCGTTCTTTGTAAGCGTTACAGTTCTTGTTCGAAAGCAACCAAGCAGAATCTCACCGTATTGAAGAATTTATCTGATTTAGGTCATAAAAGTAAGCCTGAGGTATGGCGTGTGACTGCGCATGAGCACAAGACACAGGACATGGATGAAAGAGTGTGATAACAACGTGATAGGGTTGGAAGTAGTCGTCACGAAGTAGAAAATGGCCTTGAGCTCAATTTTGGCTTTCCAACAATTGGACACATTTTGTGAAAGTGAGACTTAGGCGCAGAGTCATTGCCCTCAATAGTATTAGTCACTATTTGATGGACTTTATACGGTTCACATGTCTGTGGATATAAGGCCAAGTTTTGTTTAACTGTTTAGCTCTTGAATTTTCTGCTATCACTGATTGGGACTATAGCGGCGTTTAGAATATTGCAATTTTTTCTCTGCTGCGTTTTCCATAACACTAGGCTTAGAATGTTGCTGAAAAAAAAGAAGACGGCATATAAAAGTTCCGCATCTGGGGGACTAATAAACTCGCAAATGACCATGACTATTTATTGAAGCTCTGGTTCCCTTTGTTCACGGGAGCTTCACCATTTGGAGCAAAGACAACTTTTTGGCTTTAATTTATTTGAATGTTATTGACGTGTTTCATAGATTACATTTTCCAGTGCATCAAAAACTTGTGCATGAAAGTGCACTTCTAGGGAGAGGTGGATTCAAAGTTGAAATGCGAAATAATAAGGAACGACTATTTGCTTACTGCACAAGGCCCTCTATTCTCCCACGTAAAAGGTCTCATATATTGTGCAGTATCAGATGAACGACTCCCGTTTCGTGATTTCTGCCCAGTGGTCTTAGCGAGAAAATTTCAGTGAGAGCTCTTAAAAAGCAATGAGTGTGTTGGTTAATTTTGTATTTGATGAAATTGAAATGTAGGGCTGGAATTTTTTTCTGATGAAGTGGTGAATGCGTTTGATAGACCGAGTATTGGACAACCTCATAAAAACTGGGCTCTGGAAAAAAGCGCAGGCGCCGAAACGTTAGCTATTTGAGTAAATAATATCATAAGAACCTCGTGTCAAGTTCAGTCAAAAACAACAAAGAAGTGTTGAAGAATACCGAGATCAATGAATAGTAGGTTTTGGAACTCATCGCATTTCAATCTGCAGAAAGTATTTATCTGAAGAGATATTTTATTACTTCATCACATTCTTCCGATGATAAAGATTTTCTGAAATTCAGAGTAATTAACTCAATACCGATTCAGCACGCGTAATAGCAAAATTTTACCAAGGCAATAATGAGACAATTCTACTTTGTGAGTTCTTATTTTCGTCTGAATTTTTTAGATCTTCTCCGACTTTTGACATTATCATAAAGACCTAGACGTGAAACATGGTTTTCCTGCTCAGCAATTCACTGCTCGATGTCTATCGCACAGTTGACGTCCCAAACGAATTTGTTACTGCTCAAATCGCTAAATAGAATTAATTCTATGCAAAGTTTTTGGAGTAGAACCTTTGTGTCGAATATGTGTATAAATGATGATGTCATAAGGGAACAAATTACAATTGAACTTTCCTCTCACGGTAATGTCTTTTTCTAACTGTGATAATGATTTTATTAACCGGCCTCCGGGTTGTTTCAGTACCAGCTCATAATTATGTTTTTGAATCTGAAGATTCTCTTCTAGTAGCTTGGTAGAGGTGAAAAGTTGAACCGGAAGTGCACTCTTTGATTTTCTAGTAATACAAGCTTTTTTATTCGGCGTTGATTAACTTATAATTGGGGTATGTCCCCCAGGTTCGGCTGAACAGAGGAGCACCCTGCTTCTGATGAGAATGGAATGGTGCACAGGCCTGTCTAGTACTGTATCAGCGTCGTACCACACCTCACAAGATGCTCAGAACATATTATTAAATGGTCTGGATGTTTCATATCCTTATCCTCCTAATCTTTATGCTTATGTTTTCATCTTTAATGGTGCACATAACGCGATTGCTAGAGGTGCTTTGTGATATACACAGAATCGTGTCTGTGCTCGATTCTGTGATCTGGATAACTAGGCCTCTTATCCCATAGTCGCAAACTTAGACAGTTGCCTAGGAGTATCAAAATTTTGGCCACAAAAAGATCGCTCCATCTCATTTTATCTGGCAAATATACATTTATCCACCTCCATGGCCTTTGTCTTCATCATGTCTATGAGGAACGGACGGGTTATGAATGCTTCATTGACGCTCAACGGAACGACAACCTCGAAATGCCTCCTACTACGTCTATCTAGGTCGAGAAATTAGCATAATGAACGATCTAGCTCTAGCGTTGAGCCAAAAAGAAATGGACTGCATGGAGCGTTGAAGAACATCAAAAACATAGTGAAGAGAACGAATAACGTCTGACTTCGTGTCCACCTTTCGATGGGGGGTTAATCTATTACTGCTCACTTTGGCTCGGGTCATCACTGCACTGACAGCATTTGCGCATCGTAATGCCCTATTTGTAAAACATAGTAATTGCTGTACACTTTTGTGGTTTTCCTTCTGCTCTTACATTCGCGCAGGATTGGGTTTTATTTTTGGCAGCCGCTCATTTTTGTTTCAGAAAGTTATACGTCACTCGTCTCCTATAACACAGTCTTGTTGGTAGCACAGTTGCGTCAGTCATGCTACATTTTCATCAGCGTCTACTAATTACGAGGTTCTTGCTCATTAAACGTTTTCCATGCGAATTTCTTATCCACAGAGGACTTCTATGAAAGGTCTCTGAAGTGTTGCGGGTGTAAGTGAAAGGAGCGCTCGTTCATCATGTTCAGAGCACTTCCTTGTAAAAGTGCATATCCCTAACAAATATTCGTCTGAACATCTTACTGATGTTGTAAATCTTCTGTCTGAAGCACCTATTCAACAGTCAGTGGCTTATACAATCAAGGTCGCGTCAGCAATCAGCCTGAAACTCTGAGCCGGTTGACATCACATCTTAAAAAAATGTGTACCGATCAACAAATTATCCTTCATGTATGTAATTTGTACATCTGACATGCAATAAACACCTAAGATGATCAGCAATTGGTAAATCATGGATTATTAAACTTATAGAACACAATCTGCAACAATAGACAACATGGAGTTCATGCCAATAGAATAAAACACCTAAGTCGAAGTTCTAAATCATTTTCGATCACATTTCTGATGAGGAAATCGTAACATGCTGAAAAAGAATATTCCTAGATTGGCTGCGCCTCATACGTACTCGTTTGAGTTTGTTTTGAACATATGCAACATTTTATATTTCTGTTAACTTTCTAGGATATTCAGTACAACTACATTTTGGTGGACCGTTGATCCTTTCCCAAAAACGTGGCAAGTTGTCGGCTACTTTTCACGGTCCTCGAGTTTCCGGAAGATGCCAATGACTTGTGATCTTCGGTAATCTATTTCTTGGTGTGCACTAAACGGCCGTTTCCTAACGCCTGGTGACTGCTCCAGTACTGTTTTAGACTTGGTTGCCTGATAGGACTCAATTACAGTCATCATCTTCTCATCGCTCGATGAAGTCTTCATCTTCGACAGAGGTGTTCTCACTGAGCATTACTCCCCTCACCTTGAATATTGCCAGTGCTACACCTAACTTCAAATAACGGCCATGCATGTTTCATAAAAGTCAATTGGATTCTTGCACGTTAGCACCACGTTTTTTTGAACACCTGCTTGCTGTCAAAAAAATATGGCTTTGGGTGAGAGCAATTTCACTGACCGCTTGTCGATTATCTTCTCATCCTCCGATTTTATTGTTTGTCGACGTTTGAATCAGTGTTCTTAGAGCCACTTGAGACGAGTGTATTGTAGTTCTTTTCTGTTAGACGGCGCGGATTGAAGAAACGACTCCTTTCTCTGATCAAGAAGTTTTATGAGAGTATTAGTAATCAATCAATAACCCAAATTTCGAGCTACTGCTCTACGTGCTTCTGTTGTGGAAAGGCCTTTTATAGCACTGTCACGTTCAGAATAAAATTCTGCTTTACATCAGCCGCGCACCTTCATTTTCATCATGATTAATGTTTGCTGGAAGCATGAAAAGCATATCCCTTTGCCGACGGCGTCATTTTCGGCTGGCGGGCGACTCGCATGGCTACGAGGAGAGGCTGCCGGCGCCTGCTCTAAGGTTAGTGTGGTATTCTGATGAATTTTCTACTTTGTTCGTATCATGTGGTCATTCTTTGTCATTAAATGGTCACTATGATAGAACAGACCTTGATACAGTTATTTTTATTAAAAAAAGCGTAGTTGCTCCATTCATAATCTACGCTTTCAAATAAAAAAGAACTAAGTATTCATGAAAAGGCCATATCTAAAAGTTTTATCGAACATTTATACAATATTTTATTTATACCTACCTAAAAAATTAATCGAATCTATCTTCTATTTCTTTATCTTTCCGTATAGTTTATTGCATGAGGTGCATAAAATAAATCATGTTGGCAGAAAATTGTTAGACAATGAGTAGTTCGTCAAGAATAGTGCTGTTTGTTGCATGTGATCCCACTTCATCGATAATTGATATTTTTTAGTCATTAGTGCAGCTCAGATTCTCATTTCTCAGATCAATGCATAATTTCGTTTGGATTCTCTATTCATAGCTATGGTATGCGAAGAAGAGATGAGGGTATAGCGGTTGTTTACCTTCTCCACCCTTTGAGTCGTTTGGTAGAAACGTTCGAAACGTTTTAGTAGTCATCCGATAGCTAAAATCAAGTAAATTTGAATGATGTGTTTTATTCTTAAATGGCCTGTTTTCTTCGCTGTAACGGTCGACAAAATATTTGGTTTTACATTCAAGCATTTCTCGCTGGATAAAGCTTTTTTAATGAACAATTGATAATCATTAGACAGGGAAAACCTTAGCAATTCCAACGGTTTACTTGATTTTGATAGAGGACTTTTCAGAGTGTTGTAACGATCGAAACAAAATTAGATTTCGCAAATTTATAAACTTTTCGATGTCTACATCCTGTTTTGACCTGATAGGAAAAACGCGTTACCTTATTTTCGTCGGAGTTATACCATTTAACTTATATATTCAAATCTTGGAAATTCTGATGGTGGTACACTTCATTCTTAAAATGAGTTCTCTAATGCGCTTTAACAGTAAAAAATCAAAATAGCTTTCACACTCAAGCATTTCGCATTAAAGTTAGCTTTTCCGCTAGACTTCTAATAATTCTCCGATAGCTCAAATCTCGACGATTTCCACAATAGCTTTGTTTTGAAAAGATCTCTTCACTGTATTGAAGCAATCAAAGAAGATTACGTATCGCAGTCAGTTGATGTGTTGCTTAAGGCACGGTGACGTGAAGCCAATTTTGAGAATTCTCACCCTTTGGAGTGCAAAATCCTTGTTTTTGACTAGCACAGCTCACTAAGGAGTCCTCTCTCAAAATGGACCATATCCTTGCAATCGCTGCGATTTGTACTATCGAATGCTTATCAATTGCTCATAGAAGAAATTTTTCCCTGCGAGAGATCCTTGAATGTAAAACAAAATATTATTTCGGCTGTTACAGCGCAAAAAAACAAGTCATTTGAAAAACAAAATACACTATTCAAGTTTACTTAATTTCAGCTATCGAATGAATACTAGTAATCTGTTTGAGTAGATCTTTTCTGAAACAAATCTAGGTCTCACGATTGCAATTCATGAAATGCGGTTGCATGTAGCAGAAATGGTTTTCAGAATCAAGGATTTTCATGATAGCAGCGTTATCCTTCTTAGAACAACGTTTGCAAAAGTTTTATCAAGAATATTACGAGTCGTTTTAGCAAAAAGTCTATGAGAATCGAAATATAACTATATAATCCAAAAAAATCTGCTTTCAATTAGAAAAATTGTCTTGCGACTGCATAACGTCATCTTTTACTTATCATTAGAACGCACGGTGGGATTATTTTTAAATAACAAGCTCAGCGTTAGAGTCAGAATTTCTCAAACTATCTACTGACTACAAAAACATTAAGGAAATATGAGAATATGCCCAACAACAACTGGGAGTATAATCCTTTTCGCAAGTACATGGTTTTTCATTGAAAAAAGAAAGATTATGGGAAGCATTAGCTTTAATCTTGCCAAAATCATTCATAGAGGATTCTCTTCAGTGATATTTTATCGTTTTTTGATGAGAATGTTTCTCTGAGAGCTTTATTAACCCGAGTTTGTATTGAGCACGCACCATTTTTCGCCGTATTTTGTTCCGTGGCGTCTAGAGGATCTGAACCTGCACTGTTTTCTATAGTCGATCCTGTATACGCCACTGATTGCTAGAAAACGATCGAGATCAAGTGAGATATTTAGCCGAAAGAATAGAAGGAAGCTTAAAATTTTGTACAAGGCGAAAAAAACCTAATGATGTAACGGTAGCCGTGTAGAGCACCCGGATCGCGGAGCACTCAGCGATTCTGAGTAACATCCCCAAAAGGCTGAATTGATGCATTCGATTAAAAACTTCTAGTATGACTCAGGAAAGAACTGTAAATCTAGACTAGCCTTTCGAATCCTCACCGGTAAACTACTACAAATTTTGCTATGTATTTCACCGTTCTAAGGCTTTTAAAGAGCCCCAATAATCCTGATTAATGATCAATGATTGATGATCAAATGATTAAACGGATGATTGAGCTTTTCATGACGAACGGAGCAAATTTTATTACAAAAAGGTACATATCCCTTTCTTCAAAAAATCGAAAAGGAGTGCGATTTGCTGGAATCTCGAGACATACCAGAAAAACTTTTTTATAGTGACATCTTACGTAATGTTATTGATTACATTGTTATTCATCGTAAGCAGCCAGAAAAAAGTGCAAAGACCAGTATAATACGAAGGTATATCGTACTTTACATCATTTGAAATATTTTATTGCCAGATGATAGATATTCATGCCCGTCCAAGCTATTTGTCTTATCCTCTCCTAGACGATTGGGTGATGTTCCAGGATGATGGAATGCGATGTTGGTTGCACGGTCTTGTTTGATAGAGGAGTTCATCATTTTTATACGAGAAGCCAGGTAAGTTTCGACCTACCATGGAATAGAATGAAGCGAGTCTCTCTTCATCTTGATATGACATTGCAAACCGTCCATTGTCGATAATTATATTTATGCGAAAAGTGATTCACAAAAAAAATTTCAAAAAACTCATTGTAAATAAATAGGAGTACACCAAAGAATTTCATGACGGTAAAAGTTAGAATGCATCACACAATTCTCGTCGTTGGCATTCCGATTTGTGTAGAACCATTTCGTGCACAGGTTTATCTGGAAAATGTTGGTCTAGTTCATCACTTCGGCTTTTTTTCGAACTCGGAATGCTGCTTACCATGATTTTCAGTGATGTTCCGCTGATCAATTGGACGAGCTAGTGCTTTTGTTTTCTTAAAACAAATATTAAGCTGCAGGCAAAAACGATTGTCTCATCAGCTCCTATTCCAGAGTACTGATCTTGACAGATATACTTTTTGCTCTTCTAAGGAATGCTCAAAACAGCTAAGGACTGGCCTGTATTCAGAGCGATTTTTTATATTTCTATTGAATCGTTTGTCGTGTGCGCATGTACGTGAAACTACTCGGTAATCGTCAATAATCACTTAATACTTTGAAGAAGTATTTCTCGGTGAATCATTTTATTATAATCATTTAAAACTCCCAGTCTTCTAGAAAGTATCTCTGGTGAAAAGTTCCATTATTCCAGCGTGATCATCCTAAGTTTATTTTTTTATAACCGTTCCTGGCATTCTCCATTCCCCTACTTTTGATTACCTTTTTCGAAAAAATCACTCGTCTGCCGAAGTTTTCATAAAATTCATGCAAATGTATCTATTGAGAAGTTACGTATGTATATATATATATGAATGTATATAAGTAGTTTGCTCACAATCTCATTCCCAATTTTTCACTCTCTCTGGATTTTTTCCAGTTCTCCTCATCCACACCATTGACACAGCTATTACATTACAGACAACGTTCGCAAAAACACACAAATACGACCACACTTTATGTCAAATGATGATTAGTCATAATATCGAAAATGTCGACAGTCATCAAGATGAACATGACGAATAAACTATTCGTAGTCCTGAAATGCACAGATCGGTAACAACACCGTTAGTCACGAAGAGATGAAAACAAGTAACAATTACACGCTCACCATGAAGGTCGTATTAACCTTATCGGGACGGAATGTGTCCATTTAAATACGAAATTCTTTGGAGGCTTTTTTCATTCAATAACCTTTTCCCTTAGAGCTATCATAACCGTTGGAAAGCAAATATCTCGGAGGTCTCAACGATGTTTTGGTAAAAGCTTTTCTCATTAGGTTATGGCAGCAAAAATAATATTGTGTCTCATATTCAGTTTGCATTGTTTACTAAGCTGGGGTCTGTGGGCGGACAATCGCTGAATTATTAGCAATCATTCAATAGTTCAACTCTCGACAATTCTGATGTCAGAAATAATTTTGGAAAGGTCACACAGATAGCTGTTAGAGTAAAAAGAAGAATACGCTTCCTACTCAGAGTAGTTAGCTCGTCTCTTGAGCTTCACAGCGGTTTTATTCAAAAGTATGAGACAATCAAAACTTTGTCTTTGTAGAATGATAGAACAAAATTTCTTCCACAAATCTAATACAAAAAACATACCAGAATTTTTTGAACGGAGAAGAAACTAACAAGTAAATAGGAAAAATCGCTCAACCTTCAAAGATAGTTTAGAAAATCCGCCAAAATTCTTTCATTTTGAACATAAAAACGCTCTGTATAGATCTTTCAGAGAGCACTTTTGATGTCGAAATTGTCAAAATTCTGACTATCGAATCACTGCCAATTGTTCAACGAAAAGGTACTCATAGATTTCGACCAAGCAAGCATAGTAAACTGAATTTGAACATAATATTATATTCGCTGCTATAACGCTATGAACGAAACTTCATAAATCACTCACATCATTGAGATCGCCGAGAGTTAAGCTTTTAAATGATAACTGAAAGTTTAGATAAAAAACTTTTTCAGCAAGAAAGGCCTCTAAAAAATTCTGCATCCAAATGGTCCATTCCGACATTCCGTCCAGACATGATAAAGAATAGGTTGGAGTTTAAAAGTGCAAAGCAAAAGCTCCTTATCTAGAAAAAAGTGTTAGAACACTGATACCACATCAACGCACATCGTCATCTCGATCAGCGTCTATCTTCAGTATCACCTTCTCGAAAATCGCCGGTGGCGGTGGTACACCGGGGAAGCAAGGATAAGCATTTTTCTAGAATGTTTCTTTTGTCGCCAATTGAAACATAACAATGACCACATGCAGACCGACCGACATACATTATCATAGACACGGCGACGTTCAGTAAAATTACGACGATCAATTTGACGATCGTATTTTGAGACGATTTGAACTTTCGGCTGAAATAGAGTGCAGACACGAATAATATATAATAGTTCAATAAAAAGTCATTAATTTAAGTGATTTTCACTTATTAGAATCTATTAGCAAGTTGAACGGATTGTGTAGCATGCTTTACATTCATTTAAACATCATGAAGGACTCAGTTTAACGCAATACTTTTGTGCTGATCTACCTTTTTACATTTAAACTTTAGTAAGTCATCAACATTAGTGAGCAATCCTAATCAAGTTAACTATTATGAAAATTCCACGATAGTTTAACGCGTGGAGCCATAGAATTGGCTTTCGCAGCATGCACACAAACACAATATTGCTATCTTCTAAGCAGTTACTTCTATATAACAAAAAGTTACACTAGTGAACGAAAGTAGCGGTTATCGAAAATGGTACAGATTGCCCTCTGGGATTCGCCAACTCTTTTAGTGATGATGGCAAAGAGATGAAACGAATTTATATAAGACTGAATGTGTTCGAGTTTCTTTTCTTCATGTATCTGCTTTCAATGATTTTGACTTTAACAAGTAACGCACTGGATATTTTGATGAAGCAGCATCCGTAGGATCAATTCCTTTCTTTAGCGCATTGTTACGTGCTACCTGACGTTGACGCTCATTGAGTTCCTTCAACTGAAATCTCAAACGATTCACATGACTTAAAAACTGCATGATTACAAACATAGCGGTTAGTGAAAATTCGCTATATTTTTTATGCTTTAAAATGAAACAACAAAATCAAATGTTAGCCACTGCAGTTGCAATACAATTATTAATAATATCACACTTGAACTTCACAGTAAACGCAGCTTACATCGTATTCCTGCCGTTCATGACGCTTTTCGAGGTCGTACTTTTCAGCCTCTAGTTTGCAGATACGCTGGTGAAGCTCCTTTATTTTCGCTTTGAGGTCGCTTGATGACAAATCAGCGGAGATAGGTACACCCCTTGCTACAGAAGCGAGGAATGACTAAAATGGTTTCTGATTACCTTTCACAAGATACTATGTTGAAACTGATAGAAGAATTCTTGGTGACTTTGGAGTCGCTTGGATAATCGCTTCCATTCGACTGATTATCACATATATTGTCGAAGAACTCTAATATATTACCACAGAGTTGTCATTATGCATTTTTTTCAAGTTCGATACTGCATATTAGCGGCATACGTAGTTTCGACGATTTAGCCCATCTCATCAGTACCACGCGCTCCGTAAAAACCGCCGGAATGTGATATACCAACAACATGCAATATCAAATCTCGTAAAAGGTTCAATAAGAAGCATGTGGAAATATACCGAAGTTTGAATAATATTTGCTGTACAGGTGGATCAGCGTTTTTTTTGTAACCATGTTTCGTGTTATGTATCATCTATGGCAACAGCTGCAGTGATGGTGACGTTGTTCATCATGAGCACGGTGCTGGTTCGACGCTGCCCCTGTACCCAAAGCTTCTTGCCATTTCCACGTTATCGGAGAGGGGTAACATAGTGGTGCAGTGTAATAGGAAGAAATGTGGTAAGTAAGACGTTGGTTCGATTCCCTCCCCTAACACTCTCTTACTATCAATCAACGGACACCTTATAGAACACCTTAGTTGGGCTACCTCCAAGAATAGGAAGAGAATCGTCTCTACCACTGATCTATAACATTTATAGAAAAGACAAGGTCCTCGAGCAGGAGCCGAACGCAAACTTGAGTAACAAAGACCTCCACGGGCAACAGAAACGAGGGAACGAGAGAACGAACAGAAGAGAAGTGCTTGCATCCTTACAATATATGTAATGTGAGATAAATATATAATGGAAAATATTTCTCCAGTATCTGTGCGTGAATTATTAGATGTGTTCTACAATGCAGAAGTGGACTTTAGCTAAATCTCTTGCCACGGTAAAACCCCATCCGAGAACCTACCTCCTTTTTTGATCGGAAGAAAAATTATGCCTAACTTGTCTGGGGGACGGAGTCACCGACCTAATACGTCGTCATCGATTAGCAGACTAAATGTGCATCGAATGCACAGCGCATACGTAAGAAATTGATCAAAGCCGAACGCTCTACTCTCGTCCTTGTACTGATCTCATTCATTTCCTTATTTTTAGAAGTTTAAAGAAATATGTAGTGAGGCGAATGCGACGAACTACTCGTATTACAAGCGGGAGAATCATAAGGTTTGACTTCACCCGCTGAGTGCGGCGTGCCTCATATGTGTGTGCCACCGTCTGCCGTCTAGCGCGCCGCACAGAGGCGGGAAGCAGCGGGCAGTTTGTATTGGCAAAGCTGAAATGGAAATACGGGGATTTACTTAGCAAAATATGGGTGTGAGAGAACATTATCATTATAAATGGTAGAATACCACGAAAGAGACATCCATAAACATTCTGATGATGAACGCTCATGTGTCGAAGAATCTCCTTTGTATCAACATGAAAAAAACATCTGTTCGAAAAACAGCGTATTTCCATGAGATATATAGCATTTGGTTCTTAATTGATTTAGGTTTTGCAGTCATTCTACTAGAAAGTTTTTTTATTTCATGACTGAGCTTGGCTAGTTGAGAGACCTCTACAGTACATTCTATTAACGGAAAAAAACATTACGTTACGATTTTGGAGTTGAGTGAATGTTTCGCTGTTATGCTTTGTCGCAACAAAAAAATTGAATATTAGCAAAGGAATTACTATGAGCGCATTTTGAGTAAAAAGAAGTCCAGTTGTTTTAAAAATTTTCACTGTTCATTAGGAATCGTGTAAGTGGAGCACATTCTGTGACATGTGATTGTGTTTACTTGTTTTTTTTTTTGCGATCGGAGTTGTCCACTAGATTGTCAAGGATCGTCCATTAGTTTGTGAAATTGAGCTTTCAGTACTTGGTTTGAATTCTCGAAAGGTCTTCATAGCTCACGCTAATGACAAAAAGAAGATAATGTTCTGCTTTCTGAAAGAGGAATATCAACTTCATAAGGGAGTTTTGGTACTATATAGCAAAATGTAATCCAAACAAACTTTGTCGCTGCGAAAAATCGACTATTATTAGAAGGACTTCTATAAATATACTCTTAATGAAAAAACCGTCCAAATGTCCCGGAGATTCTCACTTTTCTATACGATAGCTATTACTTGGAAAAGTCAATTTGAACTCTCAACGTATTTCTTTGGACAGTGTTGGGTGAATGTATTCCGAAAGTATCATTTCTACAGTGAACGACTTCTAAAAGCAATTATATATGAGAACTTTCTAGGATGTGGCCAAAGTAGACCTTGATAGAGTCTGTTCATCTATTTAGGTACTTCGTCTGAAAAAGATGCATACTCCTGACCTTAAGCTATGATGCCAAGTTACGTCAAAATAGTGAGCATAACCAGTGACAAAGGTTTCATCGATGGATAATGTTCATAGAAGAAGATTATAAGTGGGTGATATAAAAAGTTACTACGTATTACCGGATAGAACAAAGATTCTTCTGTGAATCTACAGAGGTTTCTATTCCTGAAGTACACTAATCTCGGGATAGTGTTAAGTCTTATCAATAAAAAGGCATCACATTGTGATGTGCAGTATAATTTTCTGGTAAACAATTTATGGTTTTGTAACTGTTTTGGTATGTTCAGATAAAAATAGCCTTATCAGAGTCTCTTCTAAGATATCCTATTAGTTGCTGGTCATGAAACTCTTTTTCGCGGTGATAAAAATTCAAGTTTCATCAGAAAACTACCACATTGTCACTGAAGCGCTCCGCCTGCCGTGTGCGAAATAAACGTAGGACTCAATGGAACAATGAAGTGCTTTGATTGCAAATGAATTTCTTTGATACTAGGTTGAGAAAAAGATCCTTAACACCTGCAAAATTCGAATTTCTTAATGTTCGTTTCACACAGTATCGGTATTGTGGATTTATGGGAATATCTCAGGAATACATCCCCTCTCCTCAGGTATAAACCCTGCATAAAAATTGTACCTTACAAAGATTCGTCGATAGCACGCGTTGTTTAAGAAGGCAGTGCCAACCAAACCTGACACCGCAAAGAAGAATAAGGAACAGTTCAATGAAATGGAGGGAGTCGAGGTCTTGCTGCAGCTTGCCTACATTTCAGATGCTGCAGTCTCCGATTATGGTCCGATTTCCGCTCAATGGAGCATTTCCTGCGTGGACGCCGAATCGAGACATTTCATTAAGTTGAAGGGACATTTAGGAGTTATTTGATTCAAATCCTAAGGAATGGTAACTTTGCTTAGACCAGGAAGATTCTAAGATCGTTGGCAGAAGACTGTGGATAATGATGCCCTATATTTTGAAGAATATTTATTGTTGTTCTTAACTGAATATAAGTATGAACTTTGAATTTTCAGCGCGCGTTAAGGAAATTTTTCTTCAATTTAATAATTTGTCCTGTATTTTTCGTCGACACATCAATGTACTTCTGGTGTAAGCGGTTGAGTTTGGTGGAAATATCAAGTAATTGGCTGATACCAATTTAGTCTTCTCTTTGCTCCATTTCCTCAAAATTTAGTAAAAATTGTCAACTGTAAAATCGCTACGGAATTCATAGCTGGAACAATTACTCCGTAACATATTTACAATTTTTCACTTGAGTAGGGATGTACACATAGATTTACTCGCAACTCAAAGGAATTTATATCTCATACGCCTATATGAACACACCCTTTTTGCCTCTTCCTGCTGCTCCTTGGTCATTCCCATTTCCTGTTTTGCTTGCACAATATTGCCGAATTTGTCATTACGATTTTCTGATTTCTTAGGTATTACAAAGTTTCTAAACATCAATGATTAGAAAACCTGAAAAAGAATTAAATTCCACTTAGGAAGGGCGCGTAAGGAAAGAGAACGATTAGATACGATTTTTGGTAAATTTTCACCGTCCGCCTTGTCCCGCCGTTGCTGTGAAGGCAGCACCAGACATTTGTTGCCTTCTTATTTTTTCCTCATCCTTCTTTCGCTTTTCCTCCTCTTGTTTGGCTTTTCGGTCCTCCTTCAACAGAGAATTTCACTTGAATAGACATTTTTGAGTTTTCTTCGCTAATAGTTTAAATTTGAGCTTTTGGCAATTATAATACCTCCTCTTTACGACGACGATCTTCCTCCAGCTTCTGGCGTTCAGCTTGCTCACGTTCCTCCTGTTCTCTTTCTAATCTACGTCTTTCCTGCTTTTCTTTTAGCTTTTTGAGCTCTTCTTCCTCTTTCTCCCTCTCGATACGCCTTCGCTCATCGTATTCTTGGAGCATGTTTTGTTGCTCCTCAAACTGACGTCTTTTAGAAGCCTAAATGCTACCACGTTAAGGGCAGCTGACATCACTGAACAATTTTATGAAAATAATTCCACTATCTTACCGCCATTGCTTTTTCTGCCTCAGTCATGGTATCGTCGTCATCCAAGTGAATTTTGAGCTTGTTTCTAAAGCGTAATTTGCGTAAAGTAATAGTCAAAATTTGTATAAGTCGCTTCTTATTGCTACTGGACTACTTTTAAGGCGACATTCACATTACGATCGAAAGTATTTGATGCAAATTTTTCTTTAGTTTTATGCAGGTTTTCTATAAGACACGTTATGATGAATATTCTAAAAGTGAACACATTGTCGCATTCGTGTTTGCTAAGAACCGATATCCGAGTTCTTTTGTTTTACGTTGATGACTGAAAAATTCCGCCATTGATATTTGTTTGAGTGATGCCATAAGATAAATACCGTGCTGACGAGACGACTCACCGACGAGGAATACTGTAAAGGAATATCATGTCATAGGATTCGCCTATTTCATGTCGAGAGAAATAGCTTTGATATAAATTTAACCTAATATAACGGTAATAACATCAACAAAAATCAGACATTTTACATCACCTGTCGTTTTTCTCAACATTGGCTGCTTCCTCCACTTCTTCCTCTTCTTCGCCTTCATGTTCTTCTGCTACTTCTTCTTCAGAACTAAAATGTAACAACTGATGGCTTGAAAAACTTCGATGGTCGTGCAAAACTCTCACTTCTTACGCCAACTGGGTATCCATCGTTTTGTACTTCTCATTTTCACTTTCGGCATTTCCAGGGAACGATCAACCTTTTTAAGTGGTGGACAGTTTAACCGATGAGGTTTTTTCAGAAACTGTCTGTTGCTGTATGATGTTCTTCGCAGGCAGGGTGGTGATGAGTGGTGATGAACTTGTTTTGGTCGGCGTATTGGCGACCTACTTCGTATGAACTCCACTTTCGGAGGTGTTGAATGTCGTAATGAAGCTTTTAGCTGTTGTGCGTAAAATTTAGCACATTGTCTAAGCGCTTTTGGTTTTGGAATATGTTTGGAGCTCATGAAATGCTCCACAAGAAGACGATCAATATGCGAAAATTCCACGATTTTTGATTCGTAGCATGTAGCTCCACAAGACGTCGCGGCACGATCTGTGGAGTCGGACAAGTTTAGAAGTTTGCATCTACGTATATCTTTATTCCGACTCAAATGAACCTGAGTGGGATCGATAACAGTAATCAGTGATTCGTCACTCTGAATATGTGAAGAACTCAATGGTTCTTTATTCTGAATTTCTGGATTTTGAGCAGTTGGTGACTGAACATTACTATTGAACGGATAAATCCCCTCCACTTGCGATGTTACTGGATTTTTTTCGGAGTGCATCTTCTTTCGATTGATGACTAGTCGTATTGGTTGAGTTGGTTGCTTAGACATAGTGATAAACCTGCTCATTTCATGGGATTGTACCTTTTTCAAACGGTTTCTAATACTTTTGATTTCCTCAATAATCTCCTGGTGTGGGTGTAAGAAAAAATCTGGAATTCTGAGCCGATTTACTTTACGATGCTGTCTAATATCCTTTGGTGAATCCATCGTGATCGAACGGTCCAATTTTCCCACAGCACGAGCAGGTCGAGCAGTCTGGCGTGAACTCGTGACATCTCGAATTTTTTTCTTCATCGGTACATCGAAATGAAGAAATACGGAGCGTGCTGTAGTGGGTAGCGTTATAGCTGTTTTCCATTTCTTTGGTGCTCGTTCTGTTAACCTCAGATTTAATTGCACATTTTTTTCTGGTGATGCTTTGGCCCCACTATGTGCAACCTCATAGAAACTACAATGCTGGATGGAGATTTCGGCTGTTGATGGCACCAACTGTTTGTGAGAAGGCTGCAAACTGTTGAGCACCATCTTTTGTTGTTCTGCTGGTTTACGTTGTATTTGAGGTTTAGCCTGTTGCTTCTGCTTCCTTAATGGCTGCGATATCGAGGCGGACGGTGTTGTGATTGATGCTTTCACGCGTTCACACATTCGAGAGGAACGCAAGACTCTCCTTGTTGTCAAAAAACTTTCTTTGCGTTTCAAGGCATAAGAAGCAATCGCATTCGCGTATAGAGGTGATGAACAATAGTGGTTCACTGATTCATTGACCGGTAATCGCGTACGTATTACGTGTGAAATTGGTTTGAACGAGGGTTTTCTTATAAAACTAAAGCCTGCTGACGTGGTTTTAGAAGCAGAGACCTGACACGAATGTGACGACTGCATGCTACAGCAGGGAATTGACAGCATTTTTTCACAGGTAATTTTGAGCTCAGGCTTTGAAAACTCTTCGCAAACTGAGTGCTCCTCAAATGCTCCATCCGGATGACTTCGATCACTGTCACTGTCAGTGGATAAGCCAGAATCACTCGAATTACTTGTCTTTCGCACTCTGTGGTACCAATTCTCTCTTATTATAGGGATCTCCTCCCATGCACGCAAATACTTTGACTCATCCTCAGTGCTCAGCCCTCTAGACCGTAAAAGGTCATCCACGCGATTGTGAGCAGCGAGAAGGCGGTTTAGGTACTCCGCATGTGTAATTTCCTGACCACCACCATTCGGCTGTCTGAAGGCGTCCTTTCGATCGAAATTCCGTGATAAGTTAAGCCCATCGCCACTCATCACCACATCAGTGCTTACTGTATCTGATTTTCGCCGAACCGTACCATACCCACCGTCTGAGTCCGACTGCTGTCTGCGCTGCTTCAAGTAGCTCTGAGAATGTTTCTCAGCGACGGAGGTTTTCCTTATTCCATAACGTTCTAATAATGCATTAGTTTCATCATTATGCGTTACCCTCGAGCTTACTGCATGTTCTACGCGTTTACTGTCCTCAATAGATAATCTATTGGAGGAAGGACGAGATGACGACTGTAAGCAATTGCGCGCATCTGATTCTCTAACTGCGTAATCACGAGAAAGTGAGGAGTTCCTAAAAGAAATACCTGGAGGAGAAGAGGGTAACTCAAAACGATTAGGTGTATTATCGGCAAGATTGCGAGTTACTGGAGATGAATTATAGACACCTGTAGTATATGAACTAGGATTAAACGTATTAAAACTCGAACGCATGACCCACTATTGCTCCTCCTCGTCAGACATGATGATTGCAATACGCTGAAAACTTTATGTATATAAAAGAATGTTTAGTAGTAAGAAACGATATAGTGATTAAATGCACTATCACAATTGTACCCAAGGGACCCTCAGAGCACAGCGTGACACAGTCGAAACTGAAAAAAAGGCAATTGTGATTGCTGAAAACTTCTTTCACACTTGCGATGAAGGTCCACCTGACTTCGCAAATCTAACCGGTTTTAGATAAAAGGGAAAGGTTGAAGGCAATTCAAAATAATAATAAAAGAGGACGATGACGACGACGCTCAGCTGCTTCGTTGGGAGCATTTGTTATGATTTCGCGATAGCTTAGCCGATTATTTACCCTCTGGAGGATTTTTCGTTAAACTAAGCGAGGAGCAAGAAAGCCGGTAGATGTACTGTTGATCATCAGTAGGGCATTTAAACATGAGAACCAGTTAGATGTGGAAAGCACTGGTGGACCGTCGTCACATTAATACGAAGAACAACGAAGATGTTACTGCCGAATAAAAGGAACTAAACTATGATCATGAGATTGTTCATTTGATCTGAACGCCGAGGCATTACAAAATAATATCAATTACCGAGGGTAACTGTTAGAATGATAACAAAAGTTATGGCTGGATTCAGATTGTGCACATGCTTGTTGCAAATGATTTGAGAATGCACTTCAATGTGAGTTTATTTTTATAGCATCATGTTTAAAAGTGCAGATACAATATAAGTAAGCTCTGCTTTCTCTGAAAAACTATTCGACTGTATGACAAAATATAACGAAGATCTAATCCAAACATTTTGATTGATTTGAGACCACTCTGCAAACAAAATCTTCCAAATCCACATTGGCCTACTAATCTTGATATTCTTGATTAAGGCTTTTAATGCGAGCTGTTTAGCCTGTATATTCCTTAAAATCACAATACGAGTGTGACCATGAATTTAGTATATCGGGCAGTACGTTATGCGATAAAAGGATAAAGGATAAAGCTTTCGGCGTTAATCAATCCCTGAGGGATGCGCCATGCATTCGACTTCAATTTTTAACTTCGTTTGAGGTGATTGAATGCACATCTGGCCTTTACAATGACTCGCGGTGGCCTCCCGCTGAACCGAGTCAGTGCTGCTTATCCTCCCAGACAAGTCTGAGACCTGTCTGGTACCAATTTACCGACCCCGGAGGGATGGATGGCTTGGTGAGCCATGAGCGCGAGATCGAACCAGTGACCTCGTGTGCGACGCAGGGCACCTCTAACCACTGCGCCACATGCGCTCTCCCGTTATGCGATAAGCACGATTATTCCAACTATTTATGGCTCGTTCAACAAATTGAAAGTTAACAGTGACATTTTTTGGTAAACTCTACTCTGCACCAAGTAATATCATTTTTTTTTCAATTTGTAGTGAACTGATTTTCTAACGCACAATTTAAGATCCGAAAGCTTTCACTGCTTATGCTTAGTGGTCGAGAGTATATTCAGCAGATCGATGAAGTCAAGTTTTTGGCGCCATAATATAATTTCCTCAGTAGTAGAGCACTTGCAGCGTTGAGAATTTTTTGGATGATGGAACAAATTTTCTTCTATCGCATAACAGAATCAATGTTTTCAAAAATCTATCCGTTCGTTCTAGATTCATTTATAATTGAAATCCAAAAAACTGAAAAGAAAGTTCAAATTTCTAACATTTCCAACACAAAAGAGACAGTGGCAGAAGTCAAAAACTCAATACCGAACGCGATCGTGTCTTTCAACGGAATCGCTTTATATTTTGCAGTTGTTATTGATTCGAGAAAATCGGAATTTCTCGTGCTAGAATTATAAATATCGTCTCTACTTGAGACTAATTAATGGGTCTTAGAGTTCTCTTCTCAGTTAAGTATTTTTTGGGCTGAGTTATGTCACTTCAAAATTGAAGCTGTCATGATTTTCGCATTGCAGTAGCTGCACAGGGACTTCTCGTCGTCGAGAATGTGCTAGAGCATGAAACATTTTGCAACGTGATTCAAAAAAACCACAATTTTCCTTACATTTTGAGAACTCTCTGACTGTATCTGCATGTCAAGGAAAAGCAAATATTTGGGTAAGATTTACAGATCTCTTCTCTGTCATCGGCGCAACAGACTGAACATCAAACGTAGATGGTAGTCATCCATTGCTATCGGTACTATGGAAATACTCATACAAAAAGTGACAACAAACAACTTCAGTTAAATGAATAATGGATCTAGGAAGAATTCCTATATGAAGCATGGATCTTGGAAGATTTCTTCTAGAGTAAGATCATATACTCAGCTTCCAATCACATTTTTCTTACATCCTAACAAATTAGAAAACTGTGATACAACATTTGAGTGTAATTAACAGCATAAGGAATTCACAATACTGAAAGTACTTGTGCTATCAAAATTTTTCGTGGCGACGTCAGATCGGACGATTTAAATTATTTTATGTGAGATCTTAGAGGCGATAATCGCAGATAGAGTCTACAAAATAATACTTATTTTAAAGAGATAAAGGTTTTCATCTTGGAAGAATCAATGAGTGAATTATTGCTGAAGTTCTCGTACTGTTTCTTATTTGCTCTTAAGACAGGAACAAAAAAGTACCTACAAACTACTTTATGACCCTTTACAGATGAAAAAGTTGGAAATATTGTGAGGATTTTACTAAATGGAGTCAGCTGGCACGACCCTTGATGTGCGATCATTCACAACCGAACGGCCAACATATCTCCTCCTAACGGATTCGGAGGTTTCAGAAATAGGATGGACTGACGGCAAAAAGCGAATGAAGAATGTTTTGTGTTAATGACCTGTGTTCGTATACGAAAACACATTCACATTGACTGATAGCTATTATCCTCGACTAGCTCACGTGAAAGCATTGACCTTGATCTATGAGGTTTCGGAAGTGAATGGAACATTAAAAACGCAATCTGAGGAACCATATTTCATCTCTGCACGTGAATTCAACGTTAACCTATCGTGAAAGCAGTTACGCTTTCACTGACAAACGGTGATAACTGATTTAGTATACATCATGAGTGCAAATAGTGCATCATAAGTGAAAGTGTAATATAAGTTATAACCTTTGTAGATCTTCGCACTTCGAGCCGCACTATTCTCTGAATCCTTACTGCTAGTTTCAAACGCCAGAACTACCGTAGTTCTGGTTGACATTGATGTTACGATATACGAGAAAGAAAAGATGCCCACCTTTCAGTGCTATTTGTCACGGCTGTTAAGCATAAACATGTAATTCTGGAAGTATAAAGGAAATACTACATCAAAATTATAAGAAATGTTGCACGTTTTTGGTCTCAGTGAAAAGGTGCTGGTGGCGATCTCCTCCCACGACGTTTCCTTGCAGTCGATCAGCGAACACTTTAGCTCGGGATCCCACAAGCTTGCAAGAAGAAACAACCAGTATTCGACCTTATTCATGATAGAAATGGATATAATCCTCAAGCAGCAGTTGAAACAACTTGCGAAATTTCTGAAAAACCTCTGTGGAGGATGTGTGCGAGGAAGCGAATCGAGAGCTAGAAGTGTTAGTGTGCAAAGAAGATGTGATGACGGGTCGTTCCTAAGCAAGTTAAAAGTAAAACTTTTACTCCAAACGCTACAGTGACCAAGGTCGTAAACCTAGCTCTATTTTATGTAGCTGACGTTCCAAAAGTACAAGACCACTGGGTCTCACGAACAACACCAAAATGCTTCTGTCTTTTGAATTGGTAGTCAAGCTCCTTGAAGTGATGTTCTACTGTCGAGTAATCACAACCAAGAAATAGTATCCAAATTATGCGCGATAGCATAAGCGAATAATTCATACCAACTAGCTATAATCTAGCTAAAATGTCTGAAGACCTTCGCGGAAGATGCGTGCAAGAATGCACCTTTTTCCAATTTTTTCCCAAAACTTTGCAGGATACTCAATGAATAAGAAGTTGAAAAAATTGACTTTTCTCCAACTTCGCCATCAGAAATCAATGAAAGATATTCCTTGTCGATTAAACGACAGCACAAAGGTAATGAAAAACTTGTTTATTCTGTTGAGGTTTCGACGCATTTCGTCTTCTCAGAGACGATTGGTCCGAGTCGATTCTTCACAGTCGTTCGTCTTTGTTCTGGTCTTCGCCTTCGTCTCGTTTGAGTCCGATCTGCTCGGACAAGGACTAAGTGATTCCTTTGTAATGGTAAAGTTGAAGGGAAGCCGGTTTATTTAGTTATGCCGCTGGGTGGAAGAGATTAATATCACCGATTGCTCCGGGATGGGCTGATTGTTGACAGGCAATATATTACCAGCAAACAATCATTATCATCAACGACCGTCCTGTATAGAAGGAGCACTGCAGAGTGAAATTCGCATTTTTGCGGTGCTTCTCCGAAGAACATCCGACATGAACGAAACGAGAGCGCAGACCACAACAATAACGAACGATTGTAAAGCGTCGTCTCGGATCAATTCGCTTTGAAGAAGATGAAATGCGTTATGACGTCAGTCGAATAAAAACGTACTATCAATTTCGTGTTTTCGCTTGATCAACAAGAAATATGTTCTCAGTTAACAGTCTGATTACCACTCAGTGCAACCATAGTGAGCTAAAGCATTAAGACTTATTGAAGTCATAGGCTTTAAAAGGAATTCGTTCTCACATCGCTTTGGAAGATAGGACTTTCTCGATCAAAAATTGACAACTAATTGGGACATTTCGGCGATTTTCTCTTAGCGGTGAATCAATCAGAAAAAAGGCTTGTAAGCCATCGCGTTTTGTAACGAATAAAACTTTGTGGAATCCCTACAAACGAAATTCTCCCTCCACTATCAATAGGCAATTACTTCTCTTCCTGAGGCACTTGGTGACTTGAAACTAGTTAATACATTACACAGAACTGATAGCATTGTGCTTGTAGCTACGCTTAAATAATTTACTTAATTTCAGTTTCGAAATAATCTCTTACATAAATTACAAGTTTGCTGTGTACTGATATCAATGCTTACAACTTCGGTGAAACTCTCCGAACTTGACCTTGAAAGGGTTCGTATGATGTTGGGGTCTAGCATGCAATTTTCTTACTTGTTATCTTAGCCATCCTCCCAGTTTCACAAGAGAATCTCTCAGATAAAAATGACCGAACAACAGCAACAGCAAGAATGATTAGCGAATAACTGCGCACTTATTAAGCCTTGTGGTGAACACAATTCGCCGATTTTTCATATTATTAGCTTGGCATCATTGACCAATCTCTACGTAATTACAAATTTTATTTTTTAATTGGAAAGTAATCTACAACTTAGCGCGTATTATTTCATAGAAACATTTTGACACTTTTTTCTTGATGAATTAGTAACGGAAGCAAAACTGTGTTTTTCTTTGCTGCTGATAAAAGCTTTGTGCAGAGATGGTTCTTTATGTTTATGTCGGACTCCGTCAAAGTTGCTAGCGAAATAGTAACTGAAGTCAACGAAAAAGTCACTATGGCACCAGTCTGAAAGATGCTTTTCAGTCTAGCTCAGACGACAGCGCGTTCTTCTACTAACAAGGAAGTTAAGCCAATAGTCTATTGATGATCATTACATAACATGAAGGTGTTCGTGTTGCACAATGGTTAGTAGTGACCCCAATTCACACTTATTCCCTGAGACATCTATGCACCATATTATCCCGAGATATGAAAACTAATGGTTGTTTGGTCTCGCAGTAAAAAACACCGATCTGATGGTTTGCTGCATTCATATGTTTATTCCCTGAGCTCACACAAGACTGGTATAAAAGATATTTATTCGGTTACCGTTTCAGCACCTTCATCTACAAAAAAATTTTTTATACCACTCTTAAATAAACATAAAATTATAAAAAGCTAATATCAACACCCGTACTGTATAGAGGAGCTTGTTGAGTAAATTTTCTCATCACAGTGTTGATTTCTCCATTGAATTCAGCCCGATGTGTCAACGGTCCGTAGTATCCGATCTAGCAGGATCAACGCGACATTAAGGAAGGCGAAGGTGTCGAAACGTTAGACAAATAAAGGATTTCTACACTAACCTCGTGTAGCTCTAGGAATACAACTTGCTACTGATCATTCCTATCGATATTTGATGAATGGGCTATCACAAATGATTGTTCAAGTGATATACGAAATAAAGAACCTTTATCATATAGATCTAAATGGTAAGGTAGGCGTTTCGTTTTCTACTATGTGGCATAGAAAACAATACCACTGACAAAAATTAGCGCTATTACCAGAGTCCGATTATAAAGAATTACAAGTATCGACACAATGTTTGCATTAGGTTTCTACATGATAGCAACTTCACTAAAATTCTTGTAATACGATTGAAAGTTTTCTGGAAATCATTAACGGTTTTCCATCAATGCATTTTTTTCTGCTCAAAGTTGTGGAGGACTCAGGAAAAGAGAAAGAAATGAGGGAATTGAAAAAAATATTACATAAATAGTAGATGTTTAGAAATAATGTAATGGTTACTAAAGGAATATTCGAGCATCAAAAATTTTAAAATCGAATATTCGACAAGTAGAAAACTCCAGAGCTTAGATAACGATTATTGTAAGCATTAAAGCGTAATCTTTTAATGTGATAATTGGAAAAAATCTGTGGACAATCATCAAAAAAGTCTGTCAAATCATATAAGAAATTGGTAAAGATGGAATTACAAATAGCTTTCAGAATATCTTCAATTCTACAGTACAATAAAATTGGAACCTCAGTATGTTGTTCTAGCACAGAGATAATGTGATCCAATATTGACATTTTTCAATTTTCAAAGATTACTTTGAAGAATAAAAACGTTTAGAACTGCCTTGAATGCCTTATATTAAAAAAGTCACTTCTGCATTTTGTCTCCTGCGCTATTAAATCATTGAACATTAGTCATTGACTATTGAAAAATCATAGCAGCACTCATTACATGTTTACACTACTTAGGAGCTTAACATTTACTACTAACTAAAACACTTAGCAAGAAATACTATGCATTTACAGAACGTACTGCACAAATTGTAGATATACATATGTAATTGTTGTTGTTATTATTATTATTATTATTATTATTATCAATATTATTGATTATTGCGATTTCTTTCCATGAAATTCGGTAGAAATAAAAGTTTCTTAATGGATGTTTAGATAGTGAAAACCGGATTTCGATTCTATAATGTTCTCTCGTCTGAACGACATTGTCCCGTGGGAGATTAAATTTTCATCTTGTCTTTATTTTAGATGAATCGGTTTCCGAAATGATATCACACAGTAAGGAGAATACGGACAAACAAAGAACTCATGGCTTGCTGGAGTTGCCGACACTAACGACCAAACAATGTGAAGTGGAAAGACTACAGTTGAGTTGGCCATCTACAAGTGCGCCTATGGCTGGAAAACATCGACAGTTGGCGTCGAAAGCAAAAGCGGCTCCAAAAAAAAATCCACCACATGTGCCGTTCATTACATCTTATAGGACTGACTGCTATCAAAATCTCCATTTACTTGTCATATTAGTAGAACAACGAAATTAAGAAGCACACATGGATGTCATGGATTATAACACTGAAATAATCATGTTTAACTAAAATTTGCAATTATTTTGAGGTTTTATTGAACTCTGATCAAATCCCAGAATGGACGTTCCGCAATTTTTGCGGATGCTTTAAAAAATTGTTGAAGGTTTCAATTTTGAGTAATACTCCGAACTGAAAGTTAATCCACCATCTCTGATGTGTACTCTAGATAGTGACTAATAGAATTATTGATGTACCCTTTAGATAGTGGTTAATAGAATTGAAATGTGTTATCAGACTATACCGTTTTGAGAGAGGCCTCAAAGAACAGTCGAATATGATGGTATATTCAATCTACCAGCTATGGAGCAATCGACTATTAATCATTACGTTGTCGCGTGATGTTCTCACTGGACATGTAGTGATTTGTTATCGCTGCAGTAGAAGTGATTTTTTTCATCGTGCGCGTGCAGTGTAACATCTTCGTTGTCGATTCCTTTATAAGTATGAGGTAGACCTCTCTTTGAAGAATTGGCTCGAACGAAAGGCACTGTGCTACCGATGAGGCTGAAAGGCCGAACAGATGTTAAGCACTTTACAAGTGCCATAACGGACTTCATGAAAGGCTCAAGATACGTTATCAGATTATATTGCTCCGAGCGAAGTATCAAGAAGCAGTCAAAGATAAAGCTAATAAAATTGTTTAGAGAAAAAAATGTACGAGAAAACTCACCAATCCTTCCAACTGATCCAACCATAAATGACCAATATATTTCTTTTGTTTTTTTTTCCCAGTCTACATGAGTAGATAAAGGCTTTATTAGGCCGACGTTTCAACGTCTAAATCTTCTTTAGTTCCATTTGATCCAAGTCGATAGTCCAAAGTAGTACCTCCACCCACACGGCCAGGACGAAGGGCTGCTGTGGACTATCCACTTGGTTCAATTGGCTCTAAAAAGGACGAAAACGTGGAAACGTTTGCCGAATAAAAGTTATATACCGATTCCGTGAAAGATGAAAATATGGTGAACAAATACAGTGATTTAGAATAATGTTGATAAATTATAGATAGATGCCAAAATCAATAAATCTTCATAGCCGCACGAGTATTAAAAAAAATTCTCATTTAAAGATATAGCAACACTTTTGAAGCATAGGCTTATTAATTCAGTGAAACATATTTTGTTATCGATCATTCACCATAAGGATAAGAGCACTTTAAGCCCTTGGCAGTCAGCCAATTTGACTTCTTTAATTGTCGAAACTTTATCCTATCCCATTATTTGGTGCTGTTCTGTCAAGAATGATGGAGTATGATGTCATTTTTCATACTACGTAAATCATATATATCATTAGGAGTCATTAGAAGTTAGAATTCTGATTAGGAGTAAACGAGGAAAGTACGATAAATTCATCCACTTTGCTTGGAAAACTCCCAGATATACTTCGTATAGAAAGAATAATTGGAGCGATTTAGATAATAAAACAAAAAAATCAATTAAACAAAGAGCCGGTTAGTCTCAGGTGCCAATCAATTGAGAGCGAGGATGGCAAAATGTAACACTCTTGAGTTTTCGCCGTGTGTGCTCCGAGTTTTCTGTGATGGCCCTAGCTCGTTTAAAATGACTCAAATCGACAAAGGGAAAATTAATTATGGAACGTTCAAAATAAGGGACATTCTGATATTCACCAAAGATTCCCTACTTGTCCACCTTTCTTCTCTTTTCCAGAGTCACTTCGATTACTTGAACCGTTAACTGGTTGTACTAATGATACAAGTCAGATTTTATATATTTGCGTTCGACAAATCGTTTACATAAGATCACCACACTTCGGAGGCAAAGTATTTCGCTGTACCGAACCTCAATGTCAACCAGCGGCCATCCTAAAGCGAGAGTCCAGGATCGAAGAGAAATTTGAGATCGTCAAACATAAGCCCAGCTAAGAGGAAAACAATCCCAGGAATCGTTGTCGCCCACGTAGCAACCAAATGGCCGAGTGAGACGCACTCTGGTCCGTCTTTTTACACATCACCCTGCCAAAGGGATAGTTCTAAGTCGAATGAAAGTCAATAAGGTCGTGAGATGAAAATCAGGGAGACCTGCAGGACATTGCCCAGTTTGCCTGTGATCCTTTCTACAAACTTTCTACTCAAGTCTTGTGCAAGGTTAGCGTAACACGAACACAGTACAGTCAGAGAAGAGATTTGAAAGGGGTTCGCTGCAATAGATAGTATTCACACGGCGTCAAAACCCATTAATGTGCCGAAAGAGTTAAGAATAAAATTTTAAGTCGTCTCACACCTTACTACTTCAGAAAAGCTTACACTTCAGTAGACAGAAGCGTTTATGATCGCTCTGTTCAACCAAGGCATCGCTTTCTGGTAAACACATGTTTAGTGTCATTAGCAAAACAGCAAAGTGGTCACTATTCATCATATTTCTTATTAGTTTCGGGAAACGTTTGAAGAGATAAAGCTAAAATTACTAACATCACTTTCGACTACAACATGCATAGGCTGAGGTAAGTTAACGCGGAAGTGGAGGGCGATAATCAGTAGCGACTTGGCCATGCTTTCCTGACCACATGATTCTTACAACACCAAGTACCATCCAGGCGGAAGAAATGCAGGCCGTTTTCGACATAGTCTGAAAGTGATCGGTCTCCAATTGAACTCAAGCAGCAGATGTTTATGAGAAATTCATTAAAAGGATTTGCTCCCTATTAACGTTCAATCGAACAAATATCTCCAAATTGTTCAGCCTTGCGCATCTGAATCAGAAAGGCTATACGACAACGACTTGTGACTAGACTGCAACAAAAGGAAACGAGGGACTTGCGCAGTCTAAGATACAGGAGAAAATGCAATAAAGGATGCATAAAAAAGTTATTTGGTCCCCACATTTTCAACGTTATGGTTCTTCCTGCTTTAATGTACACAACAGAGACTTGGTCGTTATGTGGCAGGATGAAAGATCAGTCCGCGTTATCGGATATATGGAGATGGTGATGATAGCTCTTGTTACTCAAAAACGATAAGAAATCCGTAGCTTCAACTTAGCATGGGTAAAATGGGTAAAAGTGATATGTTGCAAGAGGTGAAAGATCAACCAACAGATGGTAAGACTTATCTAACGAAATCGTGGAAACAGTAAGCTTTAAAAGGTTCTATGAGATGAGATCCTGTTGGTCTATTTTCACACGCAACAGGAACAAATGAAGATATTACAGGAGGCACTTGAAACTTTGAACGATCAATAAGAGGACGGATGATACTGCGATAGGTGACGATTGATATGTGAATAGCCTGCCTTTACAGTTACCCAGGATGCAGAACATTCCGTTTCGTTTCAAGGAAAAGCTCTGCTTGTGGTATTTTCAAAATTACGATGTCAGGCATAACCGGCTTGTCATTACAGTGCAACAAACACCTTCATAAACTCATAAGTTAGTGGATTCTCCTAAAACGAAGACAATGATGCACGGTATAATTTACTCCTAGCTCGGCTCCGGATTGGGATTTCAGAGCGGTTTAAGAACTGTGTGATTCTGATGATACATTCCCATCATATATTGTATTCTTCGCGGAACTCCTACTTGTCATATAACTCGTAGATTTATAGTGGAACAGACAATAAAAGCAATATAGCGCCAACAACCACATAAGTTGCAAGCGGAACGCAAAACGGATTAGTTCTGCTGCACAGGCAACATGCGCTGTCACTTTTCTCATTTGGCAATCAAGCAACTGAGTAAGTTTAAGCACAGCATTAGAACTCGTTCACCTTAAGGAGTCAGCGTTCTTATTGTTAACATATTACCACCTCCTAAAACGTGTAAACAAATTTCTAAAAAGTCCTCGATGAAGGAGTGTTATAAAAAGTCTTTGAAGACGTATTCCCATCAAAACTTAGTATTAGACACAAATTTCAAGTCTGTAACACTTTATAAGTGTGTACTGATTGTATCACTTCTCACGCGATCAGAACAGTATTGCTTATACCAACTTTCATTGAACCTCAGCATGACCATCGATGACTTGCTATTTTCAAAAGCCTAAACGAGGATGATGCAAACCTTTCACGAATAACCGTGGCTTCGATAACGGGTAAACCGTCAAACTTAAGAAATAATAAAGTTTGTAATAAGCTCGTAGAACTTCAGTAGTAAAGCAAGACATTGATCCATTCATTCCAAGCTTCGATAAAAGTCGGAATGAATAATGGGCCACCTCATTCACATCATTACAAATGCGACTACTACAGAGGCTATCCTTTTATAAAACATTCAGTCACTTTGTAATAGGTTGGGGTAAAAGTTCTAAGAAAACGCTTAAGCATTTATTTATGCACCTATTGCACACGAACACAGACAAAATCAATGTTCAAAGTACTCCCCTTCAACTTCAAGCATTCGTTAAACTTTTTGAAGCACCTGTCCACCGTAATTCTGCCAACTGTGTCTTCGCCCCAAGCCAGATTGATGCGTTCACTTGACACCGCTGCATTTGAACCCAACAGCCATTCGTGCATCATCAATAACCTAATTTGCTCGCTTGTTAACTCTTAGATATTATTATAAAGCAATCAACGCGGGAGAAGAAGGGCTTTCAAAAGAGCCCAAAAACACAAAAAAGTTACAAGCATTTTCTCAGCATTTTTTCTGAACCTCTTAATTGAGTCGTGACTCAGGCCATACACATGCCATAAAAGCATTGTCGTTAGAAAACAGGTCAGATAACACTTTCAAAAACGCCTATTTTTGAACACTACCAAATGTTTCACTTCTAGTAGCTGTCTGATAAATCGTATCATAGTGTCACAGCGAACTGCGCTTACCACTCCACAGAAAACGGGGGCGGATGACATCAGATGAAAATATTCGTGATGAGTTGATGCTTTAGGTGAGCCGGCGAGTGCTTGCTCTTGAGAATGTGCTTCAATCTTACCCATAGTACACATAGTACTTGCTTCTTTTGCGTAGACATTATGCAAACAATAAAATATATTGGCACAGAAATAGAATTTGACATAAGAAAAGCTATGTTTGGGAAAGTGCAGTTTTTGCTAGTTTAGTGACAATACTTTATATAAGAAGATTTAACTCTAGATCATAAGGTATAACGCTGGCTCATATCAAATTACACTGCCACTGAGCAGAAAGATGCTAAAAAGAATTTGCCAAAAACCATGTCGATATAGGCTTGTGCAGCGGAATCAGGTTGAGAAACTGTTTAAAAAAGGATGTATCTTGTTGAACAACCATGATTACCTTATGTGTCGATGAACTGCAGTATCAATGCTTTTTTCCACAATCCGAGTCGGAATTATATCATTACCATCCTCTCGTCGAAATCATCATGAGATGAGGTAAATGTGAAGAGAAAGCTATGTGTTGAGTGAACATCCAATCACAATACGCCCATCAATTGAGATTCGTCCCTTTCAGTGGACGAAGGATGGGAGTCTAAGTTATGCATAGAGTTTCAACAATATAACCAGGGATACTGAACGATATGCAACACTTTCAACCCTAAATGGGAGACGAAACCATGATTCACTCATACTAGAGTGCGTGTTACTACTACAAGTGCGCGCCTGCCGCCTGGGGTCGAAAGTTTTCTATATCGCTCAACACCACTAAATACATAAAGACAACATCATAGCACTGTTATAAGAGTAGTATGATAGAAGAAGTTTCTGTAGACTATACAATGAGTGTTGAAAGAATGTTTTTAAATGACACCTCATTATATTTTCTGCTGCCAATCGCGTATGTCGTTGACAAACACTTTTGAAGGCAACTCGATCAAAAATCCAAATTTTAGAAAATCTGTTCAGCTAAATCCGATATTTCAGCGCGTATAAACGTCCTCATATGAACCACTACAAGTGACTAAATAGGTAGCTTGTACGAAAATAAAAGTTTGCATAGACGACATTCGCACTTTCAAATAGTTATCGCAGGTTGGAGAAAATTGATACTTATAATCATCACCGTTCTGACTGCAATACAGTCGCGAGGCGGAGGATTCTAACGCGACCTACACCTAGTAGTAAATGCTTGTGGTGACGGCCTGAAAGCGTAATACTGGGAAAAAATTGAGAGTCAAGAAAAAATAGCAAATCTTTGGAGCAACAACATTTACTTTCAGCATCATGAACTGATTTTCTTTCCAGAGTCATGTGGTGAATTACATAGTGGAAGCGATGAAAATTTAGGTTCTACAAGAGTTCACTACGATCACTTACCTAACCATCACCTATTCTTGATAAGTTTTTGGTGAATGCTTCTTGCTTCGCATTTTCATCCCAAGTTAATTTCTTTTAATGCTTCCTGTAGGTTACAAGTCACTTAGCTTAATGTTATTATCCTATATAAAACAAATATATAAGATTGATATACAAAAACTGGAAAATGAAACAATTTCTTGTGCACAGATAATCTTCAAGCGAACTGTCGATGCCTATGCTGCGTTGTGTAATTACGAATTAACTATCACATTGGATTTTAGAAGGACACGGTACTTCACTTGGCCATTGCTCACTTTCAGTGTCTCAAGAAACTTCTCATGTATAATCAATTGTTGTTCATCAAGCCGTTCTGCTGATAAGAGCAGCTTTAATTTATTACGTGATCGATTGGAAGTAGTGATTCGCGTGAACAATACAAAAGGATAGTGAGTGATCATTTTAGCGGGATGCCTGGATGAGGAGATTTAAGGATCAAGGATAAATCCTCTTATGTTGATCAACCTCTAGAGGATTCAATATGCATTCAATTGCACTAAGCACCATTACAGGTGACTGAATGCATATGTGGTCATTGCAATTATTCGCGGTGGCCCCATCGATGTACACATGAAAATCACAGCTATTACGTTAAGTTTACGTTGATATCAGTTGAGTAAAAAGATAATTCTTTGAATAGCATAATTATCGCTGGATAGAACATAACATTTATCATGAGCAATTGTATACAATCATTTATTCGGTATAGATTGCATGTTTTTCTCCCAAAAAGAATGAAGCTGGCGTTGAAAGAAGTTTGTGAGGTCACCTTTGAGTTGGTTATAGTCGAAAAATTTTTCTCCCGTAAGAGCTACTTCAGAGCGTGGAAGAATTGATAATCGCCTCTCTCATTTAGATAACGTGCGATAATGTTAAGGCAGCATTCAAGTGTCTGCCCAAGCTACTAAAACATTTTCCGACCTACCACAGCCTTTTGGCAGTAACCCATTTCGGAGCAGAAAAAAAACGGAATAAATCATTAGCGCAAAAGAAATTATGGGACAACTCAATAGAAAGCGGCGTACCGTTCAAACTTCACCTTTATGCAAAGCCTGATCACACCTTTCTCCGTCCTGCGTATTGGTAAAATTGAAATATAGGAAGTTTTTGTCTGATATTTTCAGAATTAAAAAAGTTCTATTCAGCATAAAGAACGGACAACGAAGGAGATGTAATTGTAATTAATATCAACTTTTCAACTGCTCATAAATGCGTGTTTCGGAGGTCTCGCCCTCCTCGTCAGTGACCCACGCCCAACATTAAGCCCTGCATTGTAGCAAGGAGGAAGGCGTTTTTTTTTAACGTTCTCAAAAATTAGATTGAATGTTTATTGCGAGGTTTTCAAAAACAGTCGATACCCATGGATCAATTATCAGGATTTTCGGGATTCGAGAGTGGTCTTAAGAAACACTCGAAACTAAAGTATGATATATCTCCACGAAATGATGGGAAAATCCTCTTTTAATGCAATATCGATGACTTCTGGCCCAGTCTAAGATTCTACCACCTCCCACTAATTTCAGAAGAAGTAAGCTAATCAGGTGAATTATCTACTTAAGCAAAAGAAGAACCTCGGATGTATAAACTAATTCGTGCCTATCCAGTATTCATTTTCGCAGGAATATGCGACTGGTATCTGGTATCTTTTTACGGGTACAAACAGGTTCCATTCGTCACAAGATGTGATGGTCATACATAGACTGACAACTGGAGGTCAATAATATAAAAAACAGCTAGTGCAGAAACTGTGTCCGAAGAAGAGTCTTGTGAGATATCGAAGTAGTTAAACTTATTATAGTTAAGCGGTACTACCACGTTTTTTCAATACATCTGTGTTGGCTGTTTCATTGTTCCTCCACTTCTATGATCTATTACACGATACAGTAGCTCAGCAGTACGGCATATCTCAATATTTTCTTAGCTTAGCATTCAGACTGGAGCAAAGGATAATGGATTGTTGTCCACTTGAGAAACAGCTTGGTTAGAAAATAAGCGATAATCCTTTTTTCTGTGGGCTATTTCTTGCTATATAGATTTTTGTAGTGTATCAAGTGTAACCGACTTCACTATCGCGTGATGGAGAAGCCTACTTAGTTGACTGTCCGTTCAAGATAATTCGTTTCTATGGTGACAATCCATTCCGTGGACGTTGGGATTGAACTCAACTCAGATAGCCAATATCTTGGCAGCAAAAAGTAATTGAGATCGGCAATCCGTTTGAATAAACATGACTTCGACGGAGGTGATGGCGCCAAAAAGAAGACAAATTTAAAACCTCGCGCAAACTTATCAACGCGACAAGACATTTACTAATCACTCGGAACCTACTGCAAGCCGGTGTTCACCTCAAATTACACACGCATCCAAAAAATGCGACTAATCCAAACGATATTCCGCAAATGAGATTAGTTCTCGAAAATTGGAGTTCGTATGTAGTCAGCGATTTTTGCGTCGAAGAATTATGCGGAACTGAATTTAAGCCGTGACGACACGTTGTAAGAATGGTTTTCTTGTCTTGCCAAGATATTGGTGTTCACGAAAATATGGGACCAAATAATTCGACGAAGAGAGGGAAATGCTCTAGAAAGATCGTCTGATTCAAAAAATAATGGTACCACAACTGCCTCATCAATTTACAAGTTCTACTTCGCTTCAATATCACGCAGTAATGTTCGTCAATAATACTACTACTACATCAATCCCATTCATGAATACCGGCAATTAGAAAAATTAACATTCATGAAGAACGCTCCGAGAAAGCATCAATCAAGAGCGATGCAAACAATGAACAAAAAAATACACAGTAGATGATATCAACTGTTTTCACGTCATAAAGGGGAAAACAAAAACGATGTAACTGATACGAAGTGTAAGGCAAACTGCCGTTACTCCAAACTTACGGATATAATCATTTCAATTCCAACAGTATACAGATGTTATTATTAGAATAGACTGATAAGAATAATTATATCCTATTTTTGGAGCAACCTCACTCGTAGAAATAAAACGAAAACAATGTGTTCAAGAAACACAACAAATAAAGCAAGCAGGAATCTAGCAAAGCAATAATAAGGAAAAGAGCCTAAGTGCAGTAAAAATGACAACTAAGAAGTATTAATTCTAGTGTGCAAAAGATCACTGATAGGCAGAAGTCCAATGAAAAATGCTTATAAATTTTTACTTCATTTTGGTTTTCTAAAAGAATGCATATGCGAAAGTTTCAACCAACGACAAGTACATTAAGTGAGAATCATATAGAAGCAATAAGAAAGAGAACTAAATTATGTCTGACTCTCTTCTGCCAATATTTCCTCTATAGGTCTACCTTCGTTCTTCGCCCGGAGGTACGTCTGATAATGTGGAGATTCCTGAAAGGTTGTAATTATTCTTTCACTCGAAAAAATCATGAAAACTACTATAATTGAAATAAAAAGGATGACTCGAAAGTTGCCTAAATTTTGGCCGCACAAACTTTGGATTGGACGTAACACACATTGACCCACTCTGTACCCTATTTTATGCATTAGAAACTTCTTTGGATCTTTTATTCCACATAAAATCTAAGTTTTTCTATGCATCTTTCACAGAAGGAAGAACAGAGCTCAAAGAAAGGAACAGAACGTGGCTAAAGAAGCAATATGTGCTAAAATTATTTCATGCTTGGTAACTAATTCCACTACATGTGGAGAAAAAAGCTCATGTGGGGAGAGGTGCACTTTTTGACATTTCAAATTCAAGAATGAAATCCGCAATGGCAAAATATAATTCTGCCATCACGAATGCCCGTTCTATGAGACTTAGTTAGATGATAAACGGATTATGGAAGAGCGGTATTCACCTTGAAAATCCTAATTTTTCTCTGAATCCCACGTGCATTTTCCTTGTAAACATTCCTTGGATCTGCAGCCATGGCCTAAAATGTCAAAAAAAAAAATTCAAGACTGCTGAATAACAATATCGATCGCTTACAAATCATACGCAAAAAACTAACTGCGTAGTCTTCCCCATGTGAATCTATTAATCCAGAACAAAAAATGATGTCCTTCGGAAGCAGCTTGTACAGACGATCACGACTTAAAGGTGTCTAAAAAGAATAAAATTGCTGCGCATAAATAAAAGTTACAAATTTACTTTGAAAATTGGACAATTCACTACTTCAACTCAAAAGTTAGATGTGTGCATATCTTTTTTCGAGTGTTCGCGTTAGAAACTCACGAGAGACGTTTTATGGTGGACTTTTTAGGATAATTTTCGTACAGCGATTCTAAACAATTATCTTATTTAGTGAAGAAACACTAATTTTTTACATGAGTGTTACAGGCTACTTCGTTTCCAGAGTTTTTTATTTGGGAGTTTTTCCATATCACTTAAGAGCACGAACAATGATCTTCTTTATCTTGAATTGATTTGGTCGGATAATCCTACTGCAAGTACGTTTCGATAGATCTAAACTTCAAAAAATGTGGTATCATATACTGAGTGTAAAGAACGTAACTAAAAAAGGGTTCTTTTCTGCAGGACGGGACCGGATGCAAAAACCACCACTCTTCCTTTGACAAAAGGTTTTCAAAATAGTGGCAGTAATCATTCGAAAGCTTCGATCTCTTTCTCTGATTACTGCACTAAGTGGTTGTTTTGAATGTATAGAGGAGATCTTGTTGTATCAAAATCATACGTTCAATATGGAGTTTCTTTCAAAGCGGAGAAAAATTCTCAAATTAAATAAAAGAATCTGCACCCCATATATGGGCCGCCTCAGCGCGATCGATCGATCGATCGCGAAACGCCGTACCAAATCCACGGTCAACAGGCACCAAGCCCACATACTAATCGAAAATAAGTGACCACGTATGTGGAACACCATCCTATTTTTCAACTACACTGCAGTGAAACGGTCTTCCCAGAAAATAAGCACAGCACTGGAATCGTTGAAACTTACGCTACCGAATGATTACTAATATTCTAAAGAAGAGCTCCGTCTTGTGAGAAATACACTTGTGTGAAACACAAATGTTTCCTTTCTGCTACAGCGTTATGACAAGGCTTTTTCAAATAGCGGCCACGTAGCGCAGTAGCCAGAGATTTGGCTTTCAAATGATTACCAAAAGTGAAACGGAAAATCCTTGTCCAGCAATATAGTTTGCTTCGCCATTCCGTGCCGTCGAACAAAAAAGAACCAAAAGAGCGCGTAATACTGCAATAGTTGCTTGAAACATTAACAACTTCATGGCCAGTATGATAAGATTTTACATATGTCTCATATACGCTCAAAAATCACAGTTACGTAACTATAAACAGAAAAATATCTGCATATAGTGAACTTTACCAACTGAAACAAAAACGCTAGAATCAAGAGATTTTGCCAAGAAAGCACATTTTCCATTGAAATAAAACTCAGATTTTGCGGAAAATAAACATCATATCTCTCCCCCTTGAGTTAAATATGTGTAACAGCGTGGAGTGTAAACGAAACCGATCTTGTCCAAAAGGTACGACTAAAAGCCCAATTTATCAGTATCAGCGATTACATCTAAAATGATATCAATCTTCAATCTTATCTTTTTTCTCGATGCTTCAAACAATTTCGAGGTGGAAGTAACATTATGAAACGTATGTATATCTTCAATGCGCTAGTTCACTTTAATTCAGTCATTTCATTGAAAAATAAAAAAGTCTTGCTCGGTCTGACGCAGATTGTTTCATAATTCGCAAGACTGTGAGCATTCCTTACTGAAACACCTTCACGCTATCCCTAAATTACTTATAAGAGTCAAAATTTCAATAGATGGCTTTTGTGACGACCATATTAAACTATGCTATTTAAATTTTGATAGAAATATATCTCAAGCTAGATGGAATCAAGTAAACTGCAAAATCACTCATAGTGTAGAACCTGATAAAGCAACTTGCGTTACACATTGACAAGGGAAAATTATAGAAAAAAGTAGGATTTAATAACAACGACTATGTAAAAATATACGGCAAAATTATAATCAATATTGGAAGTCCACTTATCTGAAAAATACCGAAAATACGAAGAAGCGTACACTGCCATTTAACACACGAAGAATTAACTCGTTTGAAAAATAAGTAAAATCCATTTTTGATCTAGTTAGCCAGTTCACAATTAGTGCACAACAATTTGTTTGCTGAATCTTGTTCAAAAGCTGTTATAAAAGCTTATAAGATTTGCTTATACGCTCATACAATGACTTCTACCGTAACAAAGTAGTTGAGAAAGCATGTAACACTAGAACTTATCTCAACATAAAAAAAATTTACGTCGGAATAAAAAACAAATCAAAAAATAACGCTTTATGAATGCTTTCGATTACAAACCATAGGTCTTGAGACGTGATGTTCAAGAGGGAGCGTTGTGAGGTGCGCTCTGTGATCGGCTGAGACATCTGACTTCTTCTCGGACAGCAAGTTCAGTTGAGCATCTAGCGTTGTCTTCTGCGAGAAAACATCACTGATAACCAGACTATCTGTTTCACTTAGACAAGTATATGCACACAGGTTTCAATGACTGAGGTGTGCAGTTATCAGACTAACTACGTAGTTTTGCTACATAGAGTTCCCTTTCCACATTTACAGGGGGAAATTAGTGCAGTGGCTAGTGATGCAATGTGTCAGAAATTCATTCGATGAGTAATGGCGCTAGTCGCATTCATTCCCCGACACTTCCTTGAAGTCATTCAACTGAACTCCTAGTAACACCGAAACTAGGCTACCTCCAAAATCGCAAGGAGTCGCTGCGGCCAGCTTTCTTTGATTTTCATAAGGAAAACACACTCTAACAGCAGAAAGCAAATACACGCCTTTCTATAAGGAGAGCGCAACTTCCTATGCGTCCTTCACTGATTACCGTTTCTTCACAGATTTTCAAAAAAAAACCTTTTCATTATCAGGGTAAGCCACCAATATGGTGTTTCATCGAAAGTCAATTTCTCTGCGTACCGGAATCAGTATTTATCTAGTGATCAGTGAACATTGAAGGCGCAACGAACTGCTTTTTTGAAACTATTGCCTCCTATTCAACGCGGCTTTTTTGCTTCATTTCGATCGAAAAAAGGCAAATTTTGAAAGGCGAAATTTCAGACCAGTTAGTTGACAGATGCGTCGAAAAGTGTACATACGGGGTAAAATGTCCGATATACGTGCTACCGAAAACGTACACATGATCGTATGAGAGGATGAACTAGTAAATCAGCATATTAAGTAGGCGAATAATGGAAGGAATGCATACTGACTTCTTCTATGCGATAACAATCTACACGTAACGTAGTGCTAAAGCTATCCTCTATAGAAAGACCTTCGTAGGAGCGAAGTAAGAAATTGAATTTTACAAGAATAATGTGCATGAACTCGAATGTGGATATGTCACCAATTGCACAAAGCTAGGCTACTACAAGGCAATATATTGGATGTTAATCATTCTCGCAAAGAATTTCAGACACCTTTGAATAACCCACCACACTCGGATCACCTTCAGCAGCATCATGCTCCATCTTTGTGCTGAGGCGTGTAACTAATTTCTCGACGTTTTGAGCAAATTGTGTTGGTGGCGTAGCTGCAGTTGTATGGCCTGAGGTCTTTGTGATGGACATAGTGAAAAAAATATTGATACGAAAAAGTTTAAGTCAATATAATCATGTGAACAGAAATCAACTGAAACATACTTTCAGCTCTCTTAACTTGTGCGACCGTTTCGTCAACATGGATTGGTGTTGGTGATTTGTTTCCACCATCCGTTGGCACATGAACCTTCTGCGAGTTCATTGAGTCCTAGAAAATAAATCATTCGTTAACTCATAAAAATGTTTCTTCTGTCACCAATTTTTTTAAAATTTGAATCGACTGACAGAAACAATCACCGTCGAAATGGTTTCGCGAGACATATGGTTTTCGACAAGTTTATGTTGACCGTTCTTCCCCATGTGTTCATTCGTCTTGGGCGAAGTTTCATCCTAAAACCTGCCATAAACTGCGATTAGGTTTTATAGTTATTCAGCCAATACCAAAGCATCACTTTCTTCCAGAATTTTTCATAACCAAACAACGACGAAAAAAACTCGATTTTCGATTATTAACTTCTTTATCATCTCTAAAAGTACTACTATTGATTACAGTTACAAACATTATAGAATGTACAAGACTTAACGTATAAAAATCCCCTGATGCCCATGTATGAAACTGTCACGATTCGCACCGACAAAGAGAAAATCAACACATTCGCACTGTCTACATGTCATAGAATGACTCATTTTATTTTCCTTCCAATGCCTCTTTCTCTAAGACTTAACGAGTAATTTCAGTGTATTTTTGCATAAAATTGATAGCTTGAGGGCAACAGACGCGGCGCCAAACCATGAGCGAAAGAAAAAACTTTTCTACAGAATATTAGTTTACATGAGGCTGCTACTGAAACGAATTTAGAACCCACATTAAATCGGCAGTCCCCTGTTAGCTCTAAAGACATTGTGCCTCACATACATTCTAATGATCTGACGCTTTAGTTTTGTGGAAACATTTCGCCGCCGCAGGAATTTATGATTAATATTTCTCATCGTGTGCGATACAAACAAACTCGTTAAAAGACAGCAAAACTGATGTCGAAGTAGACAGTGATGTTCTACAAGAATAACACAATATAGATCTAATAATATGCAAAAAACTAATAGTCGAAACGTACTTCTGTGAAGCTGCTATGCAAGTTGCTTTCACCATCATTGTCAATTTCCTGCGGTTTGTATTCGTTTTTAGACACCTAAAGAAAAAAAACTTATGCTAACTACTGTATACAGATCAATACACTCACAAAACTGCTAATCTTCTCAGAAAAACTGAACCATGACTTTACATCGTTCAACCATTTCTCTTGATTGATCTAATCTAATTATACTTTGACTCACCACAGAACCGGAACTTGGTATTTCTACAAGCGGAGAGGCAGATTCATTGATATGCGTGGGGACTTTATTGTGAGCCATGTCTCCGTTCGCCACCTCCGTAAATTCATTATCGCTTTTCTTACTTTTCGTCTTTTCCTGGACCTTAATAATGAATTCGTGATGGATTAATTGCAAAAAAAAACACAAGATTTACTGCCGCTAAGAAATATGAATGCGCAACTTTGTTCTCCTAATTGTTTAGCACTATTTCCTTGCTTCTTAATTATATTGCAGAAGAACAGTCAACTCATAATCAGGTACAGTGATATGAAAGCGATTACAAGAAGAATTATTTCTTATTCCGCCTCAAACCACTGATTCAATTGTCCTAATATATCGCGGATATGAAGGAGCTAAACATACTGGTAAATCTTCGTGAGAAACCTATTGAAAAGCTGTCGACAGTGCTACTACGAACTGTACCAGTGCATTGCAATTAAATCACCTCCTTGTGCTTTCCATGCGGTTTTTGGACCTTGTGAACGTCATCAACGTGTAGTACATCATTGGTTACAACGGTATCGTGATCATCATTGTGAAATCCAGAATCGCTTTCACTCGTCTTCTTTGTCTTACCTCCCTTTTTTTTAGCATGCTAAAATTTGTGTGTAGAAGATTATAGAAAACAGTCGCTTAATGTCTCTCAACCTACTCTACAGAGTTCCCTATTTTACTTTCACGTGCTTCATTCTGAACAGTGAGATGTTTTCGGAATACATGTTATAACTTCTAATCGGCTACGAATTTATAAACAGTCCTTTTCATATTTTCCTCAGAGCTAAGGTGATTTTTGTGAACTCTCGCCACTATTTATTCTCCGGAGAATTAGGGCATTCCATAATACGCTCAAAATTGATCGGTAGTTCGATTCCATGCCCAAGGGTCACCAAACATTCCATCCTTCCGAGGTTGGCGAATTGCTACCAGACTTGTCTGCGAGGATAGTAGCACTGACCTGATGCATCAGTAGGCCACCGCGAGTCATTGTAAACGCCAGATAGGCACTCAGTCACCTTGATTAATGCTTAATGAAGTCAAATGCATGGCAAAGAGCTCCACTTTTTCATCCTTTATTCGTACATCTAACCTAAATGGTGATTTTAATGCGTATAATACTCATTCACTCGTGTTGAATGTCATAGGGTGATTTGACCAAACAACAGAACTTCCTTTGGGTCATTCGTATGAGAACTCTTCAGTGAGTGAGTAGGTACAAAGGAGATCGCCATTTTAGTGTCAAGCCTCTTTTTCTGTTTTGCCCTGAGGTAAACCAAAAATTCGGCATCCCCGCACTGGCATAGGTTTATTCTTAGTAGCGCATCCGAATGGGGAAGAAATGTCGAATACTCTTCTGCTTCGGCAAACCTGCTGAGGGATAAAACCGTACTGTGCACTGTCACATCTCCAAGCAACATTAATTGACGTAAAGCGTGTAACGTATATCATTACTCTTAGTTGGCTTACTGTTGGCCCACATAATAATTATGAGATATGCTTCATTTTGAGCGTGGTCTAGAGAAAACACTCGAAATAAACAGTATGATTTTTCAAAAAAAAAAAACCAGCCAAGAGCAATCGAGTGTCGAAAATTGCCGATCTTGTGATTTTTCACTTGACGGCGATTGTGTAAATTGTTCGTCGTCGCCTTACTCTTTGTAGGCGGATGTAAGGGCCTACGAGAGCATTGGTTAAAGACGAAGGACCTGTCCGACTGACAAGGCTGGAAGGCACAAACACGTGTATCGGGCTATACAAGAGCGCATAATAGACCACATGACCTGTTGGCTCAAACAATAACTATGAGATATATTACCCCTAGTATGAACGTGTTACGGATGGATTATAAAGCTCAAATATAGAGCGTGTAAACAATGCGTCTATCGAAACTACACACACGTAAAACCACGTCTTTTATCAACTAAACGTACAAGAAATCCTGAAAATAAGCCTACCTTCCCATCTTCATACACATCATCATCTGTAGCTGTTTTGGAAGTGGTGACGCCGGTGATTTTCGTAGACGTATGTTTCTCTTCGCTCGGCTCCGTTTCCTTCTTTTGCTTCTTTTTCTCCACCTTAATTTTTTGAATCTGTCAATAAAATCGAAAGTTTGTGTATTTTTGAGGTCACAGTTTCATAGCGTGAGAAAGAAAAAGTTATGACTTCATCAACTTCTACATAAAAGATGAAGGATAAAGCGGCTAGCGCTGATTAATCCGTGAGGGATGCGCCATGCATTCGTCCTCATTTTTCAGCGTTTGAGGTGACCGAATACATATCCGGCCTTTATAACGACTTGCGGTGGCTTACCGATGTATCAAGTCAGTGATGTTTATAGTGACAGACAAGTTTGGAACTAATTGGCCGACCGCGAAGAGATGAAAGGCTTAGCGAGCCTTGAGTGCTCTATCGATCCATCGACTATTGAATGATCAACCAGTGTGTGTCGCAAACCTCTAACCACTGCGCCACACCCGCTCATGAAATTTTACATATGCATTTCAGAATAATCAGTCCAACCTCTTCCTCCGAACTTGAGTATGGTGCAGATCGCTTATCTGTTGGTGACAATTTTTCCTAAAATAGAAGACTGTGAAAATACTGATTTGAAACGGACAACGAAAAATTGAACAGTTGCATTCGACAATTTTCTTTAGGCAAGCGTACGTGAAAAAAACAGATACAACCTTTGTGAAACCTTGTTCGCTTTCCTTTGCCTTCGTAACTTTGATCGCATTTTCTTTCTCCTTGTTGATAAGCTGAAAGAAATACCGCTAATGAAAAATACCGCTAACAAATGAACTTGCAGCTCAACATTATCGAAACAATTTACACTAGTGGAAAACAAAAAATCTTCTTTGAAGACACACCTCTAATTCCTTATTGGCCTTCTCCTCAACAGCTTTCCTCTCTAAGGCCTGCTTCTCAGCAGCTACCTCTAATTCCTTCTTGGCCTTCTCCTCGACAGCTTTCCTCTCTAAGGCCTGCTTCTCAGCAGCCACCTCTAATTCCTTCTTGGCTTTCTCCTCGACAGCTTTCCTCTCTAAGGCCTGTTTCTCAGCAGCTACCTCTAATTCCTTCTTGGCCTTCTCCTCGGCAGCTTTTCTCTCTGAGGCCTGCTTCTCAGCGGCTACCTCTAATTCCTTCTTGGCCTTCTCCTCGGCAGCTTTTCTCTCTGAGGCCTGCTTCTCAGCGGCTACCTCTAATTCCTTCTTGGCCTTCTCCTCGACAGCTTTTCTCTCTGAGGCCTGCTTCTCAGCAGCTTCTTTCTGCATTTTCATTTCACTTTTCTGCATTTCCTGACGTTTTTGATGTTCGATTTCCTCTTTGCGTTTTTTCTCCTCTTCCCTCTTTATTCTACGCGCTTCTTTCTAAACACGAAGGAGAACGGAAATGTGATGTGCAAAGTGACATAAACTGCAAAACAAAAAAAAAAAGATTCTGATATGCTGTCAGCTATGCTAACCTCTTTTTCTTTCCTCTCATGTTCCAGTCTACGAATCTCTTCGTTGTTCTGCTTTGCTAGTAATCTCTTCTCTTTTTTCCTCTCAGCGCGATTAATGTGTTCTTCGTCGTTCACCGGAAACAACTTTTTCACTCGACGTTGGACAAGCACTAGGTAAATGCATGGTTGCCCACTATACTACGACGATAACAATCATTTAATAATATCAGAACTAATTCAAAAATGCTCTTTTTGGAATGAACTGAATGTACAGGGCAATATTGAAAAGCTCGTAGCACACGCGTTGTACAAAGTGCAAAAAAAATTTGACATGAATGACGTGCATTCTGCTCGACTCATCGCTTATTATTAAGTTTGTATGCGAACAGAATTCCTGAAATTTACAAACACATTTGCTATAAACCTTCTAGGCTTACGCTAATGCTTAAGCCGTTTATGGCAGGGTTTTCTGCTTAGCAATCTCCCTAACAGTGCCTTTTTTTCAAAAAACACACTTTCCAACGATTTTAAGCCACTGATGTTTTGAATAATGAGAATTGAAATATTATTGTTTATGAGAGTTCAAAGCTGTACATAGAGCAACGGTAAAAATTTCAGATGTTGTTAGTAGGGGAAAGCTTCCGAATACACAATGCCACATATGATTCTTACAGATTCACACTGCTGATTTGAATTTTCAAAATGAAGAACAGCCGTACGCAGTTTTGTCAGCAGTTGACGATGAACATTTGAAGTCAATAATCAAAATTTCCTGTTGAAAATTATTCGAGAAGTCGCACAAAAACTCAACACTCACGAGTTCATCACTTATTACCTACAGGACACTGAAACGTGACGTAAGTCGGATATTGTGGGTTAAACAAAATCGCTGTTACATGGTCTCCTTGTTCTCCACTTTTAGGCAACAAAATCGACATACTGTGACATTAAATTCAAAAAAATCCTATACAACACCTGAAGAGCTTAGAATAATGTCTTGACTGAGATGGAGCTCCCAGATATTTTCGAAGTTTAATTCGTACCAAAACGTGGCTATGATAACTTTTTCGTTTTCAGCAGACAAAATGATGTGATACAAACTTATGGAAGTCATTGCAGTCAGATCAAATTCTAAAAAAGTGCAAACTATTTGTCCAGACTTAGGCGACCCTCATGGACGACAACGCCGATCACACGTTGTTGACTTACATTGTAAAAATTGAATGAAATGATCGACGAAATTCTACCTCACTCATCATACTTGTCGGAACTTCCAATAACTATTACTTTTTGCGAACCATCTGAACTCTAGTATTCGAGAAAATCTCTAATAACAAACCGCTGATTAAAAATTTCACCGAAACGTGTTCCTCTGCCTAAGATTTCCACTTTACTTTACTAGAATAGGGAACCTTGCATCTTATTACCAAAGTCTTTGAACTAGAGTAGCCTCTCCATATCAAAAAAAAAAGTTTCGCACGGAGTCAGGTTTCCTCAATCTGAAGTGAAGACTCAAAAGCGCAATAACTTTAGAACCAAGTTGATAGCCTAACAGAGCTCACGACCGATTTCTATTTTCTCTACAAACCTCCTTTAACACTGATGCGCTTTTGAAGCTCGGTGGTTGTTTTCTCATTGCCACCTCCGGACTGTAGATGAGTGTATGAGACCTGAAAATTAACAATCTATTTCGATAAATTTCGCCTTCGCGCTTCTTAATTATCCGTAAGCGGCAACCAACTGCTCAAACTGTCTGACTTTCAAAATGCACTATCTAGCATAGTGTTACAGTTCCAACTCAACTATCTATGCAGTTGTAATCAAATACTGCTGCTGTTCTTATTAGCATCTGCCCAGAAGCCCAGAGATACTTTTTGAATTTTCATTTCCCTAAATAGGAAAGGTTTACAAGTCTCATAAATCCATTGGAAATGAAGTATTGTTCGAGATTCTCAACACATGAATAAGAAATTAAGCGTTACATCAACTTCATTCCATGGACACATTGAATGGACCTCGAGATACACTTTAATGACGTAACATGACAGAGTTTACGTATACAGCCCAACACAATATGGGATCTATCAATGGCGTAAACAAAAAAAAAATTAAATGACGCCGATTATCGCTACTAATGACGGTCTGTCGATTTTATTACTGATTCTCAACAAATGATTTTCCGCAAAGATCCCACTCTACTCACCACTGTTTGCGTCTCAGACGTGCATTCTTTATCAGTTTCCCTCGATTTCGACGAGTATTCTTTCCATGATGGTTGGTATGAGGTCGTTTCACAGAACGAGCTGACCGCATTGCTATACTGATTAGCTTTATATTCCAACTGAAAATAATAATGAACAGCGATAAAATAGAACAAAGTGAAAGCAAGCGGGAATCGATCGATGAATAATATGAAGAAGCATGACATCATGACTTCATTTATCTGCACAATTGCATTTGTTCTAGGCCATTATATTCAGAGAGGCTTTTACTTGAACATCAAACAAAACTATGTATGTCTTCATCGAAGTTTGCAAGCTTGCCTGATATGTACAAAGTGTGTCAGTATAACGTCGACGATACAATAATACTGTAAAAAGTGACAAGAAATTTGAGCATTCTTAGGTGGTAAATAGAAGCCTAGGAAATTATGATGAAAACTACAAAATATCTCCGTGTCACGGCTGACGTAAGAAATTAAATAAAGTGAAATAAAACTTATATATAGTTATTATCGGCCTTTAATCCCTGAATTTGAATGATGACCTAACATTCTTTTCCGTGGATACGGCATAAGCTTGCTGAAACCTTCTCATACTCTTGCTACAAATGGTCGCCGCTTCTCTATATTGGAAGGTTTGCTGACTTGTCAGTAGGAATCTCTCCAGAAAGAAGTGATTCACGCGATTAGTTCTCCAAAATCGATCACAGTTAAAAATTCAACATCATTTTCAACAATGATAGCTATGAGGAGAAGCCCAAATGCGTAGCATTGAAAACAACTATAAAACACAGAACAGTATGCAATGATACTGCTTTTTCCAAGGCTTCAGCGAAAAACAAATACAACAAAAAACGCCATCTATCTCTATTAGCACTGTATTTCGAAATTTTGCATTGCCATCCTGGTTTTTGTCACCCTGCTAGTTTTACTGTCTTAAATTGCAGTATCTGTACCAATTTTCACTGTGTAGAAATTCCATACTCTCCACACAGTCAATCAATGAACATAAGCAGATGGTGTTCTTTCTCGTGCTAAATCCGGTCTTCAGTGTAAAAACAGGTCTCGATCAATCCCATGAGAGGAAAAGTGGACAATTTTCGTTTCATGCAAAAAATGTCAAAAACAGTATTGACTCTAAATAGTACTGATATAACCGCATAATCCATCCACATGACCATTTAACATTTTCGATGCATTGCGCTTAAATGACTACTGGATTGATTAAGCTTTTTGAAACAATTTCTAGCGCATCTGTAACAGACCTATTCAACGTAAACCTGGCCCTCTTCGTCAGAACGCTTGTTTTCGAACGACCACTAAAATTAGTATCTATTTAAATCAACAATAAATCAATAAAGGAGCTGCAAATTGACTTTTTATGATCATCGTTCTATTGTTTGATTTAGGCCTTCTTGCTTTGCTCCGAAGAAGAAGTTTTTGGCCAGAATAAGGCATAGTTTGGGCGAAATTTTAGCAGTTAATTGGCTCATGCACCGAAATATGTACATACGGGGTTCAACGTTGGAAATACACGTGACCTCAAGAGAAGCCATTTGCGGCAAATCTGTTAAACACTCATCGGTAGCCATCCCAGTCTTAGCATAAAAGTTTTAGTGCCGTAAATTGATTGTTTTCCAGAGCTTATTCACACACTGTAATATAGGAGGTTAACAAAATTCAAGTATTGGCGGTGGGCCTACATGTATTACTATTGATTATTAGAGGAATAAACAGGAATCTAGAACGTATCGATCATAACAAGAATGTGAATAAATGACTTCATATTAATCATTTACGGCGAAATTGATGGGCGCCTTCAACTTCAAATCAGAATGTCACAACTCAAATTGGATCATGTTAATTCGAATAAAAGCCATTCAGTCTTTAAGTCTTTCGCAGAATCTATAAGTTCTCCAGTTCTGCATTGATGAAACGCTGATTTTCTGGACGGATACAAAACGAAACTTTCACTTGTTTCGGCCAAAGCTAGTGTTTCGATGAACAAATCATCCAATTAAGCTGGTTTCCATCCAATCAAGACGGTATTCCCCATCCTGCTGCCATGCTTCAAAAAAAAAAAAGGAAATTGCAGAACAGGATGGAAAACTTACGAAGGAAATCTCACTGTACAGATGTTGAGCTAAATTACCCGTTCAATACAATGACAGTCACAAGTGGTTCATAGATGGATGGAAACAATACAAAGTACAGCACAGTGGTTGTTACGCAATACACGAATGGTCGCTGGTTCGGCTCTTATTCACGGCTTAACCAAGGCCTTCATTCCTACGGAAAAACAAATTAGTACCGGACTAGTAGGAGGATAGATAACCTCAGACTGAAACATTAGTAGGTCGCTAGCTTTACTTCAGTTATCGATATAGAACCATGACAATAAAAAGTCGCTACCAATAAGACAAAACCTTTGTTAATTAGCAATGATGAAATTTTGATTTCCTGCAACACACAGATCGCTTCTATTTTCTGCCCTGAAAACTACTGACTGAGGCAGCCAGGCGATCAAACAAGCCGAAAGCTACGTCCACTATGATGTGATAATCTCTCTAAATAAGCCATCGGTATGAGCAGCTGTTTCATGATAGAGCTGCAGGGTAGACTAAGCACTCTCGAAGAATAACAAGGATACAAATCCAAATTGAAAACAAAAATACTTTGGATACAATTTTTGTATTTTTCGTTACATTTAGCAAAAATAGAGTCGAGAGTAGGTAGCTAAGTATTGCCATGGTATAGGTGCTTAGAGCTTTCATATGAAAATTGATCCCGTTGTGTAAGAGAACTCCCGTTGTACAACGCGATTCGATAGCAGCGAACACCTCCAAGCTACACGTACGATAAGGCGGCGGGCCATGATACATTCAAAAATCGGAAGAAGAACAACCATAAAATTTGTCTGAACAACATTTAAACCAAACAAAACGCCGTTTTCGCTTACTTTCACTAATTAAAAAATAGCGTATAAAAATATGTTGGAGAAAATCACTAGTTGCTATCGATGTAGCGTGAGATGTTTGGAAAATTCTAACGCGTCATTTTTATGGGGAAAGGCGGAAGCAAATAATCACACAAAGCATACGAAGTCATCGAAACCATACAGTTAGCTGCAATTCGACTGCTACATACTTGAATTATAATAATTTCATGAAATTAGACGACACTAAGATCTGAATAATTTCGTCGACTTCCGAACGCCGCAGAAGTCATCACAATAAAATAGAACTAAAAAAGCACGCGTTTTAACTCCAGAAGTGCAAATCGTGAGAGGAAGAAAAATCGTCGATTTCTACAGTTGCTCCTGTTCTGAGTTCGTAATCCAATTTTTCTGATTTTCAACATAAATGCGAGTCTTGGGAGAGATGATGACGAGCATAATTATTCCAAGAAACCAACAGCGACGATCAATGAAGTGACTAGTTGTCCGATCATGCTGCAAGCGCTGTCGAGGAGTATTTCGAAATCCATGCGGTCGATAACATGAAGCAAAGCATAGCACATTCGTCAATTGGTTAGCTCTTGAAAAAAATGTTCTTCCAGAGTGAAATTGAACGCCGCTCATCTTTTTCTGGAACAAATTCTAAGACATTTAGAGACAGATGGCCTACCCTAGCGAGGCGTTAGGAGAGCAGCATATTTATGTGATTGAGCGTAATCACAAAATTGAAACGATAGCCATACATTATGATATGACAATAAAGCATACTGTTAACATTTTCGAGAAATGACGTCATAGATAGCTAGACAATGCATAGATACATGCATAGATACAGAGAGACAGACAGACACATAAACACAAATTCAGCAAAAAGGGCCATCATTTTCGTCACAATGGAGCTTCAGTAAGGCAAAATATAAAGCGAAACATTACAACGAGCATTTGTCCCCACTGCTTATAACACCCGATCGATAACATCCACTAAGTGAAATGTTGTTCGAACAGACAGCAATAAGGCGAAGTCTAAGCGAGAATGAAGTAACAGCACGCCAATGACTCCTCAAAAAGAGAGTACTTCTCCTTCTGCCTGTTCACGTTGCATTATTACTTATACATGACACAGGTACACACACACATATACACACATATATACACACATACACACACATACACACAAACACATGTACACAACACATACACACACACACCCACGCACACACACACACACATGCGAGGGTTGAGGGATGCAGCCGCCTCGAATCGATGCGGATGTAGGGAGTGGGAACGCATGTAGCCATATGTTCGCTAACTCTATTCATTTCAAATTCTATAGACGATTATTACGAGTAGGTATTGTGACGAGATTACGAATATAGTAGCGACCAAATCGTGCTTGTACAACAACACGTTGGTAGCGATAAATGTGGATTGACCGCCACGTCTAGACACCGTAATGTGTGATGGCTGTAGCACGATGTGAGGGTGAGTAATCAAATATCGCGCCACGACGAACTGATAACTTCTGCAGATTGCAAAAGTACAAAGAGAGAGAGAGAGCAATCGTAGTATCTATTGTAAATTAATTCTGCAAAAAAAGCATTGACTGCTTGGAGTGGCGCAATTTCGTGAGAATCGAACACGGGCGTCATCTGGAATAGAAATTCGCGGCGGTCTAGCTTTACTCGTTCACAGAAAACGAGTTTTGACGGTGAATATGCGCAACCGGGGGGGGGGGGGGTGCCGGCGTTAATAATTCAGCGTAGGCGAGCAAAGCACACAATAAACACATGGATCATAGGAATTATCGCACCATTCGGAAAGTGAAGCATAATAATTCAATCGAATTGATGCGACTGTTCAATCAGTTCGACAATGTAAAAGTGGCACAACTAGCCGTCGTACAGCCGGCCGACACTGACGTCCGAGACAGGGGCGGTGGCGGCGAGCCGTTGACGGCGGCTGGCTGCTGGCGGCAGAGCGCGCAATCCCGCGCGTCTGTCTCAAAAGCGAGGTCAACACCGTCTAGTGAAAGTAGTGTATATACGTGATTTGCACGATGACGGCAGATTCTCGTCACATGAATACGAACAAATGGCTAGATTCATTTCAACTTAGTAGAGGTGAGAGTCTCAGTCTACTTTACTGGATTGAGTCGAGGATTTTCTCTCAAAAGATCTCACATTATTTGGAGCTAACTCTGAAATGATGGCACAGGAGATTAGCAGTAAAACACGTCAGTTTTTGAATAGGATTAGAATGTGTCTCCAATAAGTAATTATATTAGTTTTTTTTCAAAATGAATGCTACATATGACTCGCGAGTTTTGGTTTGATATGTCACTTTAGAAATAGCGACTTCAGTGTTAGACATCAGAAAGATTCCCAAGCCACATAATTACACACAATCATATAAATGATTGAACACAGGAACAATGAGTTATCACAAGGAAATGTATGGGAACTTCAGCTAATTTTCGTTGGTATGTTGCCGTTTTGCAATATTTTCCTCACGGCGTGTCGAGAAACCCCGTAACTGCGGAGTTCTCAGATCGCAGAGGGAGATTTGCCAGCTGACGACTAAATTTATTCAAAAATGCCGGATTTTCCAGATATTAGTTTATTTTTCGATGAATTACGGCTCGAAGTGTCAAAATCCTCAAGTTAAGCGACTATGCTCAAAGACAGAGAGAGGAGAACAATAAAATTCGATAAAAACAACCCTATGAGGCATCAGATATATAGATTATAAATGGTTATGTTGAATTTCTAGTGAAACATTCGTAGAAAGAATGAAAGAATTACAAGTAAAATCAAGCGAAATTAGTGAGCCAATTGTGACCCTATTGAATCTTTTATCGTTCATTTCCATTCAGCTAAAAGCGTATAGAAAAAGTGTAGCTGAGGAATAATAGCTGAAATAGACGCTTACGTTAGATTTAAATTTGAATGAAATATAATCAAAAACGGTGAAGTAATGCGCTGTTATGAAAATCATAAATATCTATTGGGCAGGCAATTGGAAAACTGGTAGTGAAATGGAATACCACGTCATTCCACTTGAAAATGCCTTTAAAATTTCTGCTGTTGCTGGAGTAATAGGTTTTTATCAGTGGAAGCGACCTGAACGAGTGCAACTGGGTGGAGGTTACATTTGACATCAAAGGTAATCAAACGAATGCAAATGTTTCCAAACGAAAAAGAAGTTCGAATGACCTTGAAAGAACGCAACGTAAGGTAGGTAATGGGAAAAGACGTAGAGGATATTTTCAGTTAGCGGCTGACATAACTTTAATTTGCAAAAGTTTAAAATTACATGAACTTTGCAGTAAAGCTAACTTATTTGTATTTTATTGCGCAATCAGCTTTATTTTGAATGCTCACAATTCGAGTTCATATTCAGAATTGCGAGGAAAGAAAATGAGTCGCTAACGTACGACAGAGCTGGTGCCGATCAAGAGCTAGGTTAGAAGACGGGCTTTCATTTAATGGAATAGAATGTTCAACGTGGAGCAAAAACGATCATCCACCTGATCTGGGAGAGATAGAGGTAAAGACAGAGCTGTACTCCCTTTCGACAAAACTTATACCTTCTGCGTCGCCTATATTCCATGTAAAGTTCAAGGCTGGCTTGCACGTATGCATATTGTACCTAAGAGACGCACACGGGACAACTCGAGATTTTATCAGTATTCATTCCATAAGAGTTTCAAAAAATTGCGTGATGAGCAGATATTAATACATGTGCTAATATGAATTACGCAAAAAAATGAAAAGGAATTTCATGGGTCGCATTTCAGGCAATGCGTACTGATCTCTGTGCATATACTCTTGGAACATAAATTCATTCTTCAACACCTGATGAAGCAAAACATCAGCTTCTGTATTCCAGATATAGCAGCTGTCGTAGACCGAGCATAGCAACTGTAGATATTTACAGCCTGTAATAAAGGGTGCGATCATTGTCTCAAGTCATCAAGGATTTCTTGTTTACTATATGTTCACGCAGAATAACACAGACACATTTGCTGGGAAGAAGCACAAGAAACTAAGACACATTTGCTGGGAAGAAGCACAAGAAACTATGTCCTAACGTGAATACAGTCGCTAGCAAAGACAGTAATAAGTTACGTTCATCTCCACTGTGGGTGGATGTTTTCATGGGACTCACTGATCTCAGTATTTATGGCGAAAAACTAAGAAATAGGCTCAATTCCTTGTCAGAACTGCTTCTTCTCCAAAGTTTTAAGAAATATTAACGCGTTGTGATTGTTTGTACAACGGCGTACACCTTTATAAAAGTGGGTGGAACGGATTGCGTGAATTTGGAGAACTAAAAGTAAAACGCACATAGCGTGACAGTAAGATCTTTAGACTGTCAACCAGAAGGTCGACTTTTCCTTATTTACCTTAATCAAAAGAAAGTTCTTTGAAGTGGTGGGTTATCATCAATCGATGGTGTCAGCCATTGTAGTATGTTACTGAACTTGCCAATAGCCCTTCCTATATTACTTCCTGAATGAGATTCTTTCTTCTAAAAAAAGTGTTATTGAAACCAGATTAGGAGGTATAGTCCAGCTAGAAATACGGATGGAGTATACTACAGCGATGGGGTATCAGAGCACAAAAATTAGAAGAAGCAAAACCGGAAGAAGGTGGACTACACTGTCAAAAGAATGTTCCAATTTGGAATTTTTGTTAGATTTTCCTTTAGATAAACATGCTGGGGTTTTTTTTTTATTTCTCATAAGAATGAGCACATTGCTGTAGTCTCAAGTTAGGATGATTAAGTAATAGCTGAATAGAACTTTGTGAAGAATTTTTTGATAACCGAGATATGCTGAGTTTTCTAATGACACACAAGTGATTCATGAAAGAGATTTAAGAGTGTAAAGAGAAAAAACCACCCATGATTGCTAACTATTAGTGATGAAGGATCGCCACGTGTGGGACATGATTGTTGTTGGTCTAATTCCGATTGGCACGACACAGAACCTCACTGTTTGTAAATGTTTGAAGAGCAGTCTCGACGACAATCCGGACGTCGTTTGTACCGATCTCGTTCAACGCGATCGTGATTTTCGTCGCCGTAATGGAACAGTGCAAGGAATACTTTGAACTGTAGTTACACAAATTGCGCGTATCTCTTTCCGTTGAACACGTCTTCGCATTGTATTTGATAACGATGAAGTGAAGGCCTAGACGAACAAATTTCGTCGATACAATATACGTTATAGACTCACGTCATTCAAATAGATTGATTCATGGAATCTGACACCATGACATTTCCTTGTTGATCCTTCTGTTACCGGATTGCCTATTATTATCTTCGAGAACTTGTTTTTATGCTTATACAATGAAATAGAAATGTAGTTATGACATAATCTAATGTTTCCTTCATGTAAGGTCACAAGCGGGAAAAAGAGAGAATTCGAGATGTAGGAGACAACAACTATTCAGCTAGAACATGTCAAGTAAGCTGAGAATTACTTTTATCAAAGAATGAACGTTGATTGAAACCTTGTGGAGTAGTTTTTCTGGCTGTGCAGGGCTACTTTCTTGCGATGTGTTTTTAATCTCACAAGAGACTCATTTTCTTTGAGTGAAACGAGTAAATTTGTAAGATAGTAGTCATTGGTGCCGGTAATGGCTGCTTTATCACAGCTCGTACATGCTCTGTTCTGTTCGACTAGTAATATATAAATAACTCCTCGACCGTGTTTTCTATAATAATGGTACTTCGATGCGATCTTTGAATGAGTTTTCATGGCTTTAAAAGTGATTGAAAAGTAACTCCATATTTTGGCACATTCTTGTAATTTGCTTGATGGTCATAATTTTTACGAGAAATCAATTTGAAGGAATATGTATAGCATGGAGCTTATCTTATAACTCGTTATGGACGTCACATTCGCTAACAGTTTCTTGGGGTGCTCAGTTTCGTCAACAACTAATTTCCGTAGAGCGGATAACAAGCATGCCAGCTAAGCTGCTTCCTGAACACAGTCTGTAGTTAGTGAAAGAAAAGCTCGCTTTTGCTTACGACATGTCGAACTGAGTTTATTGGGCTTGATAAATCACTTCATGAACAACTTATATTCCTGATCACTCAAAATAGAAGAGTGACTGCCTCTTCAAGCACCACTTAAACATCCTGCAATCTTGTTTTACATGACAGTTTTCCAACTCCATTGATATCATATCTTCCTATGATGATCCTTTACTTACTTCGTATTGGGTATTTGAGCCACGAGTCTACAAATCTCGTAACGTGACGAGAATTGAACAGGTTCTTACAAAGTAGGACGTCCTGCCATGTTTGTAGAACTTTCAGATTTGAACTCATTGATCACATTGAAGGAAGCTACAACGCATTTTTCCGTGCTACAAGGAACTTGTAAAGGAAATCGAGAAAATGCCACGTATAAATAGAAGTATTTTAAAAAACAGGTGTTGCTTTTCAATCACTCAACTAGTCACCGATTGCTTGACTAGTGACTGGTAGGAAGACAACGAGAATATTTATGACTTATTTTAGCACTCTGCTTCACCCATAAGTAACTAAATAAAGAGGCTGCGACGCGATTAAATAATCTGTGGGTGGAAAAACAGGATTAGTAACGGTACTTAAAATAACAGCACTATAACGATGCTGATGGTTACGATTTCTAGATTGCGCTCTGTAATTGTAGACATTATATTCTAATTTTCCTAAAACTTATACAGGACATAGGAGAGACTACGATGGAACTCGATTTATTGCCTGGCAGCTGAATAACGTTCACAGTTGCGCGTCAAAGCAAGCAGATTGATAAAATAAATTCTGTTGATTTATTTGTTTTTTGCGGCATTCTTAACACATTCGCGATCGTTCTCGTTTTTCATCAAAAGGAACATTTGAGGAAACGAGAAATTGTAGGACTCATAAAATAGACTTTAGCATGGTGCACCGAAAGCGTGTAGTTTTCATAATTTTTTCTCCATATTTCAAACTCTAAAACACCTTAAATCATGCGGAGAACGCAAGATTCCCCACTCGGCCTTAGCTCTGCTTATAAAAAATTGTCTATCATAACTTTGTATTTATCACATAAACGCTTATGTAAAGTCTCGGACAGATATAAAAATTTATGAAGGCCTGAATTTAATTATTTATATGAGCAATAACTGCTGCCATTAGAGTTCTCAAGAAGGCACTTACATAGACACGCTCACAACAATCAGGATTTATAATATTCCCTGCAAACATATTAATAAGTCAAGATCACTGCTAAACATGGCGAGATCGAATGAAAGTCAGTTCTTAAGAGTGAATGGAACATTTGTGAATTAATTTACCTCACAGATACTAGAATTGAAGAATTTCCGGAGCGCCCAACTTCTAAAGCATCTTTGTAATGATGATTATTTACAATAATCATGGTAGGGGTATAGAGAACGGAGGAGGAAAAAAAAGCAAGAGGAGGAGAAATGACGACAGAATGTTCATTAGAAGACCATGAAGTGCTTGTAAAGGATGGTATTTATGATTTTTCTCTATATTTATAGACTTTTCCCTACACAAGAATTTGGCTGCTTTTGCGCAAGCTCTCTTTTTTACTCTACTCACCATGAAGTTGTTTGAAGCAACTTCCAGCACGTGGGACGGGGGCAAACAAACAACGGAAAGGTTGAGAGACCACCACCTATAATGTTCTAGTCGGCGCTTGTCCTCACTGAGAGTGATGATTGAACTCTTACGATGTGTAATGGTCGAAATGATCCCATCTTCGCTGTTTCACAATCAAAGTGGCTCAAATCATTCAGACTGAGGGCAAAAAAAAATCGGAAGAAGATAAATGAGAACGAGGAGAATGTAAAAAGCAAAGAGGTCTCTTGATAAAAGTTCTAAGCCTCCTGGGAAAAATTGGGAAAAAGTAATTGATAGCGAATTGAGCATCATATATCAGTCGTGCTTCCAAAATTTCATACTTTGGTAGGTAACACAATCATAATGTACTAACGAAATGACTTTCTAGTTATCAAGAGCTCACGCATCCATTTAGTGGATGTTGTATCAAAGGGAGCATTTTTGTGATTGGCCGTACCTCAGACTTTATGTCGCAGAACTTGTAAACGGCTAAGTGTAGACGAGGCTTCCTTGAAAAGAAATTGATGTTAAAATTGATTTAAACACATGACACAGAGAATCCCTATGGAGATGAGAGTGGTCACAAAATTAAGAGGGGCTAAACAAAACTCGACCACTTAAGACTCCCACCATTTCTGAGAAAAATGAGATGATATCGCTTTGATAAAAAATCCGAATTTTTATTGTTGAGACTTGTTTAGCCGCACCGTTTTCAAACGTGAATATCACAGTCAAGGCTGATATTTCAATTAATGCGGTGCTATTGTATCACTATCTTATTCGTTCCTCAAAAAAATACGGTTGTCACCACTTATTGAAAAATTGCAGTTATTGTTATGATGCATGACTCTAACACCGACAGCCTTATTCAAGGAATTGTTAAGATGGGTAACTAACTCAAAAAAACTATTCATATTAGTAGCATTTATGTTATCAAAATACGCAGCTATGACACTATTTGGTTTCGCTGCTTTTTTACACTTAAGTGGAAACTCAATCCAGTGCTATGAGTTTCGTCTTTCTTCTGACTAATAATGTAGAGCGACGAGCGTCAGAGTGGCGCTGGGTCTGCTTCGTTGTTGATGCTGTGCTGTATAGGAGCAGAGAGTCCAGTGGTTTGCTTGGATCAACCGAAACACAGCTACGCTGTGACTTGTAGACGAACTCTGCCATACACAATGAGACTAACGACTAAAGCTTGTCTGAAGTGGCGTGGGTGGTTCGTTCAATGACACATGCAAGGAAAATTCTCTTTGTTGCGGCTATAGAAAATTGTGCAAGCCATTATGGTCATTATGTGTCACATATTTGGCAAACAATGTGATTGGAATGCTGGAAACTTTCTGAGATGCTAGGTAGCGAAAAGGAAATTGACTAGCACACTTATAATTCTACGCGTTATTGCCAAGACCAACTTTGATTTTATCCCTTGCCAAATGAAATAACTCGATTACTGCCAAAACATAATAGAAATAAGAACAACATCATAAATACTCAACATATAATATCCCCTTCACCACAAAAAAGTTTCGTTTGTAATACGGTGAATTGAATAAACGCCGGTAGAGTCGCCATTAGCAAGCGTCCACTGTCTACTGAACAAGCACTAGTTACCTAAAGAGCATCGTGTTTACCACATTTTCTGTTTGCATAAAGTTCTTGTTTCTGAGCGGAGTGCTAATGGATATGATCGAATGTACTCCTGCACAGTAGGCATTCCAGAGAATTCCTGTCAAATTATGCGTGAGACTATGTGAGCTGAAAATAAGCGATAAAGCATTATAATTTTAGGGTCATGTCTGTTATTTAGCAGAGAAATGTAAAAGAGATTTTTTTGCTGAACAAGGATTTTCCATTTTCCCTCAGCAATCGTTCGAAAGCTTAAAACTCGACAAAATCTATATTCACTTGCCTCTGAAAAGATTTTTCACAGTATTTTAGCAATCAAAAGAGAACTATGTTTCACATGTGCTGCACGTTTATTTTCACGGAATCGCGAGTTGTCGTTCGTCTTATCGCGTAATCTGACATTGTGGTGACCGGCTGTCGAACAGATAGCTGTCATGATGATTCAAACCTCTTCTATCTACCTCTTTTTTATGAACCCATTCAAAATGACATAATCTGAGTTTATAGAAAAATGCGGTCGATAGAAGAGGTATGATCCATTATAACTACTACATGCTCGACTGCCGGTCACCACAATGTCAGGAACTAAACCATGTGACTTGGGGTGACTTCTTTAACTCGGCGTCGATTCCTTTATAGAGGTTAACCCCAAGGGATCGGCTGAACCTAGGAATTGTGGTACTGATCAGTCCCAATAGGACGAAACATGCGCCTGTATTTTACTAGAGCAAACAGCTCAAAACATGCTATATCCTCATCAAAGCATATAAACGTGAAACAAATTTTATTTCCATTGCTACAGCGAAATAAGGAGGTTTTTCAACTAGGTATATTGCTGAAATCGCATAGATTTGAGCTATCGAATAACTACGAAGTGTCTGACAGAGGAGTTTTCCCCTAGGGAAGAAGGTCTTCAAACAATCATGTACCTCAGCTGGTACACGTCGGTCCTCAGGGGTTAAAACTAAGAGATGTCTTGTTCAATGAACTGCATAAAGTCGTTTAATCGACCGGCAAGCTTTCATTGTTGATGACAAGTAGTTCTGTAAAGCGCTCGAAAACAATGGACAAACTGCGCGAAAAAATAGAAGGAAGATGACGAATTTATTTAACGAGTATTTTAACCTCTTATGAAAAGAAGACACTTTTGCTCCTGATGCTAAAGACATCCTTGATAGGTGTAGAAAGCAAATCTGCAGTAAAGAACCCAAGAGAAGGCGAGACTAATTTCGAGGCGATAAACAAAAGTGGACATTGACTTGGGTATCAACCATTAGTGCAATGCCAAAAACTGTATAATCTGCATTAACGGAAAGGAGAGGGAATGTATTAGATCGGGCACAACTTATCTGGTAACATGTAAGACATGCGGGGAAGAATATATAGCCAAAACGGGTAGATCACCTTTCATCCGCACAAAAGAACATCTAGATAGCAAATCTAAAGTAGATGAAACCAAACCTTCAAGTGTACCTAGGGCACAAAAACACAACAACAAAGATTTTGATGTTACTGTTACGATTCTAGCGCACGAATCAAAAAAATCCACGCGCGAAACCCTAGAGGAAACGTCTAAAACCCCGAAATGAATCGGAAGGACGAATGAGCCACCATCACACCCGACCTCGCGCCCTTTCTTCGTTTGATCTTTTAAGTTGACCTATTCAGCATATAAATAAGATCCTCCGAATCATTCAAGTAGACTATTGCTACATACGCCCAGACCCTAGAGGAAGGGGGGGGGGGGGAAGGTCGTCGAAACGTCAGCGGACTTACTACGACTACTTTGCCAACATCGTGTCAGCCAGTCAAGATTAGTTTTCTCGATTCTCATATAGCAATTAATTATGCCGCTGTTTATAAAACGTCAAACTGTTGATTTCTCAACCGTTCGAAGTTCGAAGTTTCATGGGTGAACTGCAGAGAATTTCAGCAGCCCACCGGTCTACCAAGTAATCAAGAAGATTGCGAGTGCACCGACACCATGCTTAGTCATTGCACCTAATGTATATCTCTTGCGGAGGATGTGGTAAGTGATTCTATATTTTGATATGTATCACAAATCTTCTACATTGTTCATATAACATTTTCAGTGGCGTGAAGTCGTTTAATCTTGAAATCAGTAGGAAATCTGCTGAGGTCCACCCAAAAAAGTCAACATGATGTTGATTACTTGTAATTCAAAAGTCAGCAAGCAATGTACTTCCAAATAAATCTATTATATCGTTGAGACAATATCTGGTAGAGGCCATATTTTTATGTGGAATAATTGATCTATGTCAGAAGTCATTGAGTGATATGAGTAGGGTTCTCTTCACATATCAAATCACTTCATTTCCATCTTCAAACTATCTTCACTAAAATAATCGACATTACTCATAATAGCTTTTTCTGGTTGTTGGGATAGTTGTTTGATAGGGTACCGAGACGGATGCAAACAGCTAGATTCATCCGAGTAGGAAAGCAAATTCCTAGAAAATACTTCCATAAGTTGTATAAGTTCTACGATCTCTTAATCAAATCCTAGGGATTAGGTAAAGGCAGAAAGAGAACACTCCAAATAAATAATATGTATGAGCACGTTGAAATTGAAAATTAAATGAATCAACATCCCTTTAACTTTGACAATACGAATCAGTTGCGTATTCATTTCCGTCAAACGGTGACAAATGAATATTCGATCCAATTTCTGTGCGAGAATTTCTGCAGGAGTGGTTGTAATCATTCGAAAGCTTAGAACTCTGGCTAGAGACCTACGCAGGCAGTATTTCAATGACCTTTTTACGATGCTGTAGATCCAAAACAAAATTATGTTTCACACCCGCCGCGCGCCTACATTTTCATCACGCGTATAATTCGCTGAAAGCACGAAAGGCATATGAACGTGTAGAGAAGAGAGAACGAAATGGAACGGAGACCGTCTTATATTCCAAATTAGTGGGGGCTTTTCGCATACTGATCTTGCCTAAGAAAGTTAACAAAAGAGATTTCAGTGACTAACTCAATATGCCTAGTAAGTATACTTTACGAAATTTTTATGAAAATCATCGTTTCGCGCTTATCGAAGACCTCGGATAAGACACAGCCAACTGAGCAAGCACAACTCCGAAAATGATTCTGTTGTGGGTCACATCCAAAATTGTCAGGAATCTCAAAAGTCTATAGGAAATTGCTCATGTCTCTTGTGAAAACCCTTGTGACTATGAGAAAGCGTTCGACAGCGTTGAAACGAATTCAACACTGTCAGCACTCGTCGATCAAGCCGTCAAAACTGCAGCACAAGCCCGCCTTTTCATCAACTTCGCACCATGCAATGCTGTGTATAAATGCGTCACTACTGCAGTATCACTGATATGCATATAACTATTAATGAGAATTTTGTACCCATCTAACATATGGTTAAAAATTTCTTCAGCTAGAATAACGATGAGATTTTAGCATCTCGTCGCACTCGTTCTTCTCAACACCGCCTTATCGTGAGCGGGCAGGCTATTCCAGCTGGGATGAGAGTCGGAGTAATATGGTCCATTTTTTCCACTATGAGTTTAACTGTTTATCTGGTTTTAACCCTTTGAGTACCACGTTCAATTTTGCACGCGGTAGGAGACGGGATTGAGAGAGCGTAGCTCGTTATAATGACGATGTTGTAGTTTTCTTGTTGAAATTAGATTTTCATCACAAATAGAAATGGTTTAATTGTCGGTCAATAGGCAAGTATGATAGAGGAGTTTTTAATAAAGCTGATTTTAATCAAAAATGGTCAGGACAATAATAGGACAGTGAAATGCTCGTCAAAAATCACACTGCACATTGCCATATGATTCCACTTCATCGAAATTATGGAGCGACTTTCCATTATCAGTTTATTTCAAGCGTTAAAATTTTCATATAGTTGTAAAAAAGACCTTGTTCTTTTGTCTTATGGGTAAATAACAGCAGCAGGTATAGCCTTATTTTGAATTAGTTGCCCTACAAGAGCGTTCTTTATGCCGCTCACAGTAGATAGATGCTACAAACAATCACGCTGTGTTCGTAAGTATTTGAACTAGTACTAGATAAATTTGATACATTTTCATCAAAGTTCTACACGACCCGTCATCACAAAATTCTGTCCGTATTCCACCACATCTCTCATTCGATCCTTTCCCTCGCATGCACCCTCCAAGAAGGTCTCCAATTGCAATGATACGAAAAGTTATCAGTTTAGAAATTATTGGGACTACTTTGCGCTTCAGTTGCGGAGTCCGTAGCGCGCCAGTTTCATAATCTGATGGTCCTGAGTCGAGCTCCACGTGGGTAGTTGTTGTAAAAATCGTAGTGTTTTTCGACCAGAATTTTCTTCCGTGGCAAAAAAGGTGTTTTTCTCTAGCACCAGTCACCAAAGCTTCATGTGAGAATCTCAGATTTCTTGCATTCGATTCCTTTCCTCGTATTCATTCTCCACAATGACCTGCGAGCATTCACGCGTTTCTTCCATACTGATTGAGGATTTCATCGCCCTTATGAATGTCGTTGAAGGCTGCTAAGGAGTAATCACCTTTCAGTATTGAAGATAGCCGGACTCAAGCTTTCGAGCTGTTTCTTTGTGGTTGCAAGAGGGTGTTAGTGAGGGGTAGGACCAACGCCTCGCTTCTGATGAGTTATGTCACTATCCACTGCGCTACACCACATCCATTGATCACATTACATTTGTTCAATTAAAGCATTTCGTTTTTTGAATATTTTTCCGTGTTTTATCCAATAGGTTGGTAGAGTATCCAGCAACGAGGGGTGATTTGTAGAACATTGAGAACAAAACACAATATCACTATTTACATGCTACTTTAGTACTTCGTTTCCCTGTAGTATCTGTTAGCGTTGCTCCTTGTCGACGATCTCAAAACCAATTCACGTCAAATAAAAAAGCGGTGAGTATCTATTTGTAATAGCAATTCCTACGTATATTCATCTACATTTGTTATACTAAATTAGTTTCAAATCATAAAATGCAAATGATTTTTTGATAACAGTTTGAGAAAAAGAAAAAGCTATGTTGCAGATTGTATTAACAAAGGATGCAGTCCATGGCATTCCACGTTCCAATTCTCGTCATCTCCTTTCATCAAAGTAAGGCATTAGTGAAATTGCTAGCATTAGGTATTGATATAAGCAACAGGTTTAGATATAATGTTATTAAATGAATATTTATACAACTCGTCATCACTATTTCTCTCGCGCATCCCAGCACCTCTTTCATTCGATTCATTCCTCCTAGTCGTCCCCTCAAAGGTCGTCGAACATTTCACGTGTTGCTTCAGCTGCTGCTTGAAAATTACGTCCTGTCTATGAATGTTGCAGAATGCTGGTTGAAACGATTCTTCATGCAGTACCGAAAGCAGACAACCTAAGGTGTTTCAACGCATTATATATATATGCATATATATATATATATATATATATATATATATATATATATATATATAGTCAATCTGAGGCGATTCTCCAACAGAGATGCAAAAGCGTTTACAATGATTTTTTCGTGTAATCTTTTTCGAATCACCAATTTCTTCTGATAAGCAGTTCAGAAGTGTTAATAACAGTATTTATTGAAAGCTAGTAATGCAGTGCAATAATATACTGTTATAATGCAGCACAGACAATACAATAATCGTAGACTTGTTAACGTCTCGGCGAGGCTAGAATTCTTCAAAGCCCGGGAGGCCAGTTTTTTCTGATTAGGAAGGTACAAATGAAAAACCGCTCTTAATCGCTGAAGAGGAAGTTTTCATAGGAATTTCAGTGATTATTCGAAAGCCAATACTTGAGGCCACAGCTCACATCGCTTTTTTTCAAAAAAGACTTCTTTTGACATTGCTACAGGACGAGACTTCTTAGCTCCAGACACGCAATTTTTTGCCAGACAGAGCTCTTTCATTGAACTATCAGTAATCTCTTTATAGCATAATCGGATTTGATTCAATCGATGTACTCATATCCTGAAAACAACCGTTTCTCCGAAAAGCAGTAGATAAAATAAGCTGCAACGCAGCTGGTAATAAGTCGAATTCGCCATGTGGGAGAAACGGTGTCCTGCGCATATCACGTGGGCGCTGGCTGCAGTGGGCGGTTAACGGTACCATGAAACACGTTGAGAAGTACTGGGTCAGCACTCACGTTACCGCCACGCCCACCGCGACGTGAATTGGCTTTAGATCGTCCATTCTCACACATAGAATTGAACCTATCATACCTGCTGCGTCGCAGAAACGGTCTCTTCAGGATATAAATACGTTATTGCCATCAGGAGGCACTGCGCTATCTTATTATTACTATTAGTCCAAAGAAAGAGCTCTGTTCGACAAGAAATTGCTAGATATGTGTGGAGATCACAGCGTTATGGAGGTGTTCTGGAATACCGGCAACGTGGGGCTGTAGTCTCAAATCTCAGCTTCCAAATCTCTGCTAAAACTCCGATGAAAATTATTCTTCAACTAATAAGGTCGGTTTTTCATTTGTTCCCTTCTATTCAGAAAGAACAAAAAGAACCGAAAGGTCAAATTAATGCGCAGTCTACTCAGTCAAAACCTTCATAACCTCAGTAGAAACATAATAAACTTATTTTGTATTTCATAGTAGAAAGCTTCATCTTGAAACACTCACCGTTTAGATGTTTTAGGTTTTCAAAGACCCGTTGCTTGGAGTCAGTGCGTGAGTAAGAATGTGCTTGCTTTAGGCCGGGCAGATTAGCCTGAGGCATTGTGCGAGAATGTCGATTGTCCGAAAAATTGAAAACATCTGCTCATGAGACTTTCGATTACTTTTCGATACATAATAAAATTCCAAAAATGAATCGCAAAGAGGAGTGCCTCGCTCGTAATAACGCGTGATTTCACTAATTACAAACTGCTTGCCAGTACGTCTAGCTTACAATCTTATCAACGGACAATTGAAAAACCATTTCTTCAGCCCTCCGACAAGCGTCCCATTGCACCAGCTTCTAAGGATCCTTACGATGATACGCTGAAGTAATTTGCTCTATATTCCAAACGTGCTAGCTTATCAAATTTTTCTGTTCACTTAATGTATCGTTTTTAGAGGGTGTCAAGTCGTTGGAACTAGAAACCAGTGGGAAAGCCACTAAAGGACATCCAAAAACATTAGAATAGTTTTGAGTACTGGAATTCAAAATTCAGACAAGCAATGTGTCTTCAAATAAAATATGTTATTTCATTAAAACTTCTGCATGAATGAAACAACACGCCTGTTGGTAACGATCTATCACTGCGCTAGCCTTCGCGTTCTAGAACTCTCTTCATAACTAGTCGGATTAAAAAAGAGGCTCTTCATATTTTTGGTAATTTTATTTTCTATATTCCGAAACTAGTGGCGATTCAAAATTATCGATTCTAATACTAAGCTTGTTGTTTGAAAATAATTCCGCAGTACCTTCCAATAATAAATAAAAAACAGCGTTTTGCAATCGTAAACGTATTTCTAAGGATAATAACATTCAGCTGTCTTGAAATCCTTACTTTTAAGAATAATTCCTGTCGCATGCGGCGACATTCCAAAGATTGCACGCTGAGCTGTTGGTCTTTTTTTCTAGAAAAGACCTACCCTATAAAGCTGTTAGTATTCATTTCATACTTAGATCAAACAAACTTGAAAGGTACATTTTATTTTCAAATAGCTTGTTTTTTGCGCTGTAACAGTCGAAACAAAATTTTGCACACAAAAGAATGTTTGAAGTCTATGCGAGGTTGGTACGCCAGGGTCGTACACGCGTATTACGAAGGTCTCGCCACTCGTCAGTGATCCACGCCCCACATTAAGCCTTTCATTGTAGCAAGGAGGGAGGCGTATGTGGTGACGGCACAGTGTGCAATGATATTGTACCATCACCACTTTTCAGTCGATGGATCTCGAGTAAGTACATGCCTCACATTTTAAAATTTTTTGACAAAATTTTGCTTCACATTAATGGATTTCTTGCTTGATAAAGTTCCTTCTATAAACATTCAACAATCATTCGATAGCGCAAATCTCAACAAATTCAAGGGGAGAACTTCTTGGGAAGTTGTAACAGTCAAAAAAAGAAGAAAAGGACGATTTATTAGCACGGTAGTTCTATTTGTTGACGAAAAAAGTATTATTTTTATTAGAAAGCTGCCACATTAACCTTGAAGCAAGCGCCAGTAGCCTCTATTCGTGGCCTTCCAAACTGCCCGCCAGGCGAAAATGGCGCCGGTCCGCCAAGGGATGTGCCGCTTCAATAATGCGTCGTGTAATGTTGGTTTAGTTCAGAATTCTTACTTAACATGTGAAAAATCCATAGTTCGAGGCAAGGTGTCGTGTCACTCTCGGCTAATGAGTTGATCTACAAAATGACTTCTTTGTCAACAAACGCATTTTTCCCTCTGATTAGCCAATCAGTGCTAAGTTTCTACTCTAAATCGTCAAGATATAAGCTATAGAATGAAATCTTAGTGAAGCCGGTAATGCATTCTCTCTAAAAGTGTAGAAACGGACTGAGGTGAAGGAAACATATCCATAATTGCTTCCATTTTTTCTCACGATGTCATCGTACAAATAGAATGCACTACCAATTGTACGAGTTTATCACCGAATCCAGATTCGCACGACAACGGATTTCTTGGAAGAATGGTTAATGATCTGTAGAAGGATGAAGAGATGTGTAGGGAACTTTGGATAATGACTGTGGGAGAAATTCTGGACGTACTCGTGCTGTAACTAATGTAACGGCAGCTCGAAGCTTATGAAATATTCTAAAAGTTGAGAAAAAACCTAGGAGCCTAAAACTAGGAAGCATTGCCCCAAGAATGCCACTGAAAAACGTAGGCACGATGGGCTCCAGCCTCCGCAGACAAAAGTTTCATTCTCTCACTACAGTCTTTCTAATTAAATTTTCGAAGAAGCGATGAAATGGTCGATTTTTCATTCAACGCTTCGTAGACAAAGTTCATACTGTTTAAAATTTAAAAAGCATTCAAGGGCAAGGCTACAACCACCTAGACGCTTGAGATTTTCCCTTGAGAAAAATCTTGTTAGACTTTCCATTAATCATTGTGCCATAGAAATGAAGACCGAAATGATGATGACTCTTACTTTCTTATTCTCTTATGGATTCTTATTTTCACGGTGAACATGATCATGAATTTACTCTTATCATCTCAGAGATCATGATATAAGGCAGAATTCAAACACTGTGGCTATTACTTCTCGTCCACCGATTTTTGCTTCAGACGATGTGCTTTGGCAAAGGAAAAATTGGTTTTTATCTGTTAGACGGCAACAACTGAAGACACAGTCTCTTTGAGTGGACAAAGGCTTTGCAATGCACCTTTTGTGATCATTTGAAAGTGTAAATCTCTGGGTACTGAGCTACACAGCCGCCTTTTCAAAAATCATTTTATAACGCTTCAGCCCTCATAACAGAATTCATGAAAGGCTCAAAATGTGCTGAAGGTATAGTGGATTATTGTCACATGGAAAGATTCAACACTTCTGTTTGATGCAGCACTGAGCACGACTGTAGCGTCTTCACGATAATTGCCGAACCCAGGAACGTTCGAAGAGTAAGGAAAGTTCGTTTGTATAGTAGTCGAAGACTTAAACAATGAGTCTTTCATATGTCAGTTACACTTGTTATTAACGTACCAATACAATATTATTATTAGAAAGTCCAAACTCCGTGGGCGCTTGATAGTCGCGGGTTAAGTTGCTCTTGCATAGAGACCTTTGCAGGTTGTGAAAGATTTGCGTTAGAAAAGCATGTGGTTGAAAGGGAAGGCTCATTCAAGATCTAGTGCTAGTGAAGTACATTCTCATGGACGTTTGTTGAAAATTAATCAGAACAACTGAGACAAGCATACAGAAATATCCTGACGAGTAACAAAGATTTTATGGATGTGATCGGATTAGGAAGCGTGCAAAATGTTGGAGGAAAATTTAACGAAGAGGTGCATGGACGAAATTAGTTTGCAGAGAAGGATGAAAGCTTCCATGATTACGTTTTTAAATGGCAAATTTGCATTCATTACACATTAATGCCTCCCAGTAAGTAATATGAACCAAAAAAAAAAACCTTATTCCGCTGAACCAGGAAGCAAACGACTCCTCCAGGGAACACCCATGAGCGTTCTATCAGTGCTATTAATAGCTCCCACTTTACGTTTAAGAGGAAAGATCAAGTAGACCAGGCAAGCAACATTCAATGAATGAGCAGATGTTCCGTATCACTTTGAAGAGCTAGCGCTCATAGGAAGACGGTGCCGCGCAGTAGGATGGTAGGATGCGGCATCTGCATACCCGTGCATTCGCGTGTGACTGCCCGCGCCTGCTTTCCCACGAGATGCGCCTGTCAGAAAGAAAGGAGAAAAAAAGTATGAAAAAGAGTGGGAAACAGTTGTAAGGTTTAAATAACTCATTCAGAGAGCAGGAATTATCTTCTTCTTATCATTGCAGCTTACTAAGGAGATTTTTTTGAGAAACGAATTTGATTACTGTGGTTACCTGTTTTCAAGCTTTTTAATGATTAATGATAAGCTGGTCAGAAAGTTCTGTTCAGTAAAAAGACAAGGAAATGACGAATTTCCACACAATGCGACTGCATACCACCTTTTTATTAAGAAGGAAGGATCAATTATAAAGCTTTCGGTGTTGATCAAATGCTGAGGGATGCCCCAATATTTGGCTTTCACGATACTTGAGGTCGCTTTTAAGTCAGTTCTCTTATTTTCTCAGACAAGTCTAGTACCACTTTACCGTTCGGGAAGTTATGGATGACTTGGTGAGCCATGAGCACGAGATCGAACCATCGACCTTGTATGCGACGCTGAGCACTTCCAAACCACTGAGCCGCAGGCACTCTCAGCTTATTTTTGCTCAAAATACGTTTATGGAAGTTTACTAACTATGGCTATATTTTTTTCGTTGCGATAAAGTTCCTCCATAATCAGAATCCAGCTGAATGGATACAAAAAAAAAATCCGCTGTAAAGTCGAAACAACGCACTTCAAAAGCAAAACGTTGTCCTTTTCCATTAACAAAACGTAGTAGGAGGGTCGAAACAGAAACGAAGCCTATCATGTAAATTAATCTTTTTCAAGCTATCGAATTACCACAGTGACATCGACTGAACATAGAAAGAAATCTTTTGTAGACAACATTCTACATATAACAACAAATGTTGCCTACCTCGTTTCAGGTGTAGATCATCAATCTGTGCGCTCAAATCAGGTTTTCTCGTGTATTTCGCTTTCGTCAGTCCATGCTTGCGCCTTGATAGGCGGGTGAACTTTCGATGTCTTTTAGATACTGCTTACTGTAATTGCTTAAACACTCTGGTGAATATGACAAGCCGAGTGACCCTCCTTTTCACTTATTAATTAGTCGCGTAAGTAAACCTGTTTTGGCAGATTTTCTCTTCACGTGAGTTACTGATAAGTGTGTGACTTCTAATGTTGATCTGGTGCCTCCATCCTTAGCTTTAACCGAAGTTAAATCTAAGTTAGCTCTATTCCGTTTGGTTATTCACTCAGCTGTTATTCCATTGTCTATACAATTTGTAATCTTATACACCCTACTGGTGGTGTTGTAGTGTTGTTGTAGATATAAACGATAATGCAGTGCGAAAAGTATGATACAGAAGCAACTAATAAAAGTCCCGCGTGGCTACATCAACTCAAATCCTTTGCAACATGTAATATACCAGCTGGAAATGTGCATCCTTTCATAGCGATTTGGCTTTCTCATTGAAACAAAAGAATTCAGGCGCAATATGGAACATATAAATGTTCTTTTTACTAGGAGTATTCCTGTGTAGGATTTTTCAAAGAATTCCATCATTTCATGATAATAATGTTTCTTTAGAACCTGGGTTCGTCTCCTCGCATCCAATCCCAGTTGTCTTTATACGGAGGCAGACACCATCTTCATGTCTGTGTATGCATATCTGACTGTCTGCGCCTGAGTTCAAACGAGACGCAACGCCGTCAACAACAGCTGAATGAGATTTGACGTCACGCGGCACGGTACGAAGAGTGCCGATGATCTTGAAGAGGTAGATGATGTCATAAAGAAATTTGAAGACTTTAGCGAATGGTGGAGGGTGATCGATCTAATGGAAGAATCGCTGGATTTAGCCCAAGATTCGGTGTGGCGTCACTTCGTATAAAAAAGCGTACAGTGCAGAGATCAAAGGTGCCTTGCAACATAAACGCGATCCTTGGTTCTGTTAAGCGTCCAGGCTTATCGATCTTTCCATCTCCTTAGAATAAGAAATATGGTAACAGAGTTCTCTCTGAGGATAGCAGAGCTAACTGACACACTTGTAGCCACTGCAGTTCCAGTATAGGCCACATATGTGTTTAGGTACTGCTAACAATGCTCAGTGATGTCGAATATATGACTTGACCCTCGGAGATTAATTGAATTCGAGAGCTTTATCACTCGCAGAAAATTTTCCACATAGTCTCTAAGAATATTCGAAGTCTTTTTCGAGGTGCGTACTATCATTTCGTTGTTGGCTTAATTACGTTTCGACGGTATCGACATCATCAGAGCGACTCTTCTCCAACGTTTAAGGTAGCGATCGTAAATACGCCACGCGACGTCAGCGAAGTTTTGCTCAAAGCCCCATGTCTATGATACCGTCGAAATGTACGTAAGCCACGAACGGAGCGATATGTACTAACCCAAAAAAGGCTCCAGACATTTTCAAAGACTACATTAAACGTTTGTATCGAGGCTTTCAGAAAGGCGCCGATTTGAAAGTAATGTATTTTTGTGCGAGCGCATGTGGTGCAGAGGTAAGAGGCGCTCTGCGTCACACACGCACGTTTCGATCTCGCGGTCATGACTCACCAAGCCATTCATCCATCCGAGGTTGGTAATTTGGTACCAAACTGTCCTTGGACCTGTCTGGGAGGATAAGCAGCACTGATTCAATACATCGGTAAGCTACAGAGAGTCATAGTAAAGGCCAGTTATGCATTCACTCACCTCAAAGGAAGTTGAAATTTTGAGACGAATACATGACGCATTCGTCAGGGATTGATCAGCGCCAATAGCATTGTCCTTTTTCATACTTTTGCGCGGAATTATTTCATACGATCCGTTATCATAGATTATTGTTCGGACTGCACCACTACTCAAATTCGATTCGATTGCTCGCGTCTATCCCCACAAAAGCTTCGAAAATTTCATGTTTTGCCTCGGCTACTACTTGTGGATTCCGACTTCTTTACGAATGTCGAAGAACGCTTGCACAACATATTATCATAGAAGATAGTATGAAAGCCTGCTAATCAACAAAACTGGAACTACGTGTAGCACTCATGGTACACGTGCACTTTAGTGGTTTTCTCGTGGAGCACTGATCTTTAGTGGGACTTCTAGCAGTCATTTGATGGCTAAAAAAATTGTGGCTGTGATCATGCTCGCCATCAGAATCGATTTTCTGGTGAGCTGTAGCAACGAGGAGGGCATCACGTTTTTTTTTAGGAGCAAATACTTTTTCATCAAATAGAGTTTTTCCACTGAAGTTTTAGTTCCTGCGATAGCTTGCAAGATGACAGTTCTAAATATGAACCTGAATTTTGAATTGATTCTTCAACGAATCTCTTTACTGCGCTGTAGTAACGACTAACAGTAAATTACGTTTCGTTTGAAATGCATTGCGTCCTTCGCCATCCTTCATGCTTAGCTTTGCAGTAGAATTTTAATAATCATTCGACAGCACAGAAAGTCAAACTTATAAGATCAAATTTGGTTTTTTTAACTGATTTTTAGTGTGCCGTAGTAAGTAAAATAAGACTACGTTTCTCCTCTTAATAAATTAGCACTTAGCTTAAACTTGGCATGGGTGCATTGGTACTTGTATCATAAACGCATAAGCCGGTGGCAATTTGTGGTCAGAAAGAATGATACGTCATTAAGAGTCTTCTTGAAAAATCCTTTTTAGTAAAAAAACGCATACGTGCCCTAAAAGTCCCACGCAAAATCGTAAAGAAGTCGGAATCCACAAGTAGTAGCCGAGGCAAAACATGAAATTTTCGAAGACTTTTGTAGGGATAGACGCGAGCAATCGAATCGAATTCGAGTAGTGCTGCAGTCCGAACAATAATCTACGATAAGTGATCGTATAAAATAAATCCGCGCAAAAATATGAAAAAGGACAAAGCTATTGGCGCTGATCAATCCCTGACGAACGCGTCATGTATTCGTCTTGAAATTTCAACTTTGTTTGAGGTGTGTGAATGCAAAACTGGCCTTTACTATGACTCTCTGTAGCTTTCCGATGTATTGAATCAGTGCTGCTGTAAATGTTGAAGGCAAAAAATTTAGAAGCAGATAAATGAAAACGAAGAGAATGTAGAAAGCGAAGAGATCTCTTGATAAAAGTCTTAAGCGTCCTGGAAGAAATTGGGAAAAAGTAATTGATAGCGAATTGAGCATCATATATCAGTCGTGCTTCCAAAATTTCATATTTTGGTAGGTAATGCAATCATAATGTACTGAAGAAATGACTTTCTAGTTATCAAGAGCTCACGCGTCCATTTAGTGGATGTTGTATCAAAGGGAGCATTTTTGTGATTGGCCATACCTCAGACTTTATGTCGCAGAACTTGTAAACGGCTAAGTGTAGACGAGGCTTCCTTGAAAAGAAATTGATGTTAAAATTGATTTAAACACATGACACAGAGAATCCCTATGGAGATGAGAGTGGTCACAAAATTAAGAGGGGCTAAACAAAACTCGACCACTCAAGACTCCCACCATTTCTGAGAAAAATGAGATGATATCGCTTTGAAAAATCCGAATTTTTATTGTTGAGACTTGTTTAGCAGCACCGTTTCCAAACGTGAATATCACATTCAAGGCTGATATTTCAATTAATGCGGTGCTATTGTATCACTATCTTATTCGTTCCTCAAAAAAATACGGTTGTCACCACTTATTGAAAAATTGCAGTTATTGTTATGATGCATGACTCTAACACCGACAGCCTTATTCAAGGAATTGTTAAGATGGGTAACTAACTCAAAAAATAATTCATATTTGTAGGATTTATGTTATCAAAATACGCAGCTATGACACTATTTGGTTTCGCTGCTTTTTTACACTTAAGTGGAAACTCAATCCAGTGCTATGAGTTTCGTCTTTCTTCTGACGAATAATGTAGAGCGACGAGCGTCAGAGTGGCGCTGGGTCTGCTTCGTTGTTGATGCTGTGCTGTATGGGAGCAGAGAGTGCAGTGGTTTGCTTGGATCAACCGAAACACAGCTACGCTGTGACTTGTAGACGAACTCTGCCATACACAATGAGACTAGCGACTAAAGCTTGTCTGAAGTGGCGTGGGTGGTTCGTTCAATGACACATGCAAGGAAAATTCTCTTTGTTGCGGCTATATTAAAATTGTGCAAGCCATCATGGTCATTATGTGTCACATATTTGGCTAACAATGTGATTGGAATGCTGGAAACTTTCTGAGATGCTAGGTAGCGAAAGGGAAATTGACTAGCACACTTGTAATTCTAAGCGTTATTGCCAAGACCAACTTTGATTTTATCCCTTGCCAAATGAAATAACTCGATTACTGCCAAAACATAATAGAAATAAGAACAACATCATGAATACTCAACATATAATATCCCCTTCATCATAAAAAAGTTTCGTTTGTAATACGGTGAATTGAATAAACGCCGGTAGAGTCGCCATTAGCAAGCGTCCACTGTCTACTGAACAAGCACTAGTTACCTAAAGAGCATCGTGTTTGCCACATTTTCTGTTTGCATAAAGTTCTTGTTTCTGAGCGGAGTGCTAATGGATATGATCGAATGTACTCCTTCACAGTAGGCTTCCAGAGAATTCCTGTCAAATTATGCGTGAGACTATGTGAGTTGAAAATAAGCGATAAATTCATTATAATTTTAGGGTCGTGTCTGTTATTTGGCAGAGAAATGTAAAAGAGATTTTTTTAGCTGAACAAGGATTTTTCATTTTCCCTCAGCAATCGTTCGAAAACTTAAAACTCAACAAAATCTATATTCACTTGCCTTTGAAAAGACTTTTTCACATATTTTGACATTTAAAAGAAAATTATGTTTCACATGTGCTGCACGTTTGTTTTCACGTCTTCGCGAGTTGTCGTTCGTCTTATCGCATGACAAAACTCTTTCATTAAACTGTTGATGATTGCTAGATAGCTTCAATCTTAGAAAATTCAGAATTGCTTGTGCTTTCTAGAAGGGCTTTTGCAGAGTTATAGCAACAAGAAAAGTTTTATGTTTCACACATGCGTATTTCTCGCAATAGTGAGCTCTTACCACAAGTTATAAGTATCCATCTTCGATAACGTAAGCTTCGACGAGTCCAAAGCTATGCATATTTTCTAAGAAGACCACTTCACTCCAGTTTAGCAGGAAAATTGAGACTGAGCTCCAAACAGCTAGGATGAACAAGTGGCGTGGATCGATCGCACCGGTTGACAGACCACATAGGCACGATTTACATGTGAAATGCAATTTTTACCACCAAACCCAGAATTTTTGCTCTGTTCTACTAAGAAATTCATGTAACACATATGACTTTGATACTCGAAGATTTCCTCTACATGTGTGCCTTTCGTAGTTAGGCTTGAGTTGCTTAGACTTAGGCTTAGGATTAGCAGCCAGTTTATTCTGCGATATGATGTGAAAAGGAAAGTTTGAGCAGTAGAACGACAGAGCAAAGTTTCCTGGACAATTTCAATACAAAAAAAAACCCTCGTGACATCTTCGAAACGAAGAAACAATTCTTAGATAGACAAAGAAAATCAGCACGATAGCCGGCGCTATGCGTGAAACACAACTATAATATTCCCGTTACAGCACTGTAAGGAAGTTTTTCTGAAATCAAATATACTAGTGAACTCGCTGAGATTTATGCTACTCAGCACTTGATAATAGTCAAGAAATGAGTTTTGTTGAGAGAAATACAAACACGATCATTATAAAACCGTGCGACGTGTGGTGAATAAAATTTTATTCTTGAATGCCACAAGGCTACGAAAAAACTTTTAGGCCCTTTTCAGTTATGAGTGGAGAAAAGAAAAACCAACGTCATTCGATGAAAAAGAAGTTTCCATAGGAGTGCTGAAACCATTTGAAAGCTGAGGTTTCTGGCTACAGCCACACATTGCTGGTTTTCTAAGGAGACACCTTGATCTTGCTACGGGAGAAGATTTCTTGGCTTCAGACACACATATTTCTCTTCGGACAGATCTCTAGCTTGGACTGTTCGTAATTATTGATAGCGCAATCAAAATTGGTTTCAACGCCGTGCTTATATCCTGAAAACATCGCTTCTCTGAAACGCATGAGGTAAAATGAGCTGAATTCATATCTGCTTTCAGTGGTCCCATTGGCCATCTCACGTGCGGCTCTCTGACAGCCACGTGCAATGGCGCGATGACCATCAATTTTTCGGGCATATAAACGCGTACAAAAGTACACCGTCAGCGGTACACGTTATCGCCTCACGCACACGCACATGGACTGGCTGAAGAAGCTCTTCATCACAGATGGGAATTGAACTTATTTTACCCATTTGAAACTCGTAACTGAATTGTACCGGCTTCTATAACATACAAGTACATTTCTCAACTTTCCGAGATTTTCACTGCTTTAAAATTATTGATATCTCATGGGAAAAGCTTTATCTAGCGAAATACTAGCACGATAATAGTGAAAGAGTGGAACATAAATTTCTTTTGAACACCACACACCACACCACGCAATGGTTCAATTTTTACCTATTATTATCTATTACCTATCTAGTGTTGGGGCACACTTGGGGCATAATAGGAATATTTATCATCAAAATGCCATTCCAGCTATTCAATTTTCACACCAACATCCCCTTCGTGTGTTTGTCTCAAACAAAGAGGTGTAATTAAATATAGTTGGAAAAGTGTGCCAGAAAGGTTGGAAAGGAGTATTTTTTGTCTCAGCAGCAAACCATACCGTAAGACTTGATTGAGAAATCGAAATGATCTTTATCACGATAATGATTGCAATGTTTTTCACGAAAACATGAGAAATCTTTTTTTGGCCGTTGTATAAGAGTGATAAGGCTTGTTTTGATTTGCTTGTCTTGATAAGGGTTATAGGTGTATAAATATTCAGGAATGTGGTAAGGTATAATTCATTTGCCAACATGCCCAGCAGACGCAGTCGAAGCCGAGGCCGTAGCAGAAGAAGTCGGAGTCGCCGCTATCACTCGCGGTCGTTGCGGTCGTTGAGCCGACGAACACGTCGATCACGTAGCCGACGGACGCGATCATGTGAGTTCTAACAGACATTATGGATCGGGGTCTGCAATTCATCGAAGCAAGACTGCACTGCCTGTGAGAACTTCTATCAATAAGCACTGGACTATGCTGAGTGTCATCGTAGTGCTCGAGCACTCGCACCCTTAGTCTTGTTCGTTTACTGCGATAAGCGAAATCTCATTGTTGTTGCGAGATATCTGCCCTGCCATACATCCCCAAAAATGTGCTTCAAAAAATCTACTAGCTCCAGTTAATATGATATTTCCATTTTATATTATATAATATTAATATTTATTTCCAAAAGCATTATCATGAATACTCCTCTTTTCAGCCCGACGTAGCAGGAGGCGCCTACACCAAAGAAGCAGAAGAAGCAGATCGTAAGCAGAATCGCGAAGCCGACGATCACCTCGAAGATCGCGAAGCAGCTCGAGGACAAGAAGATTCGATTGCGCCGCAGCCGTAAAGTCCTCAGGTACTAATATAATCTGCACTCACTATATGCAGTGACATGTGGATACCTTAGAATCCTTTCACTGAGGAGTCCCTTTCTATTTTTCCGCCTTTCTGAAATGACCTCAGCGTGCTTGTGTTTTCTTGTCGCTGTTGATCAAACTGTGTCGATTTCAGATACAGGAAGCGACGCACTGTGTGAGGAAAGTCTGACCTGCTGAATACTGGCACAGTCTACTAACACAATGCACTTACTAACACATCTACTAATAAAAAATTTATCATGTTGTTTGCTCAAACACAAAAGTAAAAACGAGAATACTCAGTACCAGTAGTAGTTACATCAGTACACAGTGAAAGAAATTAATGAAGAAAGTGCGTGTTTGCCTGAGTAAAGCTGAGCAATGTCTACATCTAAAGTTTTGAAGTCGTGCAAAATGGTAATTGAAGATATTTTATACCATTAGATCCGATTTTTCTTGTTGGTGAAGAATACAGGTAATCAGGTTTAATACTTGAAAAGTAGGTACGAATGCGAACACGTTTGCATGCATACTAGATTCGAACCGTCTTCTCATGATGTATATGGATTTCTCAGCTGATTTTGTTTGGTATCTTGCCACAATCGTCCAATGAGTTGATCGAGCTAGTGTATGAGATCTCACAGAGTAAGAATCTATTATTTATGAACGTTTTATGGAATAACCGAGCGTGCGCTACCTAGAGGCCTAGAATAGCCAGTTCGGCCTTTATCAGAACCTCCAATGAAACGTTGATTTTCTTTGTGGAATGACAGGAACTTCTTAGCAGTTGATGTCGTGATTTCTCTACCATCATTCAAGGGTGATGTAGAGAGCTAATTCCAAAACTGAATGCATCATAAAAAGCAGCTTCTTGTTGCCGTCTAATTAGTAGCAGAACTTCTACATTTTTGTTATCAAAAATTGTATTCCTCGAAACTTCTCATCTGTCAAACAAAAATTTAGCTCTTCATTGTTACGAGTTCCTTTTTTCATATGCAACAAGTATAATAATCCTTATATTATTGGGTCGTTTCGTGAATTTGGCAGTAGAGTGATATGCATCAAATTTATTAAGCATAAGTGAATAAAACTGCATGATCTTGGTATCAGTTATTTTCACATTTTTTCACAAGCATTTTATTATGCAACTTGACTGTACTTGCTTAAAGATGGAACTGTTGTGTGAACAAATTTGCTAGCTACTCATGCCACGAATGGCGCCTAAGGGAAATTGATAATGAACCGGGGCGCAAGTTGTTCAATTTCACCTATTATTATCTATTTCTCGCAAGTGGTTCGCAAGTGGTAACAATCTTATGAAAGGTTTTTGTGACCAAAAAATTTCCTTCACATTCCCTACGGATAACAAAACAAAACTCATTTTTCGTACTCTTTTCAAAAAAATTGTTGCCACATTGCGTCTGCCTTCCTGTTGTAACACACCTTTGGAACCTTTTATTCTAAGGATCGTGTTTTGACGTTTTCAAACATGCAGTCTAGTCCGTCTACGTGATAGTTGAAATGTCAAATTACGATGTCCTCCTTGTACTGTTGGATAGTTGAGTTAGCTTGACGCTCTTGATTTCTTTCTCCTTCTCTGCCGTCCAAACGAGACCAGATATTTATTCACATTTCGACTCCCTAATACCAAAAATGGGATTTCATATAGTGGAAACGCTTTCGTAACATTGTATGGCATGGCATATCGACGTTCATTTTCGAGTGGTTTCTGGCAATGATTTCTTTCAACTCTTCGGCAGTGCGACACTTTCTTCTATATTGCATAGCTACTCGCCCCGGTCACAATTAGTTCTCAAATCTCAGATGCAGAAAACTGATAATTTGTGAATATTAATCCTTTCTAAGCAGCGAATCAAAATTTAAAAATATAACCAAATTGTCGCAGGTCATTCACATTTTGAGTATATCAAACTACTACACTGTTTACCGTTTTCTTCATCAACACTTTCATCTTTTTCTTTCAAATCATTTCAGTCATATATTTCTCAATATAGAGCTAAGCTGGTTCCATGCTATACTCCGGATCAAACTCAAAGCTGAAGCTTCCTTCAGCTCACATGGTTCATTGACAGAGAATCCGATTTTTGACGAGTGGAATTGACCTAAATTGTGAAGATGGAGGAGAAGTAGAGTCTGCAGCTTGATGATAAGAGCAGAGGAAAAAGAACGAAGTTAAGCAAAAAGAAGTTTAGCAAAGTAGAGATAAGTTTTTTTAAAGTGCGATTTTTGGCTAATTATTCATTTAACTTTTCCATATGTTATGGCTGGCAAGACTATAGCTTGCAATGAAAAGGACAAAGCGCAAAGCACGCGGCGTTGATCAGTCCCTGAGGAATGCGCCATGCTACAGTCTTCAATTTTTCTTTTGAAAATTCCGTTTGAGGTGATTGAATGCATATCTGGAATTCACAATTACTTGCGGTGGCCTCCCTCCAGGCTCCCTAAGCATCATCTTTCTCTCATGATTGCGCAAAGAATTCTGAATACTAAGTGGATGATCTTGCTGCGCCATCCATTTCCCATGCGATGGGATACACTGGAGTGCGTGCCGAATGATGCTGAATGAGCTTTGAACCTGCTTAAACAGTGGATTGGTTCTCGACGTATCTTTAGATGCTAAGAATTGTAGAGTCAAAGAGATAAACATGGAGTCGAACGTCTTTTATTTTCTTGTTTCATGCTTAACATCCTTGAGGAAGAAGTCAGAGCCCTGCCGTTTTCACAGGTCTGCTGTTAAGCCGTTAATCATTTTGTTTTTGCCAGCTGGAATTATCTGTAGCATACGCAGATGTTCATACCATTGGGCGCGAATGGGATTGAAAAAAATTCAATTTCAAATGAAAAATTTCTTCTTGAATTCACTACAACAACAATTTTTCCATGGGTGCTAATTAGCATCTAATAATTTTCTAAGACACAATCTGTAGTGGAGGTTGATTGGAGAAGGTGCTACTAGAAATATTGTTCGTTAATGTCAAAGCTCCTAGCTCGTAGATACACTGGGAATTTATGTGAGTCTGCAGCGCATGACTTTTTATGATTGCCTCTGAGAAAAACTCCTTAGATTTGGATTACATCTCTTATCTGTATGATGACAATACAATAATTGCAATACTAGAATTTATGTGCATACACAGCACATTGAGAGAGATAATCTATGAGAGTGGCACTCAAGATTTCAGCCGTGCAAAAGAAGCAGAATGAATCCACTTATACTTACATCATAACTAGCGGATTTTGAAGTAAGCGAAGATCAACGTCAAATCTAAAGGAAAAGACTCGTCAACATGGATATAAGACATACATTCTCCACTCATTCATGTGAAAAGAGAAATTGTACACATGCCCACAACTACGTGACAAACAGAAAGTACATTAAAAGTGCAACTGACTCCCGAATATCAAAAGTGTGTGAGATGAGCTATCGAGATAAGTAGAGGATTCCATATGGCAAGATGTAATAACAATTTCAAGTGAGTTCTGCTCTAAAATGGTTTTTCGCTTTTTCCTCGACTGAGAATCTTGCGTTGCGACAGTCAATTTGTGAAAAGCCAATCTAATACGTCTTGAGGATTGGCGAAAACTCCTTCGAATGCTTCAATATAATTCTATTTGTATCCGCAAAGCATGCACGATTCGTCCCTTTGCAGATTATATGTCGATTTTTGTACCATGGGGCGGCATATCTATCTTTCATAACTTCATGTGCTGAAAAGAGAATGTTGCTGTGAAGGATTATAGTAGTAATCGTTGAAGAATTCTCCAGTGCTTTTTCCCGGAAGCAAAACTGCTCTACATGAATGCCGAAGTGAGAGCATTTTGCTCTGGTAACTGGCAGAATTTTTGAGAGCTCTTTCTTCAGCTTGAAAGCTCTTTCCAAGCTCCTTAGTTTGAGCCATTGCTACTGTTTTGTTTCCCTAAAAGATGAAAACTTTTAAGACAATGATCTCGGCGTTCATCAATTTTTAGAGGATGTGCTAGGCATTCGTCTCCATCTAGCACCGTTTCGAGGTGATCAAATGCATACCTAACCTCTAAAAAGGCATGCGGTGGCCTAGCGACGTATCAAGTCAGTGCCTCTATCCTATCAGACAAGTCTGGTAACCATTCATCCTCTCCGGATGGATGGAAGGCTTGACCTTCAAACGTAGGTTCAAATCAGCGAGCATCAATGAGCAACCGCCCACACGAGCTCCTTCGCATCTCTAAGGCATTCTTTTATTGAAGTTCTAAAAACTTTTCTTTCCTACAACATTTGCAAATATGCACGTGAGCTGATGACTCCTTACGCTCCGTGCCCCTTGGCCTTAGCGCAATGCTCGAGGAGGGATAGGTATATTCTGGAAACTTTCGAACTATCGGCTTACTTAGCGTTAGTATGAAGAAACTGTTGTTTTATACACCAGTCACATTCTTCATCAGCTACCGATAATGGCGTTTTCGGAAAGTCGATCAATAATGTAAATAAATCCCAGTTTGCGGTATTCCTGTAGTTTCGTTTTTTTAACTTAGTCGCTTTTTTTCGTTTCCGTGAAGAACAAAATCTTGCTTTTAGAAGGTATTCGTGTGAAAATATGAAGCAACAGCGGCAGTAGCTGAGCAAAGTCTTGGATTTGATGATACTCATTATCATTATACTTTCCCGAAGGAGACTCTGACGTCCAGCGGTGATAGCTGCATTTCTAAAGTATTTAGGGCCCATATGGAACGCTCCCGCTTAGCTTCGATTATAGTATGCGGATACGCATTTGACGAAATTGTCGAAGCCAATATTGGTGCCACATCTCATCAATCGTAAAGTGCGATTCAGAACATTAGTTATCCGAATCGATCGATGCATATGGCCACTCGACGTAAACGCCTAAAAAATAAGAAGTAGGAATCGGGGATGAGTTGTCTCACCATTGTTGTGAGCTTCGACTTGGAAAGACCTTGGAAAGAGCTTTCAAGCTCAAGAAAGAGCTCTCAAAATTCTGCCAGTTACCAGATCAAAATGCTCTCACTTCGGCATCTATGTAGAGCAGTTTTGCTTCTGGGAAAAAGCACTGGAGAATTCCTCAACGATTGCGACTATAATCCTTCACAGCAACATTCTCTTTTCACTACATGAAGTTATGAAAGATAGATATGCCGCCCCATGGTACAAAAATCGACATATAATCTGCCATGTGACGAATCGTGCATGCGCTACGGATACGAATAGAATTATATTGAAACAATATCTTCTTCTATTTAGCCGTTCCAAGGTGTTATTGATATTATTTATTAAATATCAGCGACGCATACAACAATACAGTTAGTAATGCAGCTTGAATACGCAATATTTGAGGTGGCTAACGTTTCGGCGGGTAGCCTTCGTCAAAGCCTGGAAAGATCACATTGATCCACAATCCACTAAGCCAAAACCTCCATAATCCTAGCAGAAAGCGTTAGAAATGAGTCTTGGATTGCATAGAAAAAGCTTCATTTTCAAAAACTCACCGTTTTGGTGTTTGGGTCTATAGTATTGTTGGTATACTGAAACATTCGAAGCAACAATTCAAAAGTTCGACTTTCTATTAACCTCGGCATAATCAATTGATATATGAAAATGGAGAAAACTTATCTTGATTAGCTGACACGAGGTTGATAAAACAGTTGTAGAAATTCGGCTGACGTTTCGGCGACCCGCCTTCTTCAGAGCCTGGACGTATATAGTATTAGTCTATTTGAATGATCGGATGGTCTTATTTATATGCTGCCTAGGTCACGTTAGAAGATCAAACGAAGAAAGGGCGCGAGAACTCGCGTGACGGTGACGCACTCGTCCTTCCGATTCATTTCGGGGTTTTGGGCGTTTATCCAAAATGCCTCAAGAGTTTTGCGCGTGGATGTTTTTGATTCCTGCGCCAGAATTGTGACAGTCACATCAAAATCCTTGTTGTCGTGTTTTTGTGCCCTATGTAAACCTAAAGGTTTGGTTTTATCTATTTTAGATTTACTGTCTAGATGTTCTTTTATGCGGACGAAAAGTGGTCTTCCCGTTTCGCCTATATATTCTTCCCCGCATGTTTTACATGTTAGCAAATAAATTGTGCCTGATTTCTTACAATCTCCCTCTTTTCCGTTGGGGCAGATCATACAGTTGTTGGTGTTGCACAATCGATCATAGAGTCTATTGCGGATCAGCTGATGGGCGTAGGGTGGGAGGTGGGGTTTCGATAATTACCACGGAATTTTCAAGACCGCATCTTTTCAGGCACCTTTTAACCGCGCTACTAATCTCGTTTGATATAAATGGTAATTTGAAGGGGACTCTATTCGGGTGCGGAGTATTGTTCTTTTGTGACCTAATTCCACTTTTTGAATATTCCCTAGTGGCAAATGTTTTGTAGCCGTTGGAAATGGCGATCTTTCGTGCCAAGTCTAATGATTCGTTCCTTTCCTCCTCTCCTGTGCACACACTTTTAGCTGTTCGAAACATGTTTTTAATTAGCGATTTTTTCATGTGTGAAGGATGAGAGGAGAGGTAATTGACCAAAATGTTCTTGTTACTTGGTTTTCGATACCACTTTGTACTATAGCCACTATCCAAAAGCTTTACTTGGGTATTTAGGAATGGAAGCCAGCCCCCGTTTGGACTTTCTCGCGTAAATCTGATATGCTCTGACTGTCCGTTCAACACTTCAAAACATTTGTCCATTTCCTCTTGTGTGGAACAGACAATGAAACAGTCATCTATATATCGGCAGTAGAGCAATGGGCGTGTGAACGAGAATTGGAGCTTCCAAACGGCTACAAAACATTTGCCACTAGGGAATATTCAAAAAGTGGAATTAGGTCACAAAAGAACAATACTCCGCACCCGAATAGAGTCCCCTTCAAATTACCATTTATATCAAACGAGATTAGTAGCGCGGTTAAAAGGTGCCTGAAAAGATGCGGTCTTGAAAATTCCGTGGTAATTATCGAAACCCCACCTCCCACCCTACGCCCATCAGCTGATCCGCAATAGACTCTATGATCGATTGTGCAACACCAACAACTGTATGATCTGCCCCAACGGAAAAGAGGGAGATTGTATGAAATCAGGCACAATTTATTTGCTAACATGTAAAACATGCGGGGAAGAATATATAGGCGAAACGGGAAGACCACTTTTCGTCCGCATAAAAGAACATCTAGACAGTAAATCTAAAATAGATAAAACCAAACCTTTAGGTTTACATAGGGCACAAAAACACGACAACAAGGATTTTGATGTGACTGTCACAATTCTGGCGCAGGAATCAAAAACATCCACGCGCAAAACTCTTGAGGCATTTTGGATAAACGCCCAAAACCCCGAAATGAATCGGAAGGACGAGTGCGTCACCGTCACGCGAGTTCTCGCGCCCTTTCTTCGTTTGATCTTCTAACGTGACCTAGGCAGCATATAAATAAGACCATCCGATCATTCAAATAGACTAATACTATATACGTCCAGGCTCTGAAGAAGGCGGGTCGCCGAAACGTCAGCCGAATTTCTACAACTGTTTTATCAACCTCGTGTCAGCTAATCAAGATAAGTTTTCTCCATTTTCATATATCAATTGATTATGCCGAGGTTAATAGAAAGTCGAACTTTTGAATTGTTG